>CM067373.1:138052211-138471038 GCA_034401795.1 Chaetoderma sp. LZ-2023a
TGCTGAAAGGAAATCATGACTCTTTGTCTATACATAACACATCTGCCGGGGAAAAAAATGTAAATGTATAGGTTCAATAGTCTTCAAGATCTGGCCCGGACAAGAAATCTTTTAAAAATTTTAAGCTTTCAAGGGAGATAACTCTAGCGAATGTGAGGATTTTGCCGAATCGAAATCATGACACTTCGTCTATAGGTAATATATCTGCTGAAAAAAATTTGTGAGTGTAGGTTCAAAACTCGATCTGCTCCGGACACGAATCAGATGGACGGATGGATGCATGGACGGAGACCGAGCACCATCACATAATACGACCCTGCTTTGCGTGGTCGTATAAAAAACTGTCTTTACAGTCAAGAGAGTTAGACTAATGGTTCCAATAGATTCAAAATGATTGCCAGCTAAAACTTGAAGAACTAATGCCAAATTCCAGGAAGGCAAGGGCTTAGCCACCGGGGGGGCGAACGATACCCAGTCTTCTAACAAAACCCATTAAAACCTTAGTATATTTGACATCAGCATATAAAAGGCACAGAAGGGAAGAAACCAAGGAAACCTATATCCCCTTACGGTGTTAGCAGAGGACCAAAAAGATAGGAAGAAAACCTAACACCTGGGATATCGAAACAGAATCGGGCATGAAACCATTATTGGAAAACCCATCTCCAAAAATTGTTGGCCGACCTTTGTAAACGTGTCTGGTGGAGAATTTCCTGAGATCAAAATGAAAATTGGATCTGAGGGACGCTCAAGATTTTCCATACGATCAGGCTGAAGGTTTCCGGATTGGGATGAAGACACTTACCCCTGACTTGGGAGAGGTCTGGAAAGACTGATGGAAAATTTAAGCCATAAATCATGTTTAACCCTACTTCTAAGCGAGTGAAGACTCGAGAAGAGAACCTGACCAATTTTTTAGTTAACCAAGACTAGGTCAGAATGTAAATTGAGAAAGGCTTGGAATGATGACATCTATATATGAAGAAACTATTCTAAGGCAAATAGATGTCCAAGAAAAGATAAATGATTGACTGACGCTGAAGTATTCCTGCTGCAGTTGAAAACTAAGCGCAGCAATAAGAGGGAAGCTGAAGACATACCCTAAGAAATTGGCCAGAATTGCCAACCACGACCCTGGTAAATGAACCTTAAGAAAAACAAAATGTGTGAATGAAAATCCGAGAAAGGTCATTCCAGACCAATAAAATCTTCCACATACCGGGATCTAGAGAAAGATGAACACAGAAAGGATTCTATCTTGAACTAGGGTTGAGAAAGATAAAGCTCTGGGATATAAAAAAAGGACCACCAACCCCTCGATATCCTTTGAAAAGCAAGATACATATAGAAGGAAAGGCTTATTGGACTCCAACTTTCTCAGGCGCTGACTGGGGAGTGAAATTTGTGGGCATCAACAAGAAGACCTGGGTTGATGCTTACATGAAGCATGAACCCTACCATCAGCTGCTTCCGAGCTAGTCAACGGTGAACTGTCACTGCAAGTCAAGGGTCTAGAGCAGTTCGTTTGCCACGTGTACTCATCGAAAGGTCCCAGAACACTACCAGCGCTGAGGTGGATGTTGTATCGCTCCAAGAACTTGGAGGGAGATATGTTACCGCCTACTCATGCTGCCTTATTATAACATATCACATGCAAACTACATCACCATGTGTGACAAATCATACCATACCAACTGCCCGTCTCTTCCACCTATTGAACAAAATGGCTGGAGTTTTAAAGGATGGAGCTTATATTCCTTCCACCCCCTTGAGCTGTGATTGAACTGACCAAATGAGCGTGTAAATTAGGCTGCAAAAGAATGTGCAGCTGTTGTAAGAGTGGTCTTCCTTACAATAGTTTCTGTAATACATATGTCAGTGAAACTGTTATCAAGAATTACACATGATGAGGAGGTTGATGAATAACCTATCCTGTAGGCTTATTTTAAAGCTATCAATTCTCTGAATTGTTTCACATGCTGTTCCCTGAATCACCATTCACTTACTGTGAATTTTATGTTACAGTATTAAATATTTGTGCAATTTGAAATAGTTTGTGTTTTTTGCTCACACAGTCATATATAGATAGGTGTACTCTCATTAGATTTGCGTGCTAAAAATAATTTTTTCTCAATTTCGGTAGATTTGTGTGCCCTTATCCCGTGAGAGGACAGTCAGATTACAAAAATGACTACGTCAAACGTCTTTCCGTACCTGGAAACCCAAAGAAGAGGTACTGCATGACTAGCGTTATTGATACTGTGACAATGACCTTGACCTCGAAGTCCATCGCAACCAGAAGTAGGTCATACCCACTTCCGATCACTTCACCAGACATATTCGAATGACTGTAGGAAGTGATCCAATAAATGAAATCCAGAAACCAACTTTCAAGATGGCAGCCCATGGCGGGTGGCCATCTTGGAGTTTGGATCATCATCAATTTTGATGTTTCTTCGCCACACCTACCGTTAAATTCTGTGTATATTGTGCACCTTTTTGCTCAAATTACATGTTATAAAAAGCTACTGCGCACTATATACAAGGATAAATATTTGTCACATTTTTTTCCTCAGAATTTTTCCTCAGAATCGCAAAATTCAGAGCTGAAAATGTGATTTCATGGATCGGGAATCAGTCGGGAATAACGATCGCATTCTAACATGTCTATAATGGTACTATCTCAACTAGATCATTGAATTGTCTACTACTGTCTAAATATTGTGTTATACCTTTATTAAATACCATATAGTGTTGTAAAATGATCAAATAAACCATCATTCAACTTTTTTACAACGCCATTGTTTCCTGTCATTTGTTCTAATTTATATCTATAAAGGGAGGTTATTCTTGTCATCCCAAGTTGAACATAGAGATGTTTAAAATCCATAGATTGCTACACAGATACGGACATAAATGTGTTAAAAAAAGAATGATAGAGCCGACACTTTTCAAGGTGATCTAGCATTTACATAGCTATAGAAAGGAATGTTTTCTATGTGCTAAACGGCACAATGTTTTGACCAACCGGTGGGCATGATGATGATTATGATTGACAGGTTAAGGTCAAAGCTCACAGACGTCAACGTATGACGAAGTAACTATGGAAACGAAAGGATGAGAATAGAAAATCATTTCAAATTGAAGATAATTCAATTTATTTAACAAACAATGCGTGGAATAAACTAAACGTCATGCGGTCAGCTCTATCATCTTTGTTTATTGTACTTCTGACCGCGTTAATCCACCCAGCCCGCCACACCACCTGACTACGCTGCCTGTGAACCGAGTCTTGAAACCGCTCATCTACTGCCTATATGATTGAACAAAATCTCCTGGGCTATCAGCGCACAAAACTCAGATTTTATGAATTGAAACAAAATAAATATCCAATTCTTTATGTTCTAATGACCATTTATGTTAATGAGCTCTGCTCAAATCAAATTCGGATTCTAACCTGTTCTGATGAAAATTATATTTGTATTTTTATATCATTCAATAAAGTTTAATACAAAATATTTGCTAAAAGTGTAGGCGAATGATATTCCCATGATTAAACAACAGAGTAACGCACGCCACAAACAAGATTTTATAAGGAAAGCATATTCGACACGCAGTAAATCATTGACTTTTGTTACCAGTTTTCATTCACATATCCCTCAATCTTACTGCAAAACACGAAAACGTTTTTTCAGGCCGATTTTGGATAAATTTAGGGGTGCGCACTATGCACGATAGCGCAATATACACAGAATTTAACGGTAGTTATCATCCAGAGACCACTCTGTCGCTCGCACGCCTGCCCACCCGGATGGACGGCAGTATTACATAATACCATGCCAAATTTTTTCGGCGGTGTATAAAAATTAACCAGTGGAATGACTGCCTCAATTATCAGGCCAGTTATTCCAGTGGTAAGTTTTCAAAAATATTCTTTTCTCATTCTGCCAATGGATATTTCCCAAGACAACTGCAGAAACCGCTTATGTCCATATTGAGTGGTAAAGAGTTCATCATTTTATACCATTGTGATAATATTACTGGTACTACCTACTGTATGTGTTTAATTATAATGTTAAAAGTTAGAGTGCTAACAAGAGAACCAAGGGCATGTGGCACTCACCTGGACCATTGATTAGCATTTGAACCATTTTCATTTAGACATGACAGATAACTTTCGGAAAATCCAAGATGGCCACCAAAAAAATTTACCAATCAAAATTCTGTATATACTGTAGTAACTTAACTACGTATAAAAGGTTACTCACCCAACAGAGGTCTTGAATCGGCCAGTGGAACCAGCGGCAGATGTGCATGGTTCAGGTTCCAAGGTACGACTGCCGGGCGTCCGTAGAAACGGCGGGAATCAGCTAGCCCGGCAGCCGCGAAACCTGAACTGCGGAATTGCGGGATACCGCCAGCACCACACTCTCCCCCGTTTATAAAAACATGCTTGTTTAATTAAAAATCTTATCTTTTAATTAAAAATCCTATCTAAAAATCTACTCTTTTAAAAATCTGCACACCATAAAAACACACAGGCATTGACGCTCGACTGCTAAAGGTAGCATCAGAAATTGCCAATTAAAAAAATATAGGTGTCGATCCATCTAGAAGGAAGGAGCGGTTAATAATAAAACAGATGGATAGATCAACAGCTGCCGGACGAGGGCCAGCGTCACAGATTTAAAAATAGCATAGCATCCTAACTAAAATTAAGGACAGTGGTTTTCCACCACCGCAGAAAACTGACAGAATTGCCGAATTGATAAAGAAGTAATAAAAATAATCTCACATGAATTTAGTTGGAATGTTATCTGAAATTAACTTATGTGAGATTCGAGGAAACTTATGAATATTGCAAATTTTTTAATTTAGTGAATATTTTTAACCTTAACATTTATGATATACCTCTTATATAATTGAAACTGATCTGAATCCACAAATTTAGGAAATCCGGAAAACCACTATCCCTATCACAATAAAGATATCTGAATGAAGCTAAGCGGAACGGATAATACAGCAGAAGAAAGAAACATATGAATTTGCGCTATGACTAACGCGCCAATTACTTCGCGCATTATGGAATGGTAAGCGCAAGAAATGCATCTGTACGATTTATGCAGTCTTTGCTCAATGCATATTATATTATAAATATGCTGTCATATGCAAGACTTCTGCATTATAGAGTAATGCACATTATAAATATGCCTGAGTTATGCATTATAGAGTAATAATGCATCATTGCATCATTTTAACATGTAATTGCTACACGTTTAATAAATGAAATACCTAGGTATGGCAATATATAATATGTTGGCCTAATATAAAATATCTGAACTGACCTATGTAGAATTAATATACCTGGGCTATCCTATAAAATATCTGTGCTGACCTATTAAAACTACATATAATATATTTGAGCTACCCTATAAAATATCTGAGCTGACAAATGTAGAACTGGCATTAAATAGCTAACCTATACAGGATTTCACTATACATAGATGAGTTTGCATCATAACATATGATGCATATACTTATAAAAGCGTGTACATGGATTTAATCCATATACACATAACAGAGAGCATTATTATGACCACACGTCATGACGGACAATAATTGCAGTTAACAATACAATGCGTATGATTATTGTGTAACAATTTACACATCATTTGACAACGCATATCTGTAATGTGCGATCAAGAAATGCGTAAATATAACCACGCATTACTACGCGCAATTATTCACGCGTCATTTGAAAAACGCGTAATTATAATAACGCGTTCTGTGAGTCATACAGCGATGGATCCCTGTTGGTTTTTGGTATCTCACGGAGTATTATTGCTGGAAAAAGCCACTATGTGCTTATGTGTCCAACTAATTTAGTGTCCCAAAACTTACAAAGAATAGAACATCACGATTTTGCTGTTGCTGAAACTAAAGCTAAGATGGAAACGGAACATAAGCCAATGATTATAAATGTTTTCCGGACAAGTTGAATGTCTTCAGTGTCATGCAGCATATTAAAATTTGAAGTCATAATTTCATATCATCTGGATTACAGTAATTCTTTTAATGTTGAATTACTGTTACCATTGTACATTATCACATTACTATTGTAGTACTGTACTACGACCGAAAAGCTAACTGCAGTCCGCAACAATACCATGACCAAATGAATCCGTAATAAGACGAAACCAGAGGAAAGTTTATTCAGGTGGACAAGTAGGGTCCATGAAGACTTATATAGTCTAATTCACGAATTCTTAAAGATCATTCTAATACATTTCATAATCTAGGAACCTGTTAGGAAGACGGCACTGCCTTCCTGTTCGACTCTGAATGGTGTGAGTTTGGAGTTGGTCATCTCTAGGAGATGTGTGATGTATTTCCCCTCGGACCTGACACCTCATGCGCCTAGGGGAAAAAGTGTGATGCGGTTCCCCTCGGACCTGACACCTCATGCGCCTAGGGGACTTGTTATGCGTTTCTCCTCGGACCTGACACCTCATGCGCCTAGGAGAGTGATGCTGTGTTTGTGGGACGGGTAAAACAGAGTCGATATCCAGGTCATCTGTCAAAACAGCATCTAGATCATTATGCAGAATTGATGAGGATGGATCAATACCATATGGAATGGTTTCATCCGAATCCTCTTCAAAAATGGAAGCACAGTTATCATCAGATAACCTAAAGCCATTATCGGGGGATAATAAGTCATCATCATCGCCATGATCTTCAGAGCTTATAGCACGTCTCATTCGCAATATCCAGAGAGGTAAATCACGATCTCTGCACAGCTTTAATCTATCATGGTGAACAACTAGTTCCCGGCGTTGGTTTTTGATCCCAAACAGTGCTTCTGACAACTTTTTATAAATAATAAATGGACCAGTCCAAGGAGGTTGTAATTTACTGGACTGGCCTATTTTAGTTGCAGAATTAGCAAGATAAACTACATCACCAACATGATAGGCATGCTCATGCAAACGTAGATCATACTCTTTTTTCTGGCACTTCTGAGCCATTTTAAGGTTATCCCGTGCTATCACATGAGTTTCATGCAACTTTTGCTGTAACTGTTGGATGAAGTCACTGGCATCTGAAGGGGCATTCTCTGTAGTCACAGACACAGGGCATTTGCACATTATGTCAATAGGCTGTAGTACTTCTCGACCAAGCATCATCATGTTGGGAGTATACCCCGTCTGTCGGCTTACAGTAGATCGTATAGCTCCAGCGATGAAAGGAATACACTTGTCCCAATCTTTCTGTCTGTCATGCTCTTGCAGGTAACACCGTATACACTGCAAGACAGTACGGTTTATACGTTCAATCTGTCCATTCGAACATGGTCTATAAGCTGTGGTGCGTGTTTTTGAAATCTCCAGTAGATGGCACAGTTCCTTAAATAGGTTGCTCTCAAAGTTACGACCCTGGTCGGTGTGTAAGAAATATGAACAGCCAAATGTGGTGACAAAACGCTCCACATACGTTTTGGCTACCAGTTCTGCCCCTTGTTCAGGGAGCGCATCGCACTCAACCCATTTAGTGAACTGATCTATGATCATCAACACGTATCTATTTCCCAGTGTAGATGTGATAAAGGGGCCCAAAATGTCCATATGTACCCGTTCTAAGGGAAACCCAGCATGGAACTCGCCCAGAGCAGCTCTAGGTCGGATGGAAGCTTTTTTGCTACAGCTACAAATCCGACAGGATTTCACATACGCCACCACATCACGAGAGTATCCGTGCCAGATATACTTAGCCTTCACTCTCTCTAATGTCTTCTGCTCACCCATGTGACTGGCAAGCTTGGAATCATGACAATTTTCCAAAACCAGCTTCTGGAGAGACTTTGGGACTACCAGCAGATTCCGTGTGGTATTTGCTTCTACCCAGAGATAGTGCAAAATGCTATCGACAAAAATCAATTGATCACAACGAGCCCACCAAAACTTGACAGCTGGACTAGCTAAATATAGCTCCGCGTCAGAAGGTGTGTGTGACTGCTCAATCCATGATACAACTGTCTTCAGATCAGGATCCTCCAACTGACGCTCCCTTAGATTTTCCGAAGAGAATGTGTCTAACCAGTTTGACCTTCCGATAACCTGGTCTGTTTGGGGGACACCATTCAGCAGTCCATCTGGATCGTCGCTGTCTGTGTCACTGTCTGATAGGTCATTATTACTCAGTTGAAGGGCCCTTATGGTTTGAAAAGCCAAAGGAATTACATCATCAACATCTTGTTCAAATTGAGACCATTGCTGCTGAAGCTTGGTACAATATTTGCACCCACCACATGGTAACGAACTAAGAGATTGGCCAGCTTTATAACAGTGGCAAGGTGAAAAATCACTTGGAACTCGTGATAGACCATCAGCATTAGAGTGCTGTTTACCGGGCCTGTACTGCATCGTCATATTATATTGGGACAGTTCTTCTAGCCATCTAGCTAGTTGTCCTTCGATGTGCTTGAAACTGAGCAGCCAAGTGAGACTGTGATGGTCAGTCCGCACAATAAATGACCGTCCTAGCAAGTACATACGGTACTGCCTAGTAAATGCTACCACGGCCAGCAACTCTTTGCGTGTAACACAATATTTACGCTGAGCCGGTGTCAACGTTCGGCTCGCAAAACCAATAAGCACCTCTTTCCCATTCTGAATTTGAGATAACTCTGCACCAATAGCCGCCTCCGAAGCATCCGTATCCAGTATGAAGGTACCATCCGGTGTCGGATAACCTAACACTGCAGGGTTGGCCATAGCACCCTGAAGTGTTTCGAAAGCTACCTGATGCTTTAGAGTCCAGTCATACTCTACTTTGGAACTGGTAAGTGCAGAGAGAGGAGCAGAAATACCAGCAAAACCCTGTATGTGCTCTCGGTGGTAATTCATGAACCCTAGGAAAGATTCCAGCTCTTTCCTGGTCTTAGGAACAGGCCAATTAGCGACGCTTTCCATATTGTTTGGCTTAACAGCGATTCCCTTATCACTCACCAATTTACCTAAGAAACAGAGTTCTGTACGGAACAAATTACACTTCTTAGGTTTTAATTTAAGGTTGTGCAACAGGAATCGGGAAAGGACAGCTTTCAAGTTGGTCATATGACTGTCAAAGTCAGTCCCTGTCACTACCACGTCATCTAAATACGCAAGACACTCGCACCAGTTAAGACCTTGCAATACCAGCTGAACAACCCTCTGAAAGGTAGCCGGGCTGTTGCACGTACCAAATGGCATCCGGACAAATTCAAAAAGCCCATATCTTGTGATAAATGCGAGCTTGTGGCGGTCCTCTGGGTCAACCTCGACCTGCCAATACCCAGCTGCCATATCAAGTGTGCTGATGAACTTAGCACCACCAAGTGCATCCAGACATGTCTCAATGTTTGGTAGGGGGTAAAGGTCCTTGCGAGTTATACTGTTCAGAGCTCGAAAATCGACGCAGTACCTCACGGTACCGTCTTTCTTCCGAACTAATACCGGGGCTGACGACCACTCAGATTTTGACGGAACTATGATACCTTTCTCTAACATTTCCGCAAGGTGTTTCTCTTCCTCATTCTCAAAACCAAGAGGAGTTCGTCTAAGTTTAGAACGAACAGGTTGTGCATTACCTGTGTCAACCTTATGTCTTATCCCCTTGAACAAACCCAAATCAAGATCATCTTTTGCAAATGCATCCTGATACTCGATTAACATGGATTCAACTTGCGAAGACTGCGTCTCCGATAAACCCGATGTCGACCTCTCATACAGATCCTGTAAGAACACAGGGAGGTCCACCTCAGTGGCTGTAGAAGTCTGTAAACCATCCTGGTTTATCGGGTTACCAGCAAGTTGAAATTCTGTTCTAGGGTCTAAAACCTCCTAAATTTCTGTGACAATACCAAGGTTGTGGTCTTGTTCCAGAGTAATATATTGGGCCGACAGGTTCCTTAACAAAATAGGAATCTGCGAATCTTTGGCGGTGGCCACGGTATGAGGTGTTACCAGACCCTCCAGTTTAGATGAGGGCTGGAGCACAACATCATTCTGTACCTCCCGATCCAGAACACCTGTGGTCTTCACGGCCTCAAAAGGACCAACGACCACTTTCTGCTTCAATGTTACCCGAGCTACTTGGGCCTCCTTCCCATGAGCTCTCAACATTGAGGCTTGAATCGGTTCTCCATTAATTGTCAGACACAGTCTAGTCAGATCAATGGTGGCCTTGTGTGCCTTCAAGAAATCCAGGCCTAATATAATCGGATCATTAATATTGGCAAGAAGTACTGGCCAGTTGAACATCATAGAGCCTAATGCAATTGTGACTGGCTCAACACTTTCCGCAGGGATAACATTGTCTCTACCTGCACCTTTCAATGCAATAGACTCCAACCTCTTTAAAGGGTAAGGTAATTTATTTGCAAAGAAATTGCCAATTACTGTCACTTGTGCCGCAGTGTCCACCACTGCATCAACGGAAACACCATTTACTTTAATGGGAATGACTAGTGTCATAGGGTCACGATTAAACTCATACATGCGAACATCATATGATCGCACAGGCGAAGATCTCGGTGAAGCAGAAGGTGATGGCGACCGTGTACGCCTCGGCTCTGGACACTCACGGGAAAAATGCCCCTCTAAATTGCAATTAAAGCACTTTCCCGATCTGAGAGGAGGAGAAGGGGAACGCGATGGAACGACCTTCCCTCTTGGAGGAGACCGACCTCGACCGAATTGACCAGATATAAGATTCAAAATCTTAGCCACATCTACCTTCATATCCGCCATATCCTTCCTAAGTCCTTCGACATCTTTCTCCAATTTATCTATCCTGCTTGGAGCCGTTATGCCTCTCAACTGCTCAGGATTATCTGCCTCCAACAACCCAGAAGCATCGTCCGGAAAACGGACCTTTCGAACCTCAGGTCTTCTGGAACCCATGATCAATCTTTGATTATGGATAGCTGCATTGACCATTTGTAAGCCTCCTCCAGGGTGCTCGGATCTTTATCCATAGCTATCAGAGTGGCTCGTTTATGCTCAACACCCCGTAGGAATGCATCAATGGCAATAGTCTCGCCCAAACTCTCTGAGGCATCAGGGTAACCATCTAAAGTGAGCTCCTGAATGATGTCTGCAAATTCTTCTAAAGAGTTACCCTCTTGTCGAATATTTTGCATCTTTTTTCTGATGATGTGGGGCAGATCTTTCTTCCCGAATCTCAACTTTAATTTGTCACATAAACTAAAGTAATCATTCTGGACTTGCCCAGAACAGATGCAGTAAAACTTTAAGGCCTTGTCCCTTAAAGCTGAGATGAGCATGTCTAATTTATACATATCAGACCAACGGTACCTTGAAGCAGTATGCTCAAACTGTATGAAAAATGGTTTCCACTCACATTTTCCATCAAAAGTTGACATTTTAGGTGGAGGAGGACCATCAGAGTAGCTTCTACGACCGGGGGATGACATTCTAGAGTCATTGTACGAAGAGCCATCCCAGTAAGCTCTACGAACTGGTGATGACGTCCTAGTGTCATGGTGAGAAACTGATCGCGACTCCCTCTTAGGTTCTCTAGGGGTATATACCCCCCTAGGAGCCAGGTTATCAACTAGGGTATGATCACCCCTTTGTTGACTAGTTGAGTTAAGGAGTGCCTTGTATTTGATACCTTGAGCTAACAGTTCCATGTTCAGTCTAGCTACCTTCTCTTCCAGGGATTCTTCCCTTGGGTGTGAGTCGACCCCACCAACAGCGCCTTCATCATTGATGTCGAATACGACTTCCCCATCATGGAGCAATCGTGCAAGGATTGTAGCTGTGGCAGGCAGATCAGTATCTGCCGTAATGTCGGCCAGGGATATGAAACCTCCTCTGGACTCACGAAAATTTACTATGCCAGTAGCTCGAACTTTACCAATATTATGGAGTGCACTAAGTTCCTCCACGGTTGCAGTGTTAATACACAAAGGTTTCGTCATTATGGGTCACCGGTTGATTTATACCAAGGAAGCGAAATTAATATCCGCTAAAAAAGTAATATCACCTACTGAAATAAGTCGTAAGCGTATGCTTACTGAAATATATAAATCACTGAGTAGTGATGGTGGTCCAACTCCGGAGAACGTCTAAATGAATCTTCCGAAGCCAAACCAAATTCAGTAACGTACCTGCATGCAAACCATCCTTCAGAAACTCGAAAGTATAATGATAACGGACGCGTTTACGTGCACTAGATTTTTTACGGAGTATTAACTCTACACTGCATTTGATGGTGTGTACACCAATATCTGCATTAATTTTCTCAATTCTATCATTGAGAAGAGAGAGTTGGTCATGCAGTTGCAGCTCTTGGTCTTTGAAGGAACAGGGACTCAAATGGTGAAGTTGCTCATTATACAGGACCAGAGAATATGCCGGGATATCGATAAATTTCACCGTTTGGCCGTAATGCCTTACTATGTCTATCGCATGTTGATAGTGTTGGCAAATGCGGTCTACCGCGAGTTCATCATCGGCTGTCCTTAAATAGACAAAACCGTCGCCTCGTTTCTCGGTAAGGTCGCACGTTCCGGCCCAGATATAGAAAACGATCCGGTGAAATTTCTGAACGGCGCTGGCTATTCTCGACTGCAGAATATTGACCAAGTCTTGTGTAGTACCACCGCTTTTACACCAATACTCAACAAACCCAGTTTGATCAGCTCTTTTCAAAATGAAACCTTTACTTGTACCCAACAAAATCGCTTTGTGGGTAAAGGACTGATCCAACGAAAACTGGGTGCGAGCCAAAAACTCCTCAGATTTAACTTGAAAAGGAGGCATAAGCTGAGTATTGTTTCAACGGAGTAACTAGCAATGTGATTATGAACTTTTTGAATTAATAATAACAAGAAAAAACCCCAAAACAAATAGTGTTCAGCGTAATTAGTAAACCTAATATTACAATTGAAACATATTTGCTAATTAGAAGGGAGATTAATTACCCTCTAATGTTCAACAAGTTAATAATAATGATAATAACAACAAAAGTGATTTATATCACTTCTTTATTTCAAATAATTCTGAAATAAACAAAGAAATTGAACTGTAATTAACATATAAAGAAATATCGAAAAACCGACGGTTAAATTACAGCTCAGAATCGCGTACATATGACACTGAAGACAACTAACAATAACAATCCAGAAACTATAGGGTTGTCATTCCACGGAATACTGACATAGATGATAGAAACTAAGCACGAAAATATACCTCAATTCATTACAGTTCAAATAAATAACATTGAATCTTGAATTTATAACGTATATGACGTATGTATGTAAGGTATATTAATCTATATACCCGACATTTGCATGCTATAGTATAAATAAATAATATATATTTAACTATAACTCACCTATCATCTGCGATTGTTAAATCCTACAAAAATAACTATCAAATAATCAAAATGGCGGCCAGAGTCTGTAAAATTGACGTTCGGGCAGGACTAGAGTAGTCTTTATATTTCCGAGAATTCTATCTTTTTTAACAGCAAAATCGTGAGTAGAATTTTGAAAAAACTAATAACAATTTTTAATTTAGGGCCCAAAGTACTCCTGACACCATTTGTAGTAACTTAACTACGTATAAAAGGTTACTCACCCAACAGAGGTCTTGAATCAGCCAGTGGAACCAGCGGCAGATGTGCACGGTTCAGGTTCCAAGGTACGACTGCCGGGCGTCCGTAGAAACGGCGGGAATCAGCTAGCCCAGCAGCCGCGAAACCCGAACTGCGGAATTGCGGGATACCGCCAGCACCACAATACATTCGGAAGCCTACCCACCTGAGCGGCCTTCCAGCTCAGATTGATTGAAATCTGCCAAGCGGTTAATGAGGTGTTAACTGATTTACCAAAACTTTTAGAAAATCCAAGATGGCCACCCAAAAACTGACCGATCAACATTCTCCATACTAGATCTGAAGCCTGCCACCATAGGGTCCTTCCATCCAAATTTGGTTGAAATCTCCCAAGCAGTTAATGAGTAGCTTTTTGACAATTTCCTGTAATTTTTTTACAAAATCTAAGACTTTCACCCAAAAAATTAATCAATCAAAATTCTGAATAGTTCTAGAGCCTACTACCATAGAATCCAGCTAGTCAAATTTGATTGAAATATGTTAGGACGCTAAGGAGAAGTAGCATTTTGACCATTTTCGTTAGGTTTTTAACAAGAGGCGCAATGGGCCTGTATCGCTCACCTGGAACATTGGCATTTCAACTAATCTTACATAAGTTTTACATCCATCGGTGTCACTTCTAATGACTTTCAATCAAATGGTTTAGTTTTTGAGATATTGACAACAATCTGTGGACTGTTTTTTTGCATTAGTGATTTTGAACAATGTTTAAGTAAAAATAGATGATATCAGTGCTAACTACAGCTAGCTGGTTTCTTAACTGTCTCACTGCTGCAAGCCAGTGCAGCCAATAATCTCAATTTTCAAAAGCTCTTGACTTGTTGAATATTTTGAAAACAATTCGACTGAAAGTTGTTGGCGGGTTAGCCACCAACAACTTTCAGTCCAATTGTTTCAATATATTTATCAGGTTCAGAGATATAACCGTTGGAATATGTCATCTGCAAAAACTTAGCAGTCAGACGGTTACTAGAGGTTTAAATACAATTGAAGAAAATGGTCTCTAAAGGCAGGCAGAGATATTAGATGGCAACATTAACATTGTGACCAAGTGTGGTGTCAATTCATCAAGAACTAACAAAATGAGCCACCATTGTTGGTGACGGAGACAGACAGATGGATGGATGTACATACAGAAGACGGATGGGGTCATCGCTATGCGACAGCTGACTGACAAGTAAGCTGAGTTAAGAAAAGCAATTTCGGCTTCAACATCCATCAAATAAAAAAATTGAATATGACAGTCAAACATGCTAAAATTTGATTGGTCCACGGCGGCCATGGTTTTTACCATAGCAACTTTCCATGAACAAACTTGAATGGCCCTTAGTCCATAATCATATCCCCAAAATTTCAGCCCGATCCGTTCAGTGGTTCTGCAGAATAAGTTGTTTTCACGAAAACTAGGTCATCAAAGATGGGCGCCGAACCATTTGGCCAATCAAGTTCCTTCGAACAAACTTGGTTCAGCTCTTGCCCTATATGATATTCTGTGAGTTTTGAATCGATCCACCAAGCGGTTTCGGAGATTTTTAAAGACATTTCCTAAAATTGGCCAAAATCCAAGATGGCCACCAGCCAAATTGGCCGATCGGCTTTGTTTGAACAAACTTGGATCCCTATGCCCTAAGGATGCTTCCTGACAAATATAATTGAAATCGGCCCAGTGGTTCTTGAGATGAAATCGTTTAAAGAAAAAAGTTGACGGATGGACGGACGGACGCCGGACGGTCGCCACGGCATACGCTCACTTGGCCATTCTGGCCAGGTGAGCTAATAAAATCTAAGATTTTCAACCAAAAAATTGATCAATCAAAATTCTGAAAAGATCTAGAGCCAATCATCATAGAATCTATCTAATAAAATTTGGTTAAAATATGTCAAGAAGCTAAGGAAGAGTAGAATTTGACCATTTCTGGTGGATTTTTCAGAAAATCTAAGATTTTCACCCCAAAAATGGACCAATCAAAAATCTGAATATGTGTTCTAGCTCCTACCTCAATTGGATCCTTCTAGCCAAATTTGAGTGAAATCTGAAGATACGTTTTGACACATTCCGAAAATCTAAGAATTTGACCCCAAAAATTTATCAATAACAAATCTGAAGAGATATTCCAAAGCCTACTACTCAATGATCCGTCCAGCAAAATTTAGTTGAAATCTGTCAAGAAGCTAAGGAGGAGATGCATTTTGACACTTTCCGGTATTTTTTTTACAAAATCTAAGACTCTCACCCAAAAAATTGACCAATCAAAAATCTGAACAGAAGATCTAGAACCTATGTCCATAGAATGCTCCGAGCTAAGGAGGAGATGCATTTTGACACCTTCCGGTAATTCTTTTACAAAATCTAAGACTCTCAACCCAAAAATTTACCAATCAAAAATTTGAACAGAAGATCTAGAACCAATGTCCATAGAATGCTTCGAGCCAAATTTGGCTGAAATCTCTCAAGAAGCTAAGGAGATACATTTTTACATTTTTCGTTAAATTTTATAAACAAAAATTGAAAAATTAAAAATCTGAATACAAGTTCTAGAGCCTAACACCTCGATAGGATCTATGAGCCAAATTTGATTAAACTATGCCAAGCGGTTTAGGAGATACATTTAAAGCAAAAGTTGATGAATGGACAGACGGACGACGGAGGTGAGCTAGTAGTCTCACATTTGGCGAATTAAAATTCTGAAAGGAATTCTAGAGCCTATCATCATAGGATCCTTTCAGCCTAATTTAATTGAAATCGGCCCAAATGGTAAGGAGAAGGCCAATTTTTCATTAAATCTACCATTTCACTCAAAAATGGTAATCAAAATTTTGAATAGAAGTTCTAGAGCCTATCACCATCGAATCTTTTCATCGGTCAAAATAGTAACATGCAATTTGACAATTTCCGGTAAAATTTCATAAAATCTAAGACTTTCACACAAAAATGTGATGAATCAAAATTCTAAACAACTCCCAAGATTCACATTAGCATTTGAAGTATTTGCATTTAAATATACATGACTCTTTACATTAAACAAGATTGAAAAAAAATGTTCACAGGAAAAATCTAGCACTCAAAATTCTGAATGGAAATTCTGGTGCCTATGATCATAGGATCATTTTAGCCAAATTTGGTTGAAATTGCTCAAAGTAGTAAGGAAAAGAAGCAATTTGACAATTTCAGGTAAATATTAAAATAAATGTAAGATTTGTACCCCAAAAATGTACACATCAAAAAGATCTAAGCGCCCATCGACACAGGATCCTTTCAGCCAAATTTGGTTGAAATTGCTCAAAATGGTAAGAAGCAATTTGACAATTTTCGGTACATTTTTCATAAAATTGGCGATTTGACCAAAAAAATTGATGAATCAAAATTCTGAATGGAGTTCTGGAGCCTACCAACATAGAATCCATCTAACCAAATTTGGTTGAAACATGTCAAGCAGCTATGGAGGAGTAGCATTTCCGGTAAATTTTTCATAAAATCTAAGACCTTCACCCAAAAAAATTGATGAATCAAAATTCTGTATGGAAGTTCTAGAGCCTATCACCACATGATCCTTTCAGACAAATTTGGTTGAGATCACTCAGAATGGTAAGAAGAAGAAGCAGTTTGACAATTTTCAGTACATTTTTCATAAAATCTACGATTTTCTCCCAATAAATTGATGAATCAAAATTCCGAATGGATGTTCTGAGAGCCTACGGCCATAGGGTCCTTTCAGCCAAATTTGGTTGAAATTGGCTAATGAGGAGTAGTGTTTTAAAGCAAAACTTGACGGACGCCGCCACAGCATAAACTCGCTTGGCCCTTTACATTTTAGCCATTATTGCCAACAGGACAGCAGTTACTGATAGAATGATTCCATTTTAGCCAACAAGGCTGTGGTTACTGATAGAATGATTCCATTTTAGCCATCAAGGATGCAGTTACTGATGGAATGATTCCATTTGAACCAACAAGGCTGTGGTTACTGATAGAATGATTCCATTTTAGCCATCAAGGCTGCGGTTACTGATGGAATGATTCCATTTTAGCCATCAAGGCTGCGGTTACTGATAGAATCATTCCATTTTAGCCAACAAGGCTGCGGTTACTGATGGAATGATTCCATTTTAGCCAACAAGGCTGTGGTTACTGATGGAATAATTCCATTTTAGCCATCAAGGCTGCGATTACTGATAGAATGATTCCATTTTAGCCATCAAGGCTGCGATTACTGATAGAATGATTCCATTTTAGCCATCAAGGCTGTGGTTACTGCTAGAATGATTCCATTTTAGCCATCAAGGCTGCGGTTACCGATGGACTGATTCCATTTTAGCCAACAAGACTGCGGTTACTGATAGAATGATTCTATTTTAACCAACAAGACTGCGGTTACCGATAGAATAATTCCATTTTAGTCAACAAGGCTGTGGTTACTGATAGAATAATTCCATTTTAGCCACCACGGTTGTGGTTACTGATAGAATGATTCCATTTGAACCAACAAGGCAGAATGATTCCATTTCAGCCAACAAGGTTGCGGTTACTGATAGAATCATTCCATTTTGGCCAACAAGGCTGCGGTTATTGATAGAATGATTCCATTTTAGCCATAGGCTGCGGTTACTGATAGAATGATTCCATTTGAACCAACAAGGCTGCGGTTACTGATAGAATGATTCCATTTTAGCCAACAAGGCTGCGGTTACTGATAGAATAATTCCATTTTAGCCAACAAGGTTGCGGTTACTGATAGAATGATTCCATTTTAGCCAACAAGGTTGCGGTTACTGATAGAATGATTCAATTTTAGCCAACAAGGTTGCGGTTACTGATAGAATGATTCCATTTTAGCCAAGGTTGCGGTTACTGATAGAATGATTCCATTTTAGCCAACAAGGCTGTGGTTACTGATAGAATGATTCCATTTTAGCCAACAAGGCTGTGGTTACTGATGGAATCATTCCATTTTAGCCAACAAGGCTGCAGTTACTGATAGAATCATTCCATTTTAGCCAACAAGGCTGCAGTTACTGATAGAATCATTCCATTTTAGCCAACAAGGCTGCGGTTACTGATGGAATGATTCCATTTTAGCCAACAAGGCTGTGGTTACTGATGGAATAATTCCATTTTAGCCATCAAGGCTGCGATTACTGATAGAATGATTCCATTTTAGCCAACAAGGCTGTGGTTACTGATAGAATGATTCCATTTTAGCCAACAAGGCTGTGGTTACTGATGGAATCATTCCATTTTAGCCAACAAGGCTGCAGTTACTGATAGAATCATTCCATTTTAGCCAACAAGGCTGCAGTTACTGATAGAATCATTCCATTTTAGCCAACAAGGCTGCGGTTACTGATGGAATGATTCCATTTTAGCCAACAAGGCTGTGGTTACTGATGGAATAATTCCATTTTAGCCATCAAGGCTGCGATTACTGATAGAATGATTCCATTTTAGCCATCAAGGCTGCGATTACTGATAGAATGATTCCATTTTAGCCATCAAGGCTGTGGTTACTGATAGAATGATTCCATTTTAGCCATCAAGGCTGCGGTTACCGATGGACTGATTCCATTTTAGCCAACAAGACTGCGGTTACTGATAGAATGATTCTATTTTAACCAACAAGACCGCGGTTACGGATAGAATAATTCCATTTTAGTCAACAAGGTTGTGGTTACTGATAGAATAATTCCATTTTAGCCAACAAGGTTGTGGTTACTGATAGAATGATTCCATTTGAACCAACAAGGCTGCGGTTACTGGTAGAATGATTCCATTTCAGCCAACAAGGTTGCGGTTACTGATAGAATCATTCCATTTTGGCCAACAAGGCTGCGGTTACTGATAGAATGATTCCATTTTAGCCATAGGCTGCGGTTACTGATAGAATGATTCCATTTGAACCAACAAGGCTGCGGTTACTGATAGAATGATTCCATTTTAGCCAACAAGGCTGCGGTTACTGATAGAATAATTCCATTTTAGCCAACAAGGTTGCGGTTACTGATAGAATGATTCCATTTTAGCCAACAAGGTTGCGGTTACTGATAGAATGATTCAATTTTAGCCAACAAGGTTGCGGTTACTGATAGAATGATTCCATTTTAGCCAAGGTTGCGGTTACTGATAGAATGATTCCATTTTAGCCAACAAGGCTGTGGTTACTGATAGAATGATTCCATTTTAGCCATCAAGGCTGTGGTTACTGATGGAATGATTCCATTTTAGCCAACAAGGCTGCGGTTACTGACAGAATGATTCCATTTTAGCCAACAAGGCTGCGGTTACTGATAGAATGATTCCATTTTAGCCAACAAGGCTGTGGTTACTGATGGAATCATTCCATTTTAGCCAACAAGGCTGCAGTTACTGATAGAATCATTCCATTTTAGCCAACAAGGCTGCAGTTACTGATAGAATGATTCCATTTTAGCCAACAAGACTGCGGGTACTGACAGAATGATTCCATTTTAGCCAACAAGGCTGCGGTTACTGATAGAATCATTCCATTTTAGCCAACAAGGCTGTGGTTACTGATGGAATCATTCCATTTTAGCCAACAAGGCTGCAGTTACTGATAGAATCATTCCATTTTAGCCAACAAGGCTGCGGTTACTGATGGAATGATTCCATTTTAGCCAACAAGACTGCGGGTACTGATAGAATGATTCTATTTTAGCCAACAAGACTGCGGTTACTGATAGAATAATTCCATTTTAGCCAACAAGGCTGCGGTTACTGATAGAATAATTCCATTTTAGCCAACAAGGTTGCGGTTACTGATAGAATGATTCCATTTTAGCCAACAAGGTTGCGGTTACTGATAGAATGATTCAATTTTAGCCAACAAGGTTGTGGTTACTGATAGAATGATTCCATTTTAGCCAAGGTTGTGGTTACTGATAGAATGATTCCATATTAGCCAACAAGGCTGCGGTTACTGATAGAATGATTCCATTTTAGCCAACAAGGTTGCAGTTACTGATAGAATGATTCTATTTTAGCCGATAAGGCTGTGGTTACTGATAGAATGATTCTATTTTAGCCAACATGGCTGCGGTTACTGATAGAATGATTCCATTTTAGCCAACAAGGCTGCGGTTACTGATAGAATGATTCCATTTTAGCCAACAAGGCTGTGGTTACTGATGGAATCATTCCATTTCAGCCAACAAGGCTGTGGTTACTGATGGAATCATTCCATTTTAGCCAACAAGGCTGCGGTTAATGATAGAATGATTCCATTTTAGCCAACAAGGCTGTGGTTACTGATGGAATCATTCCATTTCAGCCAACAAGGCTGCGGTTACTGATAGAATCATTCCATTTTAGCCAACAAGGCTGCGGTTACTGATAGAATGATTCCATTTTAGCCATCAAGGCTGCGGTTACTGATGGAATGATTCCATTTTAGCCAACAAGACTGCGGTTACTGATAGAATGATTCCATTTTAGCCAACAAGGCTGTGGTTACTGATGGAATCATTCCATTTTAGCCAACAAGGCTGCAGTTACTGATAGAATCATTCCATTTTAGCCAACAAGGCTGCAGTTACTGATAGAATGATTCCAATTTAGCCAACAAGACTACGGGTACTGATGGAATGATTCCATTTTAGCCAACAAGGCTGCGGTTACTGACAGAATGATTCCATTTTAGCCAACAAGGCTGCGGTTACTGATAGAATAATTCCATTTTAGCCAACAAGGTTGCGGTTACTGATAGAATGATTCCATTTTAGCCAACAAGGTTGCGGTTACTGATAGAATGATTCAATTTTAGCCAACAAGGTTGCGGTTACTGATAGAATGATTCCATTTTAGCCAAGGTTGCGGTTACTGATAGAATGATTCCATTTTAGCCAACAAGGCTGTGGTTACTGATAGAATGATTCCATTTTAGCCATCAAGGCTGTGGTTACTGATGGAATGATTCCATTTTAGCCAACAAGGCTGCGGTTACTGACAGAATGATTCCATTTTAGCCAACAAGGCTGCGGTTACTGATAGAATGATTCCATTTTAGCCAACAAGGCTGTGGTTACTGATGGAATCATTCCATTTTAGCCAACAAGGCTGCAGTTACTGATAGAATCATTCCATTTTAGCCAACAAGGCTGCAGTTACTGATAGAATGATTCCATTTTAGCCAACAAGACTGCGGGTACTGATGGAATGATTCCATTTTAGCCAACAAGGCTGCGGTTACTGACAGAATGATTCCATTTTAGCCAACAAGGCTGCGGTTACTGATAGAATCATTCCATTTTAGCCAACAAGGCTGTGGTTACTGATGGAATCATTCCATTTTAGCCAACAAGGCTGCAGTTACTGATAGAATCATTCCATTTTAGCCAACAAGGCTGCGGTTACTGATGGAATGATTCCATTTTAGCCAACAAGACTGCGGGTACTGATAGAATGATTCTATTTTAGCCAACAAGACTGCGGTTACTGATAGAATAATTCCATTTTAGCCAACAAGGCTGCGGTTACTGATAGAATAATTCTATTTTAGCCAACAAGGTTGCGGTTACTGATAGAATGATTCCATTTTAGCCAACAAGGTTGCGGTTACTGATAGAATGATTCAATTTTAGCCAACAAGGTTGTGGTTACTGATAGAATGATTCCATTTTAGCCAAGGTTGTGGTTACTGATAGAATGATTCCATTTTAGCCAACAAGGCTGCGGTTACTGATAGAATGATTCCATTTTAGCCAACAAGGTTGCAGTTACTGATAGAATGATTCTATTTTAGCCGATAAGGCTGTGGTTACTGATAGAATGATTCTATTTTAGCCAACACGGCTGCGGTTACTGATAGAATGATTCCATTTTAGCCAACAAGGCTGCGGTTACTGATAGAATGATTCCATTTTAGCCAACAAGGCTGTGGTTACTGATGGAATCATTCCATTTCAGCCAACAAGGCTGTGGTTACTGATGGAATCATTCCATTTTAGCCAACAAGGCTGCGGTTAATGATAGAATGATTCCATTTTAGCCAACAAGGCTGTGGTTACTGATGGAATCATTCCATTTCAGCCAACAAGGCTGCGGTTACTGATAGAATCATTCCATTTTAGCCAACAAGGCTGCGGTTACTGATAGAATGATTCCATTTTAGCCATCAAGGCTGCGGTTACTGATGGAATGATTCCATTTTAGCCAACAAGACTGCGGTTACTGATAGAATGATTCCATTTTAGCCAACAAGGCTGTGGTTACTGATGGAATCATTCCATTTTAGCCAACAAGGCTGCAGTTACTGATAGAATCATTCCATTTTAGCCAACAAGGCTGCAGTTACTGATAGAATGATTCCATTTTAGCCAACAAGACTACGGGTACTGATGGAATGATTCCATTTTAGCCAACAAGGCTGCGGTTACTGACAGAATGATTCCATTTTAGCCAACAAGGCTGCGGTTACTGATAGAATGATTCCATTTTAGCCAACAAGGCTGTGGTTACTGATGGAATCATTCCATTTTAGCCAACAAGGCTGCAGTTACTGATAGAATCATTCCATTTTAGCCAACAAGGCTGTGGTTACTGATGGAATGATTCCATTTTAGCCAACAAGACTGCGGGTACTGATAGAATGATTCTATTTTAGCCAACAAGACTGCGGTTACTGATAGAATAATTCCATTTTAGCCAACAAGGCTGCGGTTACTGATAGAATAATTCCATTTTAGCCAACAAGGTTGCGGTTACTGATAGAATGATTCCATTTTAGCCAACAAGGTTGTGGTTACTGATAGAATGATTCCATTTTAGCCAAGGTTGTGGTTACTGATAGAATGATTCCATTTTAGCCAACAAGGCTGCGGTTACTGATAGAATGATTCCATTTTAGCCAACAAGGTTGCGGTTACTGATAGAATGATTCTATTTTAGCCGATAAGGCTGTGGTTACTGATAGAATGATTCTATTTTAGCCAACACGGCTGCGGTTACTGATAGAATGATTCCATTTTAGCCAACAAGGCTGCGGTTACTGATAGAATGATTCCATTTTAGTCAACAAGGCTGCGGTTACTGATAGAATGATTCCATTTTAGCCAACAAGGCTGTGGTTACTGATGGAATCATTCCATTTTAGCCAACAAGGCTGTGGTTACTGATAGAATGATTCCATTTCAGCCAACAAGGCTGTGGTTACTGATGGAATCATTCCATTTTAGCCAACAAGGCTGCGGTTAATGATAGAATGATTCCATTTTAGCCAACAAGGCTGTGGTTACTGATGGAATCATTCCATTTCAGCCAACAAGGCTGCGGTTACTGATAGAATCATTCCATTTTAGCCAACAAGGCTGCGGTTACTGATAGAATGATTCCATTTTAGCCATCAAGGCTGCGGTTACTGATGGAATGATTCCATTTTAGCCAACAAGACTGCGGTTACTGATAGAATGATTCCATTTTAGCCAACAAGGCTGTGGTTACTGATGGAATCATTCCATTTTAGCCAACAAGGCTGCAGTTACTGATAGAATCATTCCATTTTAGCCAACAAGGCTGCAGTTACTGATAGAATGATTCCATTTTAGCCAACAAGACTACGGGTACTGATGGAATGATTCCATTTTAGCCAACAAGGCTGCGGTTACTGACAGAATGATTCCATTTTAGCCAACAAGGCTGCGGTTACTGATAGAATGATTCCATTTTAGCCAACAAGGCTGTGGTTACTGATGGAATCATTCCATTTTAGCCAACAAGGCTGCAGTTACTGATAGAATCATTCCATTTTAGCCAACAAGGCTGTGGTTACTGATGGAATGATTCCATTTTAGCCAACAAGACTGCGGGTACTGATAGAATGATTCTATTTTAGCCAACAAGACTGCGGTTACTGATAGAATAATTCCATTTTAGCCAACAAGGCTGCGGTTACTGATAGAATAATTCCATTTTAGCCAACAAGGTTGCGGTTACTGATAGAATGATTCCATTTTAGCCAACAAGGTTGTGGTTACTGATAGAATGATTCCATTTTAGCCAAGGTTGTGGTTACTGATAGAATGATTCCATTTTAGCCAACAAGGCTGCGGTTACTGATAGAATGATTCCATTTTAGCCAACAAGGTTGCGGTTACTGATAGAATGATTCTATTTTAGCCGATAAGGCTGTGGTTACTGATAGAATGATTCTATTTTAGCCAACACGGCTGCGGTTACTGATAGAATGATTCCATTTTAGCCAACAAGGCTGCGGTTACTGATAGAATGATTCCATTTTAGTCAACAAGGCTGCGGTTACTGATAGAATGATTCCATTTTAGCCAACAAGGCTGTGGTTACTGATGGAATCATTCCATTTTAGCCAACAAGGCTGTGGTTACTGATGGAATCATTCCATTTTAGCCAACAAGGCTGCGGTTACTGATAGAATCATTCCATTTTAGCCAACAAGGCTGCGGTTACTGATAGAATGATTCAATTTTAGCCATCAAGGCTGCGGTTACTGATGGAATGATTCCATTTTAGCCAACAAGACTGCGGTTACTGATAGAATGATTCTATTTTAGACAACAAGACTGCGGTTACTGATAGAATAATTCCATTTTAGCCAACAAGGCTGCGGTTACTGATAGAATAATTCCATTTTAGCCAACAAGGTTGCGGTTACTGATAGAATGATTCCATTTTAACCAACAAGGTTGCGGTTACTGATAGAATGATTCAATTTTAGCCAACAAGGTTGCGGTTACTGATAGAATGATTCCATTTTAGCCAAGGTTGCGGTTACTGATAGAATGATTCCATTTTAGCCAACAAGGTTGCGGTTACTGATAGAATGATTCTATTTTAGCCAAGAAGGCTGTGGTTACTGATAGAATGATTCTATTTTAGCCAACACGGCTGCAGTTACTGATAGAATGATTCCATTTTAGCCAACAAGGTTGCGGTTACTGACGGAATGATTCCATTTTAGCCAACAAGGTTGCGGTAACTGATGGAATGATATCCATTTTAGCCAACAAGGCTGCGGTTACTGATAGAATGATTCCATTTTAGCCATCACAGCTGCGGTTACTGATAGAATGATTCTATTTTAGCCAACAAGGCTGTGGTTACTGCTAGAATGATTCTATTTTAGCCAACAAGGCTGTGGTTACTGATAGAATGATGCTATTTTAGCCAACAAAGCTGCGGATACTGATAGAATGATTCTATTTTAGCCAACAAGGCTGCGGATACTGATAGAATGATTCTATTTTAGCCAACAAGGCAGCGGTTACTGATAGAATGATTCTATTTTAGCCAACAAAGCTGCGGTTACTGATAGAATGATTCCATTCTGGTCATTTTAGCCATTTTATTCACTATTGCTGGACCCGTTGTTATTTTGGTTAGATCTATTCCATTTTAGCCATTATTGCCAATGGGACAGCAGTTACTGATAGAATGATTCCATTCTAGCCACTTTAACCATTATTGCCAACAACCAAGTAGATGCAGATAGATTGATTCTATTTTTGCCATTTTAGCCACTGTTTCTGAAGGCTCTATCGCAAATCTGCCCTTAGGAGTCATGTTAGAAATGAAATTTTGCCCATAGGAAATGTATGGGCCTTTTCCCAAAACTTGCAATTGCACGCCTCTCTCCCTAGAGACTACAAAGCATACTATATAGCGTACTGACCCGCCTAGAGACTACAAAGCACACTAAAAAGCGTACTGACCCACCTAGAGACCACAAAGCACACTATATAGCGTACACACCCACCGAAAGACTACAACGCACACTAGAAAGCGTACTGACCGACCTAGAGACTAAAAAGCACACTATATAGCGTACTGACCCACCTAGAGACTACAAAGCACACTATATAGCGTACTGACCCACCTAGAGACTACAAAGCACACTATATAGTGTACTGACCCACCTAGAGACTACAACGCACACTAGAAAGCATACTGACCCACCTAGAGACTAAAAAGCACACTATATAGCGTACTGACCCACCTAGAGACTACAAAGCACACTATATACCATACTGACATTCCTAGAGACTACAAAGCACACTATATAGCGTACTGACCAACATAGAGACTACAAAGCACACTATATAGCGTACTGACCCACCTAGAAACTACAAAGCACACTATATAGCGTACTGACCTGCCTAGAGAATACAACGCACACTATATAGTGTACTGACCCGCCTAGAGCCTACAAAGCACACTATATAGTGTACTGACCTGCCAAGAGACAAAGCACACTATATAGCGTACTGACCTGCCTAGAGACTACAAAGCACACTATATAGCATACTGACCCGCCTAGAGACTACAAAGCACACTATATAGCATACTGACCGACCTAGAGACCACAAAGCACACTATATAGCGTACTGACCCACCTAGAGAATACAAAGCACACCGCATAGCATGCTGACCCGCCTAGAGACTACAAAGCACACTATATAGCATGCTGACCCGCCTAGAGACTACAAAGCACACTATATAGTGTACTGACCTGCCAAGAGACAAAGCACACTATATAGCGTACTGACCTGCCTAGAGACTACAAAGCACACTATATAGCATACTGACCCGCCTAGAGACTACAAAGCACACTATATAGCATACTGACCGACCTAGAGACCACAAAGCACACTATATAGCGTACTGACCCACCTAGAGAATACAAAGCACACCGCATAGCATGCTGACCCGCCTAGAGACTACAAAGCACACTATATAGCATGCTGACCCGCCTAGAGACTACAAAGCACACTATATAGCATGCTGACTCCCCTAGAGACTACAAAGCATACTGCATAGCATGCTGACCCGCCTACAGACTACGAAGCACACTGTACAGCATGCCGACCCGCTTAGAGACTACAAAGCATACTGCATAGCATGCTGACCCGCTTAGAGACTACAAAACACACTGCATAGCATGCTGACCCACCTAAAGACTACAAAGCACACTGCATAGCATGCTGACCCGCCTAGAGACTACACAACACACTATATAGCATACTGACCCGCCCAGAGAATACAATGCACACTGACCTGCCTAGAGACTACAAAACACACTGCGCAGCATGCTGACCAACCTAGAGACTACAAAGCACACTGCACAGCGTACTGACTTGCCTAGACTACGAAGCACACTGCATAGCATGCTGACCCGCCTAGAGACTACAAAGCACACTGCATAGCATGCTGACCCGCCTAGACTACAAAGCACACTGCCTTATTTGACACACTGCTTGATTTAAATGGGAAGTTACGGTATTGCGTAGTAACTCATAGATATTGACTAAATGAAGTGAATTGGTGCTAATCCGTCAACAGATGAAGAAAGCTAACATAATGGACAGACAGACAGTCACCAAAGGCAAACAAATCAACATTGCATAATTTCACGCAAGAAAGTAAACAAAATGTTAACAATAAGTTATTCGTCACCTATGATGATGAAGTGCTCTTGGTGTCAAATTACATGCTGTGAAGATGAAGAAAGCGAGAGCTGGTAAAGACCAGCATGCAACAGCAAACCCAGCCCACTCGAGTATCTCGCCAAAGAAGTTAGCACCCGTCACATACTCAAACAGGCCACCTGAAAATGTGCAACAACAATTGTTAGTTTGGACTTCGTCTTTCCTGTCTGTTAAATTTTATTGCTGTTTCGGACAAACCTGCCTACGTTACTATATATTGTATGTATATGCTTGTTTTAAAATCATTTACTTTCTTTAAGCAGAAGTTAGTTTAAATTTATGATGCAAGAAATGTTAAAATTAATTTGACTGGCAGGCATTGCTACCTTAGGCATCAATGGTTTCCATACAAATTATTCCCAAAATAGTAGCCTGCTTTCCTGTGGTATGGTCTTGAAATCGATGGGCTTAAAAACAAGAGGTCATAGGGGTCTTACCACTTACCTGTAAGATCAGTATTGAAAATAGGATCATGAACATTCTGAATGGAAGTTCTAAGAGCCAATCACCATAGGATTCAATCATCCAATATTTGTTTAAATCCATAAGGTGGTTGTTGAGAAGAATTTATTTAAATCTGTTCACATTCATTTCACATAAGATATCCGGAGATTATGAAAATCCAAGAAAAATTGACCAATTGAAATTCTGAATCAAAGTTTGGTTAAAATCGGGTCATTGAATTGATTTAAGATGAGTAGCATTTTAAAGAATTTCCAAAAGAATTTCCCAACAAGAGGCTCAAAGGGCCTGTATCGCTCACCCGGAATTATTGGCTACTGGCACAAATGAACAAAATGAGATCACCACTGGAAAAATTTACCAATCTAATTTCTGTGAGGTTTTAGTCAAGTTTTATTAAAATTGATCCAGCTGGTAATAAGTAGTCTTTTACATTTTTTTTCAAAAAATCCAAGATGGCCACAAAAATGCCTAATTTTGGTTGATCTACGATGGCCATGTCTTTTTAAAGTATCAACTTTCAATGGACAAATTTTAATGTTGTTTCGGCCCTAATCATATCTGCCCAATCCGTTCAGCGGCTCTGGAGAAGTTGTTTTCCCAAAAACTACATTGACTGGATCCCCCTAGTGGCTTCAGAGAAGATTTTTAAAGATGTTTCTAAAAGGCGGACAAAATCCAAGATGGCCGCCATCTATCCCTATGCCGTAAGGATGCTACTTGTCAAATATACTTGTTATCAGTTGAGCGGTTCTCAAGAAGCCATTTTAAATTTCCCTTTGCTTTAGAGTAGGTGAGTTTTTGGCAGGAAAAAGCTCCAAGATGACTGACAAAAAATGTATCCCTTCGGAGATGTTTAAAGATATTTTTAAAAGTCAGCCAAAATCAAAGCTGGCTGCCAGCCGCTAGCCAAATTGGCCGATCAGCTTCGTTTGAACAAACTTGAATCTTTATTGCCTAAGGATTGTTCCTGCCAAATATAATTGAAATCGGCAGTGGTTCTCGAGAAGACAATTTAAATTTCCCATTGCTTTAGTATGGGAGCTTTTGGCAGGAAAATGATCCAAGATGGCCAACAAACCATTTATCTGACAGTTTCGAAAATGACAAATTTGAGATCAGAATACCACAAAAACATAAAATAAATTTCGACCTCAAAATCCATCAAATAAAAAAAATTCCAATATGGCCACCAAGCACACTACATTTTGATTGATTCATGCCAGCCATGTTTTTTGATGGATCAACTACCCTTGAACAAACTTTAATGGCCCTTTTTCTCTAATCATATCTCCCAAATTTCAGCCTGATCATTGGTTCCAAAGAAGTTGTTTTCGCGAAAACTAGGTCATCGAAGATGGCCACCGAGCCATTTGGTCAATCAAGTTTTATCGAACAAACTTGGCTTAACTCTTGCCCTAGATGACGTTTCATGAGTTTTTAATCAATTCCTCAAGTGGTTTCGGAGATTTTTAAATAGATTTATAAAAATTGGCCAAATCCATGATGGCCACCGGCCAAATTGGCCGATTGGCTTTATTTAAGCAAACTCAAATCTCTATGCCCTAAGGATGACTACTGCCAAATATAATTGAAATCGGCCTGGTGGTTCTTCACAAAAAGTTGTTTAAATAAAAGGTTGCCGGACACCAGACGGTCGCCATGGCATAACCTCACTGGCTAGGTGAGCTAAAAAACTAAGATTTTCACCCCAAAACTGACCAATCAAAATGCTGTATATAAGCTCTGGAGCATACCGCCATAGGGTCCTATGTGAATGGGACTTGTTTAACAGGGACCCAAACTATACACCAACCAAACCATTCACCATAGGTTCATCTAACAAGTTAGCTTTAAAGACACTAAACAGCTAAGGAAGAGAATGATGTATTTCGTAAATCTTTGGGCAATTTTTCATAAAATCTAAGATATTCATAAAAAAAATTGACCAATCAATATTCTGAATAGAAGTTCTAACATGATAGAATCCTTCCAGCTAAGGCGATGCGTTTGAACAATTTGCAGAAAATTGTCCATAAAATATAAGATTTTGGCCCAAAAAATTGACCAATTAAGGTTCTGAATATATGTCCTGAAGCATACAGTCCTATAGCAATTCTAGCCAAATTTGGTTGACATCTGTCAAGCGGCTAAAGAAGAGATGTGTTTTGCCAATTTCCGGTAAATTTGTCATAAATCTAAGATTTTTACACTAAAAATTGACCACTCAAAATTCTGAGAATAGAAGTTCTCTATATGCTTACTACATGCTATCCAGGTAGATCCGCTCACCAACAGTACAATAACTAGCATTAGCGTTACAGGAATGGATTTATACCAAGCATTGGGCAGAAGCGAGAACAATAGAATCCCAAACAAGAGCCCCAAGGGCCTGTGGCATTCACTTGGACCATTGGCATTTAACCATTTGCATTTAAATAAACACAATGGACAATTTTCAGAAAACCCAAGATGGCCAATCAAGACTCGTGTTTAATATGTTGAAGCCTATTGTCATAGGATCGTTCCATCAAAGTTTTGTTGAAATCGGGATATTGATTGAAGGAGTACCATTTTAAATGGTTTCGGAAAACTTTCAGAAAATCAGAGATTGCTGCTAGAACATTGACCTATAAAAATTCTGAATATAATTTCTAGACGCTACAATAGGATCCTTCCAGCCAAATTTGGTTGAAATTGCCCAATCGATTAATGAGGAGTAGCATGTTATATGAATTCCCATTTTTCGGAAAATCCAAGATGGTCACCATCAAAATCAAGCCCTCAAAATTCTGTATACACGTTCTGAAGCATACCAGTATAGGCTTCTTCCAGCTAAGTCTGGTTGAAAATTCCCACTGTCATTTTCCGGAAACTTGGGCACTGAAAAAATAGACAAATCAAAATTATGTACACAACTTCTGAAGCATATAACTCTAGGGTCTTCCCAACCAAGTTCGCTTGGAATCGGTCAACTGGTTAATGAGTAGGCTTTTAACTGATTTCCAGAAATGTTTGGAAAATCCAAGATGGCTGCTGGAAATATTGACCAATCAAAATTATTAGAAATGTTGAAGCCTACCAGTATAGAATTAGTCCAGTCAAGTTTCATTGAAGTTGGGACATTAACTTGGAGTAGTGTTTTAAATGATTTCCAGGAGGTCATCCAAGATGTCCGTCGAAGCATTTGGCCAATCAAGTTTTATCGAACAAACTTGGCTTAACTCTTGCCCTAGATGACGTTTCATGAGTTTTTAATCAATTCCTCAAGCGGTTTCGGAGATTTTTAAATAGATTTATAAAAATTGGCCAAATCCAAGATGGCCACCGGCCAAATTGGCCGATTGGCTTTATTTAAGCAAACTCAAATCTCTATGCCCTAAGGATGACTACTGCCAAATATAATTGAAATCGGCCTGGTGGTTCTTCACAAAAAGTTGTTTAAATAAAAGGTTGCCGGACACCAGACGGTCGCCATGGCATAACCTCACTGGCCAGGTGAGCTAAAAAAATAAGATTTTCACCCCAAAACTGACCAATCAAAATGCTGTAAATAAGCTCTGGAGCATACCGCCATAGGGTCCTATGTGAATGGGACTTGTTTAACAGGGACCCAAACTATACACCAACCAAACCATTCACCATAGGTTCATCTAACAAGTTAGCTTTAAATAAATCAAACAGCTAAGGAAGAGAATGATGTATTTCGTAAATCTTTGGGCAATTTTTAATAAAATCTAAGATATTCATAAAAAAAAATTGACCAATCAATATTCTGAATAGAAGTTCTAACATGATAGAATCCTTCCAGCTAAGGCGATGCGATGCGTTTGAACAATTTGCGGAAAATTGTCCATAAAATATAAGATTTTGGCCCAAAAAATTGACCAATTAAGGTTCTGAATATATGTCCTGAAGCATACAGTCCTATAGCAATTCTAGCCAAATTTGGTTGACATCTGTCAAGCGGCTAAAGAAGAGATGTGTTTTGCCAATTTCCGGTAAATTTGTCATAAATCTAAGATTTTTACACTAAAAATTGACCAATCAAAATTCTGAGAACAGAAGTTCTCTATATGCTTACTACATGCTATCCAGGTAGATCCGCTCACCAACAGTACAATAACTAGCATTAGCGTTACAGGAATGGATTTATAACAAGCATTGGGAAGAAGCGAGAACAATAGAATCCCAAACAAGAGCCCCAAGGGCCTGTGGCGTTCACTTGGACCATTGGCATTTAACCATTTGCATTTAAATAAACACGATGGACAATTTTCAGAAAACCCAAGATGGCCAATCAAGACTCGTGTTTAATATGTTGAAGCCTATTGTCATAGGATCGTTCCATCAAAGTTTTGTTGAAATCGGGATATTGATTGAAGGAGTACCATTTTAAATGGTTTCGGAAAACTTTCAGAAAATCAGAGATTGCTGCTAGAACATTGACCTATAAAAATTCTGAATATAATTTCTAGACGCTACAATAGGATCCTTCCAGCCAAATTTGGTTGAAATTGCCCAATCGATTAATGAGGAGTAGCATGTTATATGAATTCCCATTTTTCGGAAAATCCAAGATGGTCACCATCAAAATCAAGCCCTCAAAATTCTGTATACACGTTCTGAAGCATACCAGTATAGGCTTCTTCCAGCTAAGTCTGGTTGAAAATTCCCACTGTCATTTTCCGGAAACTTGGGCACCGAAAAAATAGACAAATCAAAATTCTGTACACAACTTCTGAAGCATATAACTCTAGGGTCTTCCCAACCAAGTTCGCTTGGAATCGGTCAACTGGTTAATGAGTAGGCTTTTAACTGATTTCCAGAAATGTTTGGAAAATCCAAGATGGCTGCTGGAAATATTGACCAATCAAAATTATTAGAAATGTTGAAGCCTACCAGTATAGAATTAGTCCAGTCAAGTTTCATTGAAGTTGGGACATTAACTTGGAGTAGTGTTTTAAATGATTTCCAGGAGGTCATCCAAGATGTCCGTCGAAGCATTTGGCCAATCAAGGTCCCTTGAAGACATTTGATTCAGTTGTTGCCCTAGATGAGCTTTCATGAGTTGTGAAGCGGTTTCAGAGAATTTTTAAGATGTTTTTAAAAAATGGCCAAAATCCAAGATGTCCACTGGCCAAATTGGCCGATTGACTTCCTTTGAACAAACTCGGATCTCTATGCCCTAAGGATGCCTTCTGATGAATTTGATTGAAATCTGCCCAGAGGATCTTAAGTTGTTTAATCAAAAAGTTTATGGATGGATGCAGGACGACCGATGGACGATCTCCACGGCGTCAGCTCACCTGGCTATTCTGGCTGTATAGATCTGTAATCAGGTAGATATGAAAGTGCTGAAGTGTAACCTTAAAGTGTACCCCTGAAGCATATGCCTAATGCATACCTCTGAAGCTAACCCCTGAAGCTTGCCATTGAAGCTTATCCCTGAAGCTTAGCCCTGAAACTTACCCTTGAAGCTTAGCCTTTAAGTTTAGCCCTGAAGCCTACCCTTGAAACTTACATTTGAAGCTTAGCCCTGACGCTTACCCCTCAAGCCTAGCGCTGAAGCTTACCCCTGGGTATTTTGTATCCTGTCTCTCCTGGTTTCCTCAAGCTTCTTAGTATGTGATCTGAATGAATGTTGATCGTGAAACCAATGACAAACAGGGCTACACCTCCAAAACAGAACACAATACATTATGTGAATGCAACAACAAACAAGAATTTAGATTAAACTACATGAGCTCAATGAGAAACAACTACTTCAAAATAGGCCAAAATAAGTTAGCCAACCATAGTCATGATCCGATAAAAACTGTGTAGTGGCAGCCTTTCAAAGATCCATATTGAAAAACGACACAATTCTTATGGTCCCTTTTTGAGGCGTGGAAAAGTGGTTATCTTGATCCAAAATAAACATTAAACAGGAAGGGAAATAAAAACTTATGTTTATTGGTAATTTCATACAATATTAAATAAACTAACATCGGTAAAGAAGAGGCCCAAGGGGCCTGTATCGCTCACCTTGACCATAGACATTTCAACTAGAATGTTCATTAACAATAAGTAGAACTCTAATGAGTTGAGCAGACTTGTAACAAGAAAACGGAGGCCATGTTTCTTTATGTATCACCTTCTCTTGAACAAACTTTAACGGCCCTTAGTCATCAATATTATCTCCCAAATTTTGGGCTGATCACTTCAGCAGTTCTGGAGAAGTCGTTTTCTCGAAAACTAGGTTATCTAAGATGGCCGCCAAATGATTCGGTCAATCAGGTTCACAAGTGAACAAATTTGGTTCAGTGCTTGCCCTAGATTATATTTCATGAGTTCTGAATTGATCCCTCAAACGGTTTCGGATTTAAAAAAAAATTTTAAATCAGGCAAAATCCAAGATTGCCCAATTGGCCAATCACCTCCCCTTGAACAAACTTGAATCTCTATGCCCTAAGGATGCTTCCTGCCAAATATGATTGAAATTGTCCCAGTAGTTATCAAGAAGACATTTTAAATTTCCCATTGCTTTAGTATGGGAGCATTTGGCAGGAAAATGATCCAAGACGGCCGCTAAACCGTTTATCCAATCATTTCGAAAGTTGCAAATTTGAGATCAGAATACTCAAAAACACATATAAAACCAATTTCGGCTTCAAAATCCATCAAATAAAAAAATCCAATATGGCCACCAAATACGCTTTATTTTGTTTGGCCCACGGCGGCCATGTTTTTTGGCAGTTCAACTTCCCTTGAACAAACTTTAATGACCCGTAGTCCCAAATCATATCTGCCAAATTTCGACCTGATCTGTTCAGCGGTTCTGGAAAAGAAGTAATTTTCGGTAAAACTAGGTCAACCAAGAGGGCCGCCGAACCATTTGATCAACAAAGTTGGTTCAGCTCTTGCCCTAGATCATATTTCATGGGATTTGCATCAATCCCACAATTGGTTTCAGAGATTTTTTAGACATTTCTAAAAATTTGTCAAAATCCAAGATGGCCGCCGGCCCAATTGGCCGATCTGCTTCGTTTGACCAAACTTAAATCTCTTTGCCATAAGGATACTTCCTGCCAAATATAATTGAAATTGTCCCAGTAGTTCCCGAGAAGACATTTTAAGTTTCCCATTGCGTTAGTACGGCGGGAAACTGATCTAAATTGGCCGCCAAACCGTTTATCCGACCCTTTCGAAAGTTACAAATTTGAAATCAGAATACCCAAAAACACATAAAACTATATTTTGATTGGCCCACGCCGGCCATGTTTATTGACGGTTCAACTTTCCTTGAACAAATTTTAATGGCCCTTAGGCCCAAATCATATCTGCCAAATTTCGAGCTGACCTGTTCAGCGGTTCTGGAGAAGTCGTTTTCTCTAAAACTAGGTCAACCAACATGGCCGCCGAACCATTTGACCAATCAAGTTCCCTTGAACAAACTTGGTTCAGCACTTGCATCATATTTCATGAGTTTTGCATCAATCCCCTCCCCCCGGAGAAGATTTTTAAAGACGTTTCCTAAATTCACCTCAAATATCTCACTATTAGGGGAATGTGAATTGGCTGCAGATAAACACAAATCAGGATTGAATATATCATTAATAGGAGATAAACTCTCTTTACACATGCACATCCGCACATGATACTGATAATGTTGACGAAATTTAAAGTTAATCCATTGAGATGTCTAGGAGTTGCGTTGACAAGAAATGATTGTCAGAGAGGGATGGACTGACAGAAGGATGTACATACATTTTGGACAGACGTATGGACATACAGGTGCATGGCTAGCACATGCACACCTACACATGGTAATGATAACACGTACCAATTTTCAAAAGAATCGGATCTAAACTGTAGGAGTTGTGTTGACAGGAAATGATTGGCAATCCAGTTTATGTATCGGCTTTAAGATATATAAAGGGGGATAACTCTGTAATAAACAAGTTGTCGGCCACGAAAAAAGCACATGCACATCCGCACATGATAATGTCGACGAAAAGTTAATCCATTGAGACGTCTAGGAGGAGTTGCGTTGACAAGACGGGGACAGACGGATAGACAGACGGACGGATGGACATGCTGATTGCTATATCCCCCCCATCTTCCAGACCGGGGTGATAATAATTGAAAACGGTCCAGGATTTCTCGAGAAGACATTTTAAATTTCCCATTGCTTTAGTATGGGAGCTTTTGGTGGGAAAATGATCCAAGATCGCCGCCAAACCGTTTATCCGACAGTTGCGAAAATTGCAAATCTGAGATCGGAATACCCAAAAACCGATATAAAACCAATTTCGGCCTCAAAATCCATCAAATAAAAAATCCAATATGGCCACGAATTATGCTATATTTTGATTGGTCCACGGCAGCCATGTTTTTTGATGGAGCAACTTCTCTTGAACAAACTTTCATGGCCCTAAGTCCCGAATCATATCTGACAAATTTCGGCCTGATCCCAATTGGCTAATCTGCTTCGTTTGAACAAACTTAAATCTCTTTGCCGTTAGGATACTTCCTGCCAAATATAATTGAAGTTGTCCCAGTACTTCTCGAGAAGACATTTTTAGTTTCCCATTGCATTAGTACAGCGGGAAAATGATCCAAATTGGCCGCCAAACCATTTATCCGACCCTTTCGAAAGTTACAAATTTGAGATCAGAATAGCGACCTGTTCAGCGGTTTTGGAGTAGTTTTCTCTAAAACTAGGTCAACCAACATTGCCGCCGAACCATTTGACCAATCAAGTTCCCTTGAACAAACTTGGTTCAGCACTTGCATCATATTTCATGAGTTTTGCATCAATCCCCCCAGCGGTTTCGGAGAATATTTTTAAAGACGTTTCCTAAAATCGGTCGAAATCTAAGACGGGCGCCGGCCAAATTGGCCGATCGGCTTCCTTTGAACAACCTTGGATCCCTATGCCCTAAGGATGCTTCCTGACAAATATAATTGAAATCGGCCCAGTGGTTCTTGAGAAGTCGTTTAAAGAAAAAGTTGATGGACGGACAGACGGATGCTGGACAGACGACGGATGGTTGCCATGGCATAAGCTCAGTTGGCCATTCAGGTGAGCTAATTACCTAAGTACAATTCTGCTTCTTATATTTAGAGATACGTTTTATTAGTCTTGACGTTTCTCTCTTAGCTCTCAAATTTGTTTTAAAGAAAATGTAAATTTTCTAATAGAAAATGTCCATTTGCACCACCAAAAATTCATTACTGCGATGCCTGGCTCGATAACAAGGGGTTCAGCGGCAAGTTTTTAAAAATAGATTTCTCTTGGTGTGCAGCTGTCACCTGGCCCTTTTTCAAGACCACTGCAGAATCCACTTTTGGCCTGAGCTTGATTCAGTGAATTGGAAAGATCATTAGATTTCTACGTTAATGGTTAAGATTTGCCGAAAAGATTAAAAATTTGCTCAGTCAATGCTCATTTGTAGGTTAAGAGTAGACTGTCTTTGAAAATTTCCAAAATGGAAATTGGAATGACTTTCTCTGCTGGCTATCGAGTGAGCGATTTCAGTGATAAATTTCCAAAATTGGTCTTCTCTTACCAAACAAATTGATATTATTTCTTAAAATCACTGTAGCAGCCATTTTTCGCAGGCTTGTGACCATCAAAAGATTAATTAATTTCTTCTTTAACCCTTTAATGGTCAAACCGACCAAAACTAGCCTCTGCAGTCGTCATGGGGAATGTCCATTTGCAGGCCACGAGAAAACTATTTAAAAAAAATTATCACTGAGTGGCTCGATAACTGAGCCAGTCATTCCAGTGGTAAAATTTAAACAAGATGGCCGCTGAACCATTTGGTCAATCAAGTTCCCTTGAACAAATTTGGTTCAGCTCTTACACTAGATCATATTTTGTGAGTTCTGAATCGATCCCTCAACCGGTTTCGGAGAAGGTTTTTAAAGACATTTCTAACAAGAGGCCCAAGGGGCCTGTGTCGCTCACCCGGAGCACTATGCATTTTTGTCAAAACTGTTGGTGGGTGGTCTTTTAAATGAGTTTGTGGACATTTTTGCAAGTCCAATATGGCCACCAAACATGCTACATTTTAATTGGTCTACTGGGGCCCAAACTTTAGTGGCACTTGGTGCCTAATCATATCTCCCAAATTTCGGCCCGATTCACACAGTGCTTCTGGAGTTGTATAGTGTAGCCAGCTATATAGGAAATGGCCCTTAAAGAAGTCGTCATTATAGACACTAGACCCTTTATTATCATCCATGGTGCCAACTAATCAGGAAAATTCCCATGATAGTTTGCCATCAGTAATGTCACCATTATCATCGCAAAGTTCCCCATCTACATCGTCAACATGTCATTTTTGTACAATTGCACACTGTTACCTGTTTATCAGCTATATCTCTTCTTTTCACGTAAAAGCCGGAAATTTCAGTGTCTTGAATGTACAGCAGTACCATCTGAATTTCTCAGCAAAACTCAGAGCCCTCCTACAGTATGCAATACAGGCTCACACTCACAAGACGACCTAAGCAAAAATGGTATTCAGACGATTTGTTCCATCGAGTCATCTGAAGAACGAACTGTCAAACATCCAGTGTTCGCAAGCGTTTCAACACAATGTGGCACTAACGACACACATAAACCGCCTAGCATCGATTCAATAAAAGATAATCTGTTGCTGTCCACCTTAATGGAAACTGTGCAGCAACTGAAACAAGTCAGCAACTTTCAGTCTGCCATTCGTGACATGGAAGATAAGCTGGTGGATAAACATCTGCGGTCATCCCAGGAAATGTCTACGGACAGAACTGTCTAATAAAGAACTCGTTCATGTAAAACAAGAAAATCGTGAATTACAACACCAACTTAAATCTAAATGTGAACGCATCCGCACTCTTGAGGCATCATTATTGTCCTTGGCTAATTCTCAGGTGCATAATAATGCAGATGCTTGCAAATGTTGCGAACAATTAAAGTCCTCATTAGCCAACTGTGAAGCCTTGCAAACCGATAAACTTAAGTTGACAGAGGAACTGCACACAGCTTTGGCAAAAAACGTACAATCACATGTCTTATGTGAGAAAGCTAGTGGCGTCAATAGTTTACTCTCGAAAGCAGTGGACAAAATAAAATCCTCCACAGACCCCCCTTGCGGGTTGGTCTGTTGTTTTATTAACCACTATAAAAACATACTTACCGTTCAATCACTATTTGCTAAATCAATTATCTGCATTTAGCTACCAGAATAAGATTTTTATGCTTGCATACACTCCTCCCCATGCCTATTCCTATAAATATGGACCCTCAACCAGGCTACTGGTTAGGTCCATCTCCAGTATATTAACTGATATAGACTGGCACCAGTCTGTACTCACTCCACAGTGACGCCTGTCACTAAGTGTGCTTGCGCATGCGGACTGGAGCCCAAATAGGAAACAGATTCACTTTTCTGAATTTAAGTGCCAAATATTATAGGCAAATTCTCAAATCAATTACACGCGGGGTGGCTGAGGCCAGGTCGTAGTGATTGAATGGTAAGTATGTTTTTATAGTGGTTAATAAAACAACAGAACAACCCGCAAGAGGGGTCTGTGGGGGGGGGGGTTGTTATTACACCACAAAAACATCCATCACCGTTCAATCACTACTTGCTAAACCCGTAGATTTGGTCAGTGCCCCACTTAAAACATTAGGTGGGAGGCGATTTGAGAATCAAAAAACAAGGATAAAAATCAAACCAATCTTATCAAAATGTTAATAACATAACATAATAGTGCATTTAAATCAATCACACCGTGATGATCAAATAAGGAAAACTTAAAGAAATAAATAAAAACCAAAAGAAGACTCTCACCATTTCTCACAGACGCACAGTCCTAAAGAAAATGGTGGAAAGTGCTTGGTAAATGGTCGACGGCTATTTTGGTTAAAATCGTAATATTACGAAAGAAGGAGGCTGCTGCACTCTGATCTTTCAGATAAAAGGTTGTAAAAGAGGATTCAGATTTCCATCCTGCAACCTGCATGACTTCATCTAAATACGAACCGGCAAAAAGCGCAAAAGAGGAAGCCATTCCTCTAACATCGTGAGCTTTAATATGGGAGAGATTAATTTGTAACTAGAGTGAACCGACTACTTCCAAAGGGACATTAAATACATTTGGAAGGGGTTTCTCATCAGCGCCGCCCATGGAATAACATTCTCTACGCTGACCATCAAACCTATCACTCTTAGCAGAAATCTTGCTCAGACAATGGAAGAAGACAGGATTTCCATTGCCACTGATAAAGCCTCTATTCTTGGATTTGAGGGGAAGACTAGACCCTGGGCCAGATCGAAAGAAACGCCTAGATGCGTGAAGATTTGAGAGGGACCTAGGCTTGATTTCTTTAGATTTAAAATCCACCCTAGGTTGCATGCCAGACTGCAAACCTCTGGAAGAATTCCTGAGAGAATTGAGGAAGACTGCTTTACTAACCAATCGACTATATAAACGTGAGGATGGATAGAATGATGGTGTAAAATTCCTGCTGAGACTAGGCGAGTAAAAAGAAAAGGAGCCGTGGTCAGGCCAAAGGCATGGCGCGAAACTGCCAAACTCGATCTTTGTAAGAAAATCTCAGGAATTTTCTGAAGGGCGAGATCGATGGAAAACGACCACATACCCTGATCTAGACTGGAAATGATCTGGGAGATGGTTTCCATCTTGACTTGGGAGTAAGAATCATGAGATTTAATCATTTCATACCCCCTTGTTAAATTAAAATTAATGCAGAATTGAATGTTTCAGAATGAATCGAGATCATTTCATTTTACTAACATTTAATGACAGGGTAGGAATTCCTACCCTAGGCTGAATGCTCTCATGTATGTATAAGGCCCTGGACCAATGGATCCAAAGAGCCAAGAAGAGGAAGAGAAGAGATAAAATAGAAGAAAGGGTTGGACCTACCTGGGCGGTAGAAAAACCTCTGTGAGAAGACCTACCACAAGACCTTGAACTAGGTCTGAAAAAATAATGCTGGCCCCCTCTCGCTCTAAGAGCAGGAGATTGACTAAGCTTAGAAAAAAAAATTTTAACGTGAGAGGAAAGAACTTCCCAGGAAGATCCAGAGAGAGAGAGAGGAGAGAGAGAGAGAGAGAGAGAGAGAGAGAGAGAGAGAGAGAGAGAGAGAGAGAGAGGTGGCGACTCGTAAGTAATCATCTTTTGGGATCTGAAAAGGGAGCATCACATTTAGAGGCAAGAGAAAATTCCTTAGAATTAACATCATTCACAAAGAAAACTAACATGTTAATGACCAAATTGTCAATTGGAAGGACCTGAGGAGACAAGAAAGAAGAATTAGAAGAAAGAGCCAACACAAAAGAAGGAAGGACTATAGAAAACTCGTCCTTAAAAGGAAGAGGAAGAGTCTAAGCAATCCACCTGTGAGCCAGGGACCAGACATCCGAAGAGACCATGACTGGACAAAACCTCCTCAGGCCTGACCGACTTGGGAATTGAAGAATTAGGAGATGGAGAAGAAAAATGGTGAGAAGAATCACCAGAGGCCATAGAATCAATAGTTCAAATGGAAAGAGGAGAGCAATGCCTCCTGGAAGCTTGAAGAGAAAACTGTAAAGAATCAGAAAAGGAATAAGATTGATCAGAAGGAATGTGATCAGATACAACATCCTGACCAGAGGACATGGAAAGTGATTCAGGCCACTAGCGGAAAACCTTGAAAGAATAGAGAAAAAAGCTGACATGAAAGAACGAACAAGAGACGAATCCATAAGCACAGAAAACAATGAGAAAATCAGACCTTAATCAACAATTTGAAACTCAAGCTCAAAAGAGAGAACGACAGAAACAATCGGATCAAGATGATCAAAGGAGGAAGAAAAGGAAGAAGAAGGAGGAAGAGAGGAATTAAGAAGAATGGAAGATGAAGAGGAAAGAACAGGACCAGAAGATCCTGGAGAGGATTGATAGAAGATGAAATACGGGAAAACCCCAGAGAAGGGAAAAAAGAAGAAAACTGAAAGAGAGAGAGAGAGAGAGAGAGAGAGAGAGAGAGAGAGAGAGAGAGAGAGAGAGAGAGAGAGAGAGAGAGAGAGAGAGAGAGAGAGAGAGAGAGAGAGAGAGAGAGAGAGAGAGGAAGGAGGAACATGACTAGAAGAAAACTTTAGAAGAAGAGGCAGAGGATGAAGGAAGAGACCTATACCTATTTTACTTATATATATTTAAAGAATTAGAACCAATATTATCATCTTGTAAAGACAGATGTCATTGAGTTTGATATGCCAATAAAAGGAATGATTGATAGATTGATAATGAATCCCCGGGAACGGCTCGAATGTTAAATACACAAAACACTGATCCTTGATTATGATGAAAACACGACGGGTTGAATCACGAAACAAAATGCTGAAAGACAGAGGCGATATAAAATCAAAGCGAAATGACTCACCAAAACCATGAATGTGACAACGCAGAAGAAAAAAACTTTGCTTTTATTCCTTCACCCTTTTTGTCTTATTTCTCTATTCTCAGCGTCTTCTTACTCTTGTAATCATTAATCTTAGAGCCATTCTCTTCCCTATGAATCCACTACTGAATCTTTTCCTTTCAGCGCCTGTCAGAATTAGACTAAGAATTATGCTAGAAACAGGGATTTTCTTCAACAAATAAACTCCCTTTGGTTAAAATAAATATGCCAACCTGCCGACATAAGAGGAAAAAAGAGCGTGAAAAAAGGCTGAACGGCCCGAAGACAACTGGCCATCTAAAGTTGGATGAAATTAAAAATTATGTATCTAGCGATAATGTGTAGAATACCGACTGATGTATCGGCTGCAACAAAAAACCCATCCGGCAACCAGTCGGAAGTCTTTAATTACGTTGAATTGTTTCACTGATAAAAGAAAAAATGCTGAATATCTACAATTCCAAGAGAGACTTCAAGACTGGCAATGTCTCGGAATTAATATTTTCAGCGATTAAACATTCCGATTTTAAAAGCACTTACTGAAATAAACCTAACTCTTAGGCAAGATGATGACTAGATCCTAGGAAAGACAAACCTGGAATCTCAGTAAGAGCTATCACCGGAAACCCAAAAAAGGAAAACAGAACCGGAAGTTAATCATAGAACACCATGAAAACCGGTAATGACCCTATCCCCGGATGTACGAATCCGGAAGTGAAAAATAGGAAACGGAAATGCGCAAACCAGTAAAAAACCAGAATAAGAATAGGAACCGGAAATACGCAAACCGGAAGTCAGACCAGATACGGAAAGAACGGAGGTAGATCCGGAAAACGGAAGTAACCCCTGTCCTGAGGACCTGAATCCACTACAACTGATCTAAGACTTTGACATTGGCATATATGTTAAAGACGGGGGGGGGGGAATGGGGGCGGACACCACTCCTTGAAGGTCATGCCTTTTCTTTTTATTTACAACCTCAAGACTCACGTGGGTTTGACCCGGTGACCTGCTCGAGACCACCTTCGAGAGCTTATTTGCTCTAATTATTTGCTCTTTGTTCTTTATTCATCCACTAGACCAGAAGTTACGTCCCAACCGGAAGTGGAAGTCGGAAGGGTTTATTAGTCATACCGGAAACGGTCGGAACGGAAGTAAGAACCGGATCTTGAAGACCCGGATGTCCTGCGAAACTGGAAGTTATACTGGAAACGGTCGGAACGGACGTAGCACCGGAAAAGGGAAGTAAACCCGAGTCCCGAATCCACCACAACGGAACCGGAAAAACTAGCAAAGCTAGAATGCAAACTCTTAGCTATAGGCGACCTATGGAGAATCTTGACGACCGGTATGACTGAAATATTGGCATTAGCATAATGCTATTGGATGGGAGCTTCCACCACCGCCACCACTGCTTGAGGGTTATGCCTATCACCCTCAAAACTAATGTGGGTTTGACCCGGTGACCTGCACGAGCTCACCTTTGAGAGCTTTGTCGCTCTAGACTTTTGTTTAAGAGACCTGATTACTTGCATTGACGTTAGAGGAATTGGTTTACCCCATTTGCGGGAACGCCCGCTAGCCCTCGGACTATCGTCAGAATCAGAAGAAACTTCCTGTTTCTTGGCCTCCATGATGGCAGAAGATATTCTTTCATCTAACGATTTAGTCAAAACTGCAGCGAAGGATTCAAATCTCGCAAATAAAGCTAACACAGCTTCGAATTCGCCGAAGAGGGCCCCCCACTCCCCCTCTCTGTTGCTGCTGGAATAGACATATTAGAATATTGCAAAAGACACAGCTTTTGTCTTACTAGCAACAGAGGTAGGGGAAGGACAACCAGAGGGCAGCTCTGTAAGGACGAATAATCCTTAAAGAAAACTTAGATACGAACGCAGACCACCCTATGCAAAACCCGCATATCGATGTGCGGGTACACATAGTGCACTTAAAACAGACATGTCCTCCATACTCCACAAAGTGAACTCGTTCAGAGATTGAGGACGTGCACTTGATTTATCGTTCGTTAAAACACTCTTAAAAACGAAAAAAGCTTATGAAAGCATACAGCTTAGAATTTTGATAAAAGGAGTCTTTCAAAAACACCTTTCAAAGGCCGGAAAAGTTCAAATTCAAGATTGTTTTCTATCATAGGGAAATAAACAGAATTCCTTGTAAAGCACCATTTTTTATTTTAATTGAAAGTGATTAAGGGCTCACTGGAGTAATAGTGTTTTTATATGATGATGACTTAGGCATATTAAAGCTGTTACCACGAAAACAAAACCCACGAAAACCGGTAACATTTATATACATAGTTATAAAGTTTGATATAACCAAGAAATACTTCCCAAAACATAATTTTGGGAGGATAGACTTCATAGTAGGCATATCTTATCATAAGGAAGTCCTTCAATAGTAAGCTGACACAGCGCAAAGCTATAAAAACTTTCTGATAATATTTGTGTAGTTGTTCTGCTTGCAGAATAATTGAAAAGTGAATCTGTTTCCTATTTGGGCTCCAGTGCGCATGCGCGCTTAGTAACAGGCGTCAATATGGAGTGAGTAGAGACTGGTGCCAGTCTATATCAGTTAATATACTGGAGATGGACCTAACCAGTAGCCTGGTTGAGGGGCCATATTTATAGGAATAGGCATGGGGAGGAGTGTATGCAAGCATAAAAATCTTATTCTGGTAGCTAAATGCAGATAATTGATTTAGCAAGTAGTGATTGAATGGTAATGGATGTTTTTGTGGTGAAATAACAACTATCTGATTAATTCTCAAAAGCTCTTAATACATAAGGATTTCACGAAACTTAGAGTTAGTGCACACAGCCTGGCGATTGAACTCGGAAGACACCAAAAGGTACCACTTGAACGCAGGATATGCAAGATGTGCGTATCCGAGTGTATTGAAGACGAGAAGCACTTTATCTTGCATTGTTCTGCTTATGATTATGTAAGACAGAACCTCTTCAATGCAGTCGGCTCCTTTTGTGACTTCCCATCATTAATTGATGATGAGAATTTCGTGTTCCTCATGTCCTGCAATAACGGCAATACAGAAATGTCCATGCATGTGTGCTAAAACAACATTCTACAACTATTGATCCCGTGCATTCGGATAGGCCTCTGTGACCATAACTTAATACATTGTATCTCTCCACCTATCCTGCTGTTTTGTAGATATGCTGACTGTTATATTGTGTATATATTGTTAATGTGTGTGTATTTTATGTTTTTTATTGTATATCTTGCAAGTGCTGTATGCAGACACCATACTGTATGGTTTTTACGCAATAAATTGAATTGAATATAGACAGGTGATTCTCTTAAGGAATAGGTCACCCTAAGTTTCCCCTGCACATCTTAGCTGACAAATACACTAATATAACATTCTGAGGTGCCAGAACCATGAATTTATGAACGATAAGCAGGGAGTTTGTTGGTTGTTTTGGAAATAATGACCGAAAGCTATGGTGATCTAATTAAGATAACTTTCAGTCTGGTGGTTTGCAAAATAATCAACAGAATTCTGATGCATTTGGATAAGAACTAAAAGTAACACTTATTCAGAATGAATAAGGTAGATGTCAGCTAACTTTTAACTATGAGCATGGGGTGGGCATATCTGAACCAGTACAGTTAATTATTCCATATCATTATTTAAAACCAAATCAGAACTCAGAAGTATTGATTTTTCACACCTGAGTGACTTCTAACACAAAATGGCCAAGTCCACTGTCCAGCCGTGCCATGACCCACCACCCACCCACCTCTTATTCAATATTTCTAGAACTCAGATATTATCCCCTATTGTTCATACACCCCACCCTGAACCACACCTAATTAGCAAATACACAACTGGATATTGTAGTTAACTGACCAGCAACAGACCCACACAGCAGACCCACCCATCCAACACCTAATTTAGAACACAAAATATCCAAGTCTCTGGGTTATGTCTGAACCTGTCATGTTTGAGTAGTTACCAGGGTGATAGTGAGAGAATGTCAACTACCAGCCAAAATTGTCATATTGAATTTTGGCTTGGAACAGTAAAGACATACTTATTATTTTACAAGATTTGAAAATTGACTTCTCTCATTGATTTATAGGAACCCCGTGGGGTTAGAGCTGAATCCCCATCAACATAAGAAAGCCACGCCATCACTATAGGCGTAACCAAGAAACCTACATAACAGATTGGTGGAGACCGGACGTCAGCCGTATTAGCTGTTTAGCGATCCCGGATGCCTTGCACGCAGCCAAGCAACAACCAGATCCACGAATTCAACAGAGCCCCAGCCGAAAATCTACGAAGCAAAGAACCTGCAGGTACAAGTGGACAAGAACCTGTAGTCAGATTGTCACAAACCATCCCAGACACAATGTCATCAGGACCAATATTTTTGCCACCACAGCCTATACAGGTATTCAGCGCACGGCAATATGAAGCTGCCCAGAGGTGGTTGGATACATTTGATCACTATTGTGCTCTAATTAACTGTAGCGAAGCTAACAAGATATCGATGTTTTATATTTACACAAACGATAGCGCTAAGGACTGGCTTGAAGGACTAGACAATAATCAGAAAGACACCTATGATAGGCTCTGCAGTGCTTTCAAGCAGAGATATATAACTCATGCACACCCACAGTGAAAAGTGGTAGGTGAAATGTTTAGCTTAAAGCACTCAGCAAGTGAACACTTGTTAGATTACATCTCAAAGATATCGCGTATGGGGAAATCTGTAAAAGCCCCAAATGAGCAGATAATAAATGCAGTTATTAACAGTATCAGTGGCCGTCAAAGAAGCATCATCCTAGAACGACAGCCAAAATCATTTGAAGACCTGCAAATGCAGTCTCAGAAACTCCAGATGAAAGTATGAAAGAAACGCTTGAGGACATTAGAAAGCAGATAAGCATGATAACTTTAAATCCATTACAAAACCCAGTAGCTACCATCGTCAGTGCAGAATCTCAGCCTAACAACATCAGACCAGATCCGTTACTAAACCACCAAAGACACAGAGACCACTCCCACAACCACTACCAATCGCGCCAGTATGACCGTACCCCTTCCCGAGATAGACATCCCAGGTACAACAATCAGCCACCGAACCACAGCTGAACATACCAGTCGCGCCAATAATGATCGTTCATCATCGCGAGATCGACAGAATACATACAATAGCCATCCAAACCACTAACAACACCGAGACACAGACGCATAACATGGCAAGATGAGCAGCAGCAATACCACCGTGATGACACCAGACAGCGAGAGACCCGGCAAGCCCATTATCCGAGTGTAAGGTCCTCCAGAGAAGAACGACCTGACGAACAACTCTGCAATGCATGTGGTGAGTACTATCGTTTAGACATAGTTTGTTGGGCAATGAGAATGAATTGCTTCAGATGCCATAAAGGGGGGGGGGTATATCAAAAAGGCCTGTCACCTGAATCGACCGAATCAGTCATTTCATCACTAGTATGAGGTGCCTGTCTATAGGAATTGCCCACTGACTGTAGATAGGCAGACCATTCAGAATTATAGAAATTGTAAGAAACCTACAGCAATAACAGCTGTGTCAAAGGCTAAAGTGAAAACAAAATTGCATAAAAACTTGATTCATGTCATTGTTGGAAATTTGAATGCAACAGCTTTGGTAGATACATGAGCTAGCATTTCCTGTGTCAGCAAAGCTCTTGTATCCAAATTGAAAGATAAAATATACCTCCTAGAGTCAGATGTCGGTGAAATCAGAGGAGTCGGTGGTGAATACCATGAAGTAATTGGAATAGTCGACTTGCCTGTGATGATAAATGGACTCAAATTGTTTCAGAAATTTTATGTACTCCAGCATGTACAGCATTCACTAATACCATGGACAGCAGCAACAACAACAACCACACTACTAATTGTAAAGCATCAAGCACCACTAATTCTAACTGTGTAACCACCATCACTGACAGCAACAACAACAACAACAACAACAACAACAACACTAATGGTAAATTATCAAATATCTCTAATTCTAACTGTATGAATGTGATTAGCGCAGAATCAAAGAACACTTGCACAAGTACTAACACTAACCCAGTATCTAAAAGCATTTGTGATGAATTAGGCATTGACATGACAGATGCCGACTTAGATAATAACCAAAAGCAACAGCTAATAGATTTATTATCAAAGAACAGAGATGTTTTTGCAAATCACTAGTAGAATTAGGTGAAACTGATGTCTACTATCATAAAATTGAAAGCGGAGATGCTGTACCTGTCAGACGACGCATGTATAGACAAATAAGCCAATCATCAGATATCTGATGACAGGAGTATTACCTACAGATAACAAGCTAGCTAAATCAATAGTACAGAGGTCCAAAATGTATCATCTGGAAAATGACACTTTGTATTATCACCACCAGACAAGATCAGCCAAGAAGAAGAGAAGAAATCGGATTGCTTTGCCAAAAGTACTTCGATAGGATGCCTTATACGCATATCATGACTCCTTAGTGGGTGGGGCTCGCTTAGGCTTCATCAAAACATACAAGTCACTCCAATGTAAATATTACTGGCCTAACATGTATAAGGATGTTGAAATGTATACAAAAACTTGTTTAGTCTGCCAGGTAGTTAAGCGTGACTTCACAGCTAAAAAGGCTCCCCTTACACCCTTAGCAGTAGATGACAAATTCGCCAGATGGCATATCGACATACTTGGCCCATTAACTACAACACCTGATGGCTACAAGTATATTCTTCTAGTAGTGGAACGATTCACATGATGGCCTGAAGCTATACCATTGAAGTCACAAGAAGCCACAGAAATAGCTGATTTCCTATATAGGGAAATATTTAGCCGGTATGGGGCACCCAAAATTCTAATCTCTGATAGAGGTAGGAATTTTATGTCCAAATTAATCTCGGCCATATGTGCAGTTGGTCCGGGAGCCAATTTTCAAAAGGGGTCTAGAAGAATGGTTTCGTAGCACACCCAGTATTCAGGTTTGTCTCTATATTATGCTAGACCGATGTCTTGGGTATATTCTGAGCCGTGTTGTACAAGAAAATTGTGGTATCACTAACCCGTGAGAAGCCCATTTACAATAGGTGTTGAATGTAGCTCTCAAACAATTTTCACAATGGTAAATTTTTCACAAACTTAAGCGCATGTTATATCAATACAATCTTAACCAAAATGGAAAGGAGTGATCGTATATCGCAGATTTATACATAATCAACCTCGTTTAAGACACCCGTATGTTGCTCTGTACATATTGGGGCACTTAGGTCTTCTTGTGACTAGCAATACCTTAGCTACAACAATGCCCATGTTTTCTACATTTTTCATAATTAAACTTTTAACTGACATGCAGTGCATGTCTACACAAGCTGGCAGGACATATTTATCACGTGAGCAAATGAGAGAATGTTACTCATCCGTGTCAGAGTCATCTTCGACAATTGTATGTTGAACATTGTCACACATTTCACCTCCCATACAAAGGCATGCTTCAGTGCAGAGTAGATTGTTAGCCTTGCATTGACAGAGATCTGTTCTTTTGCAGGCAGACCTTTGACATCTACATGATGTGAGTTCAATTAATCCAAATGGAGCAGGATCCTTTGACATTAGAACAGGCTTGAGTAGACCATCCACTATACTCCAGCCATGTCCATTTGGAGATGGAAGATTCTGAACAGCTTGCAATGAACGTCTCCAAACAAGAGCTTGAAAATTGGCCCTTTCGGTGTGATGCTTTAGACTATGCGATGTAGGTGGAAGATTTTAATTTCTTTGTCTCTTTTGACAAGAGCCAATAACGGGTTTCATCAGCTGTCTTTCCCACATCCCTGGTGGTATACAACTCACAGACAAATTTCTCACATAGAATTGCAGTATTCGGTGATAAGTCAACATGTTCGCCGAGTTGGGCTAAGCTAAGCTGATGACATTCAGATGACTTTAAGAGACTGAATGCTTTTCTCTTAGCGACTCCAAATAATGCACTAGTGCTATCACAACCTGTAAGAGAATGAAACCCAGGCAAAGACAGACAGATAGCTGGGCCCAGTACTTGAGCAACTGTATGTATTGGTATGTATCACAATTTGTCCTTTGTGCCTGTACGGAACCATAGTTCAGAACAGTGAAGCGAACGATATGTATATATACTAAGTACTGCCACGTCTGTATCAGGAGACTGTATAACAACACGCATGTGGTCTTTTGAAGCGTGTAGCGCGTGCAACATCATACGCATATCTGCTTCCTCGTGATCTGATCGAAGTTCTTCCAAATACGACGAATTGTTCGCTGAAATGACAACAACATCGATTCCATCGTTAAAGCCACCAGCAAGAATGACGCAATTGTCGGCAGATAGCATATTTGGACCAGTATCACGCCACCGCTTGCTGAGAAATGCAACCAAGTTACTTTTGTTGCTTGGATTGCTGATGTACTTGGCCCATTGCTTTGGAACGGGAGTATTTTCTCCAGCAATCTTTACTTCCAATTCTGTTGATGACCCACGTTTTAGCCGCTCTTCCGCTTTGAGAGATTCCAGTCTATCATATCTGTCAAAAACTATATCTACTCTGTTGCAGTCTTCTTGATTCAGTGGAACTGTAAAGATGTGCCAGTATTTATCAGCCAATTCTCCAAATGTAGACGTACCTCCAGTTTTAACCATTTGCACAATTGCTATGCCATCTACTACATAAGCTGTTGCGCCTGTCTTGTCAACAGGTGGAAGCCGTCCATCAACATTTACTTCCTTTTCTAGTTCACTTAACAAAACACTTTTAACATTCTTTCTTAGAGTCCCATCCGTATGTGACAATGATAGTGGAACAGCAGACAGTTCATACGTCATCGCTAGTTTTAAATCAACATCTCTGGACCTTGCGGCAATAATTAGTCGACCAAATAGTTCGCGGTCAGATCTCACATTGTGAATTGTTTCATCATTTGTTTTGAGTTTTTTCTTCTGTGCTAGGCTGGCAAATGTTTTAAGTTTTAAGTGTGGCAACGTGTCCCAAAAGCTTCTCGTGTTAGTGTCCAGCCGCTCCTGAACAAAATTTTCCATAATCTCCTTACCAATGTCACAGGCGGAAACAAGTCTCTTGGCGATTTCACTAGGCAATACCACACCAGTTGCAATGTTTACAAGCGGAAGACACTCGCTGTCGTCGTTTTCCGCAATATTAAAGGGATTGGTCATTATATCTGATGAGAACATCGAAAGTATCTTCTGCACATCGGTTTCATCCCTGTTCATTCGATTAGTCCCCATTTCCTTATGTACTCCAAACATGTGACTATCTTGTAACCCACACATTTGCTTTGTGACCGTTGTTATGGCTGCCCTCTCGTGGCTAGTTAAAAACCACCTCTCCAGAGCTCCTGGCTTTTGTGTTATTCCAATAATACCACCTCGCTTTTTGGAATCCAAATTAATCGATTGCTCTAAGGCCATATCTGTCCACACTTGATTGAATGGATGGTCTGAGCGACTTACGGAATGATTTCCATTCAAGAATTGTTCATGTACATGGGGATGTGTACTTGGAAGCATCTTCATGTCCGCAAGATATATTGGTAGCCATCTTGCATAATTGGTTCTGTCCATGCTGTAGAAATATGGCGCCATAGCAGCAGTAGCAGATAGGTGTGCCTGCCAATCTCCAGTTCTCTCAGCTCTTATGAATCCAAGCAGCAGCTCTACCATATGAATATATGAGTTCCAAAATGCGAACAGGTGTGATTTCGAGCTTGGCTTGAACAGCTGTTGCAATTTATTCACGTACATACACACCTCTTTGAAATTTTCTTGCAGTGCATCTAAGTCGTCAATGCTGCTTCGGCACATCTTAATTTTCTCATCCAGACTCTCCAATTCTGTTGGAGTAATGTGGTCTTCATGTTGTCCATTTTGTTGAACCCATTTGGAAAAAGACTGCCATTGTATATACAAATATAACCTTCACATTTCACCCTCGCCTTTGGTATATGCATGCAAAATGTATGTTGGATATATGTTAGGTCGATATCCGTCTAAATATCATATTTGGTGAATCTAATACGATAGATATTACTTTGAGTTATGACACGATCATGCTTATATCGTTGTGCACTGTGGATACAGCCAAAGCCTAGACCCCCTATGCAAAGAAATCAGGATAACTAATTAGTGCTACCACAATTTGTTTGTACAACAGGGCTTAAAATGTGTGGGACATGTCCCCCAAGCCACAGCAAGTGTCAGACCTTCCGAATACTGGGTGTGCTACGTCACGATTCTGACCTAGCTTTAGCTCCTGGACTAAGTGTACAATATAGAGGCACTTCACAAGCAGCTATCATCCACAGTCCAATAGTGTTGTAGAGCGTCAAAATTCTACCTTGGCTCAATCAATGAAAGCTTATGTGGATGAAAAACACACCAACTGGCCACAAACTCTCCCAGGAATCCCAACAGCATTCAGAAGATCACCATGTGCCGAATCAACACAGTATTCACCATTTGAACTAATGTTCGGGAGCCCAATGAACTTACCATTTGCACCAAAACAGACACTAACAAAGACCACTCAGCAACACCTAACTAACATGCTAAACAACCTTCGAGACTCAGAGAAAATTGCAAAAGAAAATATCATTAAATCTCAAGTGAAGTACAAAATGGAATATGACCAGAAAACCAAACCACCCACATATAAAGTAGGAGACAGAGTTTGGTTACATGTTGAAAAAACAAAAAAAGGTCTGTCAAAGAAACAATGCAGAAAATGGGTAGGACCATATCGAATTATAGCATTAGGGCCCAATACCACTTATAGACTAATGCATAGTAGCAATGGACAAAAATTAACTTCTCTAACACATGCAAACCATTTAAGAGCATAAAATGACCCAGCAGATAGAAAATGATGATGATGATGTTAATAATGATAATGATGATGCTGTTAATAATGATGATGATGTTAATAATGATAATGATGATGATGATGTTAATAATGATGATGATGATGATGTTAACAATGACAATAATGATATTGTCAATAATGATGATGATGATATCAATATTAATAATGACACTAATGAGCAAATTAATGACAATGATGAGGATGATAACGTGAATGATGATGATGACAATACCAACAAGAGGCCCAAGGGGCCTGTATCGCTCACCAGGACAATAGGCATTTCAACTAGAATGCTCTTTATCAACAAGATGGCCAGCAAACCATTTATCCTACAGTTTCGAAAATTGCAAATTTGAGATCAGAATACCTAAAAACATAAAAACAATTTCGGCCTCAAAATCCATCAAATAAAAAAATCCAATATGGCCACCAAACATGCTATATTTTGATTGGCCCATGGTGGCCATGTTTTTTGACGGATCAACTTCTCTTGAATAAACTTTAATGGCGCTTAGGCCATAATCATATCTTCCAAATTTCGGCCTGATCCCTTCAGTGCTTCTGGAGAATAAGTCATTTTCACTACAACTAAGTCAACCAAGATGGCCGCCGAACCATTTGACCAATCAAGTTCCCTTGCCATAAATCATATTTCATGAGGTTTGCATCAATCCCCCAAGCCGTTTCGGAGAAGATTTTTAAAGATGTATCCTAAAATCAACCTAAATCCAAGATGGCCGCCGGACAAATTGGCCGATCGGGTTCATTTGAACAAACGTAGATCTCTATGTCCTATGAATGCTTCCTCCCACATATAATTGAAATCGGCTCAGTGGTTCTTGAGAAGAAGTCGTTTAAAGAATTCCCCATTGCTTTACTATGGGAGACTTTGGCGGGAAAACAAACGAACATGGCAGCCAAAGCGTTTATCCGACAGTCTCGAAAGTGGCATATTTGAACTCGCCACACTGATAAGCATATATAAAGCAATTTTCGCCATCAAAATACATCAAATACAAAAAAGCCAATATGACCTAGAAACGCTGAATTTTGATTGGTTGATGGCGGGCATGTTTTTTAACGAACAAACTTCCCTTGAACAAACTTGAAAGGCGCTTGGTCCCTAAGCATATTTACAAAATTTCAGCTCTATCCCTTTAGCGGTTCGGGAGAAGTCGTTTTTGCGAAAACTAGGTCATCCAAGATGGCCACCAAGCAAATCGGCCAATCAGGTTGCCTTGAACAAACTTGTGTCTACCGCTGCCACAGATGATGTGTTATGAGGTTTGAATCAATTCCTCCAGAAGTTTCGGAGATTTTTTAAAGTGTTTCTAAAAATCGGCTATTTTGGCCGGCGCCCATCTTGGATTTTCGCTGATCGGCTTCATTTGAACAAACTTGACTCTCTATGCTTCCTGCCAAATATAATTGAAATCGGCCCAGTGATTCTTGAGAAGTCGTTTTAAAGGAAAAGTTGATGGACGGATGGATGACGGACGGACACACGACTGACGGTCGCCACGACATAAGCTCACTTGGCCTTTCAGGCCAGGTGAGCTAACAATAATAATGAGAATGCTGACAACAGTGATAACACAGCAAGTGAAACTAATACTAGAGATAATACAGATACTAACACGGCTACTAACATAACTAACCAGAAATCACAAAACAATAGAGAACCAGAAAAATTCATAGCATGTAAGCGTTACAATGGTAAAATATATTATAGACTAAAGTGGAAAAATGAAATACAGTCAATATGGGAATTTCCAGATACACTGAATGACAAATTAATGCAAGAATTTCACACAACACACACAATGGAGGGATGATGAAGAAAAAGACCATTACAATCACAAAAACATAAATTCTTTACACCACATAATTAAAATTATACATTGTTCAAATAATTAATTGCCATTGCATCACTATTCCAATGCATTTTTCTCATTGTGCCCACTTTTCGAATAACAATGGAAATCTTTGTCGAATTTAGCTACAAATTACAGTTAATTAGTGCTAGGATCTGTAAGCGTCATGAACTTACTCTTCTATTTTTTTTTTTAATGTAAGTGTAGCTTCCATTCACTAAAGACTTCCCTCTTTTCGGTTGTAGGGATATCATGGATGAACACATTACTGTTAATGCTGCTAACCATGGCAGCCCTACTGATAGGAGTAGATGCAACATCGCATAAGCCGACAGTCATGCAGACAAATTATGGCATCATATTTCAAAAGTCCAGTATGCTGATATAAGACGACGGACACTGGACATACATATACAGTTGAAATCCCCATGAAAGAAATGGATGTAAGACTGCCAGTAAACACCTCATGCTCAAGAAAAGCAGATGCCACAGGATTATGTACTATACTAAAATCATCACTTAATGAAATACACAAGATTAAAACCCAAACACTTAGCCACTACAATAAGGTCATCAGCAATATAAAGTCCATCCTCCCTGAGCATAACAAACCACACTCTCAAAGGTTCAGACGTTCGTTGGCCAGCTGGCCAAATCTTTTTTTGGAACTGCAACCATTGAGGATGTGGAGCTATTAGCCAAGCACATCAATGCATTAAACAAACAGAATAGGAAATTGGCAACAGCATCAGCACAACAGACAGAACATCTCGCATCCTAACCATGATGCACTAGACACATTAAGCACTCAGATCACGAACAATTTTCATTCGCTAGCAGAAATGCAATCCAGGCTAATGACCATAATGACAAATCAAATTAAAATATCTACCACACTTGAAAATTGAAATAGAAGAATTATATTTGGGAGTACAACATTTACTGATGGGGAGATTATCTCCCTTGATTGTTAGCAAATCCTTATTAACTAATATAGCTAACACAATTAACAAACAATTAACGGAGCATTACCCAAATATGCACATAGCAAAACTAACACTGGAAAGCATGTACAGATACACAAAGTTTTTACTAACCAGACACCGCAACAACATCTACATATCAATCCACTTTCCACTAACCGCTATAAAACATCCACTAACAGTATATAAGGTTCATTCATTCCCCACGCCTGTTAATAATGACACACGCCAGGCTACACAATTACTAAGCCTACCAGCATACATGGCTATTACACCAAATAATGATTATATTGTGGAGTTCAATGCTCAGAGCTTTAGTACCTGTGTTGGTAAAAATATCTTGTCATGTCCATTTAAACTCACACTCCAACCAGTAACAAGTAAATCATGCCTATTAGCCATTTTTACTAATGATAAAAAAGCGACAAAGAATTATGTTTTCTTTTTTTCATTCGCTGATCATACCGCCAGTCCTGTAAGTGACTATCGACATGATCATAAGTGTTAAGTGCGTGGATCCATGGTTTATTAGAGTGTGCCATGCGGCCTGGAACCTCTGTCTTCAGCACTCGAGGTTTCTGTCAGGGTTACCTCACCCTTACCTCCTTTAGTCACCTCTTACGACATGCAGAGGATACGGAAGGTGTATCTTAGCCCCACCTACATGGCACAAAGAATTATGTGATTTTAGGTTTCTTCATAATGTTATCCATCCCAAGATAGAATACATAACTGATTCAGATGCACTGGTTTATAATGTCTCACAAATTGCAATACAATGTATAATATCACAAAGAATGCTCCCTGGATGTCACTTCTGTTTACTCAAAATTCCATGTCACTGTGCAGCATCCACTACAAACTATCACCTAAACCCACAAATGACTAACTGCAAAAAACACAATGATGACATCACAAAAATCCATCCAGTAAATTTGGCCTTAGTACAGTGTTTCTTCGATGAAAATGACGTAGGCAACATAACAGCTGATACAATTTTTAACAATCCACTTGATATCAATATACCCAAATTCAACATTTTCAAACACAACTTTTCAGATATAATTTCATCAGACCAACAATCCCATTTCAGCCTAGCTCGTATGGCAGCGGCTGCCAAGAAGGATGAAATGGTCTTTCAAAACCTAGCAGATCCTATTTTGGAACAACTATCTGAAATCAATTCATGGCCAAACACTAATTCCTATATTAGTATAGCAGCCTTGTTGATAGCCTCGGTAGCAATGGCAGCTTTTATATCAACATTTTCAAAGCTAAGATCACTAACAATGACATTCTTCTTGTTACAGACAAGAGTACCAGAATCAATGGCATTGTCAGTACCTAGATTTAATTATGTCCATCCCTCAACAACAACAGAAACACCATTCATTGATAATGAAACAATAATAAACCTTTTTGACAGCAACAGAATGAATATAATGTTAGGAGCATTGGCATTAATGTTAATAATCATGATAAATAGAAAGGTTAAAGCACACAGAGAACAACCCACACTAATGATTGAATTCACGAATGGAGAACAAACCATTGCAATAAAAGTTATAACATTACCACTTTGCTTGAAGTATATGAAATTCACAGCATCAAAGTTTATGTCTGAAATAGAAGTGAATGGTTACATGCTGAGACCAAAGTTATATATTAACTGGCAAGACTTTATTATGTCCAATTGCTTGAACCACGATACTCTTATGATGCCACCGACTATACCATTATCTATACTGTCTGCTCGGAACGTAAGAAAGATTATAGAAAAACCTTACTGTATGTATATATTAGTTCAACACAATGGAATGGCCCATTATATCCACCTTAGATCATCGAAATCAGGTAATTGTTAAAGCTTCATATTTATTTCCCTTATGGTCTAATATCGGTCAGGTGACTGATATAATAAAAGGCTTTATGTGAATGTCCATCATTCATTCTGAATGATACCGGCAAAAACTTCATAAAGGGTTAATAAGTATACCTGAAGCAATTCATTCCTTGTCTTTACAGATTATTCTAAACAATGGTACGAACAGCTGTATTGCTGACTATTAGAGTTATTAATGTTCACAAATGTCATTTGAATAATGATTGATTGTTAGTCCATGGTAAAGAGACAGGATGAACTGGTGTCGATCATGAAGCAAGACGACTGCAATTTGAACAATTATGAGACAGACGGACAGACAGACGGACGGACATGCTGATCGCTATATCCCCCCAAGACCGGGGTGGGGGGGGGGAATAATTGAAAACGGCCCAGTATTTCTCGAGAAGACATTTTAAATTTCCCATTGCTTTAGTATGGGAGCTTTTAGTGGGAAAATGATCCAAGATGGCCGCCAAACCGTTTATCCGACAGTTGCGAAAATTGCAAATCTGAGATCGGAATACCCAAAAACCTATATAAAACCAATTTCGGCCTCAAAATCCATCAAATAAAAAATCCAATATGCCCACCAAATATGCTATATTTTGATTGGTCCACGGCAGCCATGTTTTTTGACGGAGCAACTTCTCTTGAACAAACATTCATGGCCCTAAGTCACTAATCATATCTGACAAATTTTGGCCTGATCCCTTCAGCGGTTCTGGAGAAGTTATTTTCGCTAAAACTAGGTCAACCAAGATGGCCACCGAACCATTTGACCCATCAAGTTCCCTTGAACAAACTTGGTTCAGCTGTGGCCCCAGATCATAATTCATGAGGTTTGCTTCAATCCCACTAGCGGTTTCGGAGATTTTTAAAGACATTTCTAAAAATCGGACAAAATCCAAGATGGCCACCGGCCAAACTGGTCAATCGGCTCCGTTTGAACAAACCTGGATACCTATGTGCTAAGGATGCCTCCTGCCAAATATAACTGAAATCGGCCCAGCGGTTCTTGAGAAGAAGTCGTTTAAAGGAAAAGTTGACGGACGGTCGCCACGGCATAAGCTCACTTGGCCTTTCAGGCCAGGTGAGCTAAAAATGGAAATGAATTGGGATTAGTTGAAAAAAGGTATTTACTAAATCTAGTAGGGCTTAACTTGGAACCAATTAGTTACCGTGCTGGTGCTTCGCACTCCGCCGTGTGACAACTGTGTGCAGGTATACCGCAGTCCTACCATAGTTATGTTTGGGGGTCTGTGGTCGTTGATATTACACCACAAACATCTATACTGTTCAATCACTACTTGCTAAACCTGTAGACTTAGTCAATGCCCCTTAATACACCAGCTGGTGGCAGGAGATTTGAGAATCCTTTATTAAAAGAAGCGAAAAATGATATCAATAATATAGTTAGCATGCGCTTATGTATGGCTGCAATAGTAATTTCTCTTGTGAATTAGCCTTAATTTTCACTGTTTTGAGTAACTTTGCGATAAGAAAGTGTTATCATCATGTGCATGAGTGATTCTAGATCTCGTCTGTCATATTGGATGTATATTGTTACTTTTGGATTGTTTATTACGAGCATTGAAAGTTTTGGTTCAAATAGCTACCATTATAAATATAGTCGGCCATTAGCAATCGGGTTATATGGAGTGCTCAGAGAATAGGCCTTGGTGTTCATTGTCCGAATCCGCGCGTGCGACAATGCCTAGCTATACGGCCTCGGAACTATACGCCATTCAACAATCAGTGCTGAACAACAGCTCATTCCGCCGACTTGAGAAAAACTCATTCTGCTCACTTCGCAAAAATGGAATATGCTTCGATCCAGTAACAATACGCGGCCGGCGAGCTGGCAGTCAGGCATAATGTAATTTCTACACACAAAAATCCGCAACGGAACCGTCTGTTTCAGATCCGGCATAATGTAATTTCTACACACAAAAAGCCGCAACGGAACGGTTTGCTTCAGATCCATCCAAGACCCATTTCAACAACATTAAATGTTTCCCTGTGGAATGCTCGTCATGCAGAAACAACAAGGTTAGTGAAACTGTAGACATGATCATTGATGAAAGTATCGACATTCTTATCATTACTGAATCCTGGCTGCATCATTGTGGTGACGAATCCACAATAGCAGCTATCACTCATGATGGTTACCACTTTGAACACTGTCCTAGAGCATCAAAAGGTGGTGGTATTGCAGTCATTTATAGACAATACTTGAAAATCAAAGTTTGTGTTGATTCGCTTCCAACGTATCGCTCATTTGAAACTCTGGAATTTGTTTTTACACATGATAACACATCGACTCGTTTCGTGTGTTTATACCGCTCTCCTCCTTCAAAACAAAATAAATTGATGATTGTTATGTTCCATGAAGATATCGCTAGTTTACTCGATCAAATTTGTATTCATAGCGGTAGACTAATCCTTCTTGGTGATATAAATATTCATTTCGATAACAAAGACCTCAGCGATACTAAAAAGATGCTAACCACTCTGTCAAATCATAAGCTTTACCAACTGGTAAATGAACCAACACATCGCCTGGGTCACACCCTTGATTGGGTAATTTGTCATGACTCTGAGGATTGTGTTCAAAGTGTGACAGTAACTTACCTGCAAATGTCAGATCACTACTTAATAACATTACGTCTCAATGCACACAGGCCCTCCCCTCCTAAGGTATCATTGCTCTGTAGGAATATCAAGAAAATTGACACTAGTGCTTTCCGTGATGATCTTGAGAACTCAAATGTAAAGCAACACCCTCCCCTCCATCTAACTGCGATGACCTAGCAAAACTGTATAATTCCGAGTCATTAGAAATTCTGGATAAACATGCTCCAGAACACCTAAGAACAATCTCACAGAGGCAGGTATCAACGTGGCTCTTCACGCCAGAGGTATCCAAAGCCAAAGCAGGTAGGAGAATAGCCGAGCGCAGATGGAGAAAAACTCGTCTAGAGATACACCGACAAATCTATTGCACTGCTAGAAACTGCGTTTCTAGTACTATCGCCAGAGCTAAATGTGTATCCCTCAATGATAAAATAATAGCCAGTGAATTCAACTCAAAGGCTCTATACAAACTAATGTTTGATCTGATGGGCAAGAAAACTGACTCATCGCTTCACAATATTAGTGATCCTATGCAACTTGTCCAGTCGTTTCACACTTCTTCACTGACAAAATCGACGTTATTCGTAATGAACTATATAGTCTGTCAGATTCCGTTAAACTAAGATGCGTCTCATCTACACCATGCCATGAGTATCTTGACCGTCTCGAGCCATTCTCAGAATGCGACATGTTGCTATTACTACGTAGCTACAAGTCAACATATTGTGCACTTGATCCAATTCCCAAAAAATTGCTACTAGAGAACATTGATATATTACTACCTACCATTACTTCAATCATAAACTCCAGTTTAGAATCGGGTATTGTGCCGACAACTTTTAAGCGTGCCTTGGTCAATCCGCTGTTGAAAAAAGCTGGCCGTGACAAAGATAACCTAAAGAACCACAGGCCTGTATCCAATTTATCGTTCATGTCAAAGCTGGTTGAAAGGGCTGCATGTGAACAACTTTCTGATCATGTAAACAGTAACAATCTATACGAACCTTTCCAATCTGCCTATCGACATGGTCACAGCACAGAGACTGCCCTACTTAGTCTTAAATAATCTCCGCTGTTCCGTTGATAACGGCAATATAGCATTACTGCTACTTCTCGATCTTAGTGCAGCCTTTGACACTATTGACCACCAGAATCTCTTGTCACGGCTTCAAAATGAATTCGGAATAAGAGGAAGTGCGTCAAACAGGTTTCAGTCTTACCTAGCAGATAGATACCAAACAGTCTAATATGTAAATGGTAACTACACTGATTCGGTTGAACTTAAGTGTGGCGTGCCTCAGGGCTTAGTACTGGGCCCTGTGCTATTTACTCTGTACACTAAACCGCTTGGCTCAATCATCGACCGTCATGGTCTTCTCCACCACTTCTACGCGGACGACACAGTGATAAATAGCTTCTTACCGTCCGCAGGTGATGCGGGCGTAGCCGCTGAACAACTATCACACTGTTGCAGTGACATAAAAGAGTGGATGACATCAAATATGTTAAAATTGAATGATGATAAGACAGAAGCTCTCCTAATAGGTCCTGCAAATAGGCGTGTGAAGTCTCAAATAGATAGCGTAACTATCGGCTGCAGCTCAATTCAGGTGTCTAACTCTGTCAAAGATTTGGGTGTATGGCTAGACAGTGAGCTAACCATGGAAAACCATGTAAATTACCTATGTAAATTATGCTAGTTGCAATTACGAAAAATAAGTAGAATCAGGAAATTCCTAACCAAAGAGGCCACCATCAAACTTGTGTTAGCCACTGTAACATCTCGTTTAGACTATTGCAACAGTTTACTGATGGGTGCCCCTTCATACCTTTCCGAACTAACGAACTACCTTTCCAGTACATTCCTGGACGATCACTAAGATCTGAGATAAAAAATGAATTAAAGGTTCCTCCAACCCGTATGACATCCTATGGGTCTAAAACATTTTCATACGCAGCTGCAATCGAATGGAACTTGCTTCCACTCGATGTTAAATCCTGTCCTACATTGGCCTCGTTTAAGCGCAGCCTAAAAGCCATGCTTTTTAGCCAATGTCATTGTTAAAAATAGTCAAACTTACAGTTTTTGCCTAAGTCCGTGGGTGTAGCAAGCCACAATCATGTCAAGAAATCGACAGACAGGCAGGATAGAGTTGAATGATGATGATGATGATGATGAATGACTGATGCCGAGTGAGCGCTCACGGAAACTGGTTCTTTGTTCATCCTATTCCAACTGAAATTCTCTGTTGTCCTCTAGACCATTTAATAAGATGTCTCCTCAAGAGAATTACTAAACTAGACTGCCTAAACCTATCCATCCTCGTGATATTGTTGTATATCCACGCAAAGAAAACGTGCAAAACGAGCTGTGAACTGCTGTCAATCACGTTAGAATAGGTAACAGGAAGTTGCTTGGTTAAGTCTAAAAGTCGGATCCATAAAAGTTTGTGTGAAATACAACTAAATAAATATTGCTGGTTTATGGTTATGTTAACAAATTCTCTATCTTTTATTTTATTGTTAGAATCACAGGACTTAAAATTCTTTTTTTATACATATATACAAATTTAAACTGACTGATTATAATTGAAGTGTGCCTTTCTCTAGCAAGCCTAGAAGGAGTAGAGAAGACGATCCCTTCTTTGTGAGACAATCCGCAATCTGAGTCTTAGAAGAACTCCATTTCAAGGCGCTTATTTGTTTTGAATTTATCAACTGTTTGATTCCACTTATTTCTATTCGTAAACATTTTTCTGACACATGCTTATTAGAATGCACTGTCTGGTGTAAAGAGTGGTTATCTGTTATACATTCCAAAGGTAACAAAGTTGGACAAGCATGTCCCAGAGTAATCTCAGTGTACAGAAACGCTAAGAATATAGCTCCATCAACTGCCTCTGACATGGCCAGCGCTTCTGCAGCTAATGTACTTCGTACGACTCTTCTAACTTTTTTAGATTGCCATGATACTAATGAAAATTTACCATTATCGCCTACGAGAATACTAAGTAACCTCCTTGGCTACCTCCATCTGGAAGATTACCCAAAGAAGCATCACTGAAGACTAAGAGCTTTAATGAATCACTTTTTCCTAAGTGTTGAAATTTCAAGTTAACATTTTCAGATTTAATTTTCTTAATGACCTTGTTAACTTCAACTAAGTCCTTAACTTTGGCTTGATTAAACGATGACGCTAACAAACTGGCATCAAACATCACATCAGGTCGTGTTTGACTTGCTATCCACATTATTTGACCTATTTTTGATCGCATAGCATTACTTTCCAACACAGTCAATGAGGATTCTTTGTCAATTGCTCGATGCTTGGTTAATTCAATAGGTTCAAGAGACTTGATATAATGATGCTGATCCAGTGTAATTTTGTTTTCATCTGAAGTTAGATTAAGACCAACATATTTGAAAGTGTCTATCTCTTCACGGCCTACATTCAATTTTTTTCTAATCCGCTCAATAAAATTCTGCTCAAAATTATCACTTCCAGACCAGATGAAATCATCAACATGACTTGCTAATAAACCTTTGAGTCCATCTTTATCAACCCAATAAAACACAGCAGGGTCAACTGTTGAAACTTGTGAACCACTGTCAAGCATTACTTCCTTAACCGTGTTATACCAGCAAAGTGAGGCATCACTTAAACCATATACACAATTTTTAAGGTGCCAAACCACACCAACAACATTTGCCTCTTTAGGGGGTTTCAAATAAATGTCTCTTGATAACTCTTGACCTTGCAAAAAAGCAGTCTTAATGTCCATTGATTTGGGCTTCCAATTATATTGAGCAATTATAGCTAAAACCAGTCTAAGAGATTCCTTAGCACAAGTTGGGGAATCTTTTTCTACATTGTTCTTATCAGTGTCCTCAAAACCTCTAGCCACTAGATGAGCGTTACAAATATCACCAGTAGACGTTCCTTTCACTGTACAAATCCATCTTGTAGAAATACATTTTTGACCAGTGTCAGGTAATTCCTCATACACATCAAATTCAATCCATTTGTTAAGTTCATCAATTTTTGCCTGGTCAAAACACACATCTTCAACCATGTAAAAACAGCTATCGCTACTTTCAGAACTATTAAAATCTGTAAATTGTACATCTTTAAGTCGACTAATGTCCGCTGAAATTTTAACACCTTCTTTGGAGGCTGGCTGTATATATTCAATGTTGTACCAGTCTTTCAAGGCACTGGTTGCTTTCCCAGCTCTTGAAAGCACCTTGACAACGCATGAATTACCATTCTCTTCTGTAAAATTCAAATATTCTCCAACCTTCGGCTTGAGACAAATTCTAGACAAGTCAGGTTCGCTATTAGAACTTACAGAATTCTGCACAGTTACTGATTGTTCATTGAGTTCTACAGTTTGATCATCATCAAAGTCATCTATATTAACATCCTCATGAGTACTATTTTTATTATCATTACCTGACTGTTCGTCAATACTCGAGTCAATAGAAAGCTCCATATGCTCATTTAAATCTGACAATTCACATGAAAGTTTTGTTAAACGGCATTTGTGAACACGAATGTATGAACCTCCATGTCGTACAAAGACGACCACTCCGTCCTGACCGATCACAACACCTGGCCCTTTCCACTCATTGCTATCATCTCGCTTATAATAGACAATGTCTCCTGTAATATAGTTGTCATAATTTCTAGTTTGTTTCCGTAATGCCCTTCTAATTCTATCAGAAGTTTCAACTTCAATATATGCTTTTCTAGTCTCATGAAGACCAATTAAATGTTCAGTAACGCATTTACTTTCTGATGAACCTTCTAAAGCAGGCAAATCATCTATCAAAACTGATGGGAGATTGGGATTTTCACCATAGACTAATTGATGTGCACTAAAGCCATGCACATTACACAAACAATTTTTTTCATTCACTGACCATGCAAGTGCTGTTTGCCAATCCAGTGTAGTGTCATGTTTTACTTTCGAAAGAATTTCACTCAGAGTCCTATTGTGTCTCTCAAGAATCCAATTACTCCAGGGGCTGTACACTGGTGTAGTCTTAACTGTTATATTAAAGTTCTCAGCCATATCGTGAAATTCTTTATTGTCAAACTCCCTACCATTGTCAGTAAGAACAAATTTGGGGGGCCCATGTACACTAATCCAAATTTGAATAAACTGTTTGACTATAATGTCTGACCGTTTACTAAAAATCACAACAGCAGCACTATAACGTGTGAATAAATCAATAATATGTAAATACCACACATTTGACTGTATCTCATGCAAGTCCATAGCTACCATATGGTTAAATTTAGTGGCTAATGGCACACTAACTGTGGGTTTTGGTAAAGGACGTTTGAACTTCATACAAGTCTCACACTCTTTTACAATGTCTTGTAACATATTGGTGATATCGATATCCAAACCTACACCTGCAGTTTTTAGTAGAATAATCAATTTTTCTGATGTAGCATGTCCGAATTGTTTATGCAATTTGACAAGTTCACATTTATCATATTTCTTTGTGTTTACTGTAGTAAGAACTTCTTCAATTTGATTAGCCTCAACTGATGAATTATCCGCTTTTAAATTAACACAGTAGTGGTCACTGGAAGTGAAATTCAGTCTTACTGGCTCACCAAACATTGTAGCGCTATCATTGCTTAGGTTCAATACAGTGTTTGCTTTCTTTAGAGAATCTTTACTTAGTAGAAGGGGTGTGTCACAGTTAACTACTTCAGTAGAAATATTACAGCTTGTGTTACCAATTAAAGCTGGGATCATAATGTTTTCTATCGACTTCACCTCAACACCATCTCCAAACTTAAATTGCTGATTACTTTCAGTTCTAGTAAACATACTATCACTCGACTCACGTAAACTATATCTGTACTCATCTAACCATTTTTTTCCACAAACTGTTCTTGTACACGCGGTGTCTATTACTGCTGTACCATAGGCTTCCATCATGAAAATTTCATCTTTGTGTTTCTCATTTGTAAATAATGTAATATTGACAGATTCTGACTTTTCAGTTTTATTTCTTTCATTTAGATAACAATCCTTAGCCCAATGAAAAACTGATTCACAAATTGCACATCTGGTTCGTCGTCCAAATTTATTCAAAGGATTTGTACCTTTCAAGTTAGTATTATTATTATTTCTATAGGTCATATTTCTTGGTCTAAATTCAGTTGTAGATCTTTCCGTAGCGAAAATGGTTTCAACAGGCTCCTGCTTTATCTTAAAAGGTGTGCTACTATTAACAGCTGTACATGAATGATCTTCGCTGAAAATTCTTTTTAATGCTGATCTCATAGTATCATACTTAATATCAGGAAATGCAGTTAATGCTAACTGTCTCTCTTTTGAGTTGAGATTGGAATTGTCTAAGAGTTTAAAGGCTAATACAGCATCAGGTAATGACATGTCATGTTTCTTAGTTCTAGTGTATATGTGTTCAAATTCATTAATGTAATCACTCATAATCAGTGTCAATTTTTTTGAAACTTTCAAAGTTTGTGTATGCTTCATAAGCACTATCAATAATATCTTTTTTATAGACAACGTCCAAGGCATTTAACAGTATATCCATTCCATCTTCATTATTTAGATCTTCAGCCTTCAGTTCTAAAGCAGTATCTCTCGTTCTTCCAGTCAACGATAATGCGACAGCCAGCGCTTGTTTTTTTAGGATCCAAATCAGTAACTAATGTCCACATTTTAATTTCATTCCTCCACGTTTCATAAGTCACTTTGTCATCAAACTTGGGCGGTATCTTGTAATTCTGTGCCATGATTAGGTTTGGCTAAACCACGCTCTGCTACCATGTAAAAATAGTCAAACTTACAGTTTTTGCCAAAGTCCGTGGGTGTAGCAAGCCACAATCATGTCAAGAAATCGACAGACTGGCAGGATAGAGTTGAATGATGATGATGGTGATGAATGACTGATGCCGAGTGAGCGCTCACGGAAACTGGTTCTTTGTTCATCCTATTCCAACTGAAATTCTCTGTTGTCCTCTAGACCATTTAATAAGATGTCTCCTCAAGAGAATTACTAAACTAGACTGCCTAGACCTATCCATCCTCGTGATATTGTTGTATATCCACGCAAAGAAAACGTGCAAAACGAGCTGTGAACTGCTGTCAATCACGTTAGAAATGTAACAGGAAGTTGCTTGGTTAAGTCTAAAAGTCGGATCCATAAAAGTTTGTGTGAAATACAACTAAATAAATATTGCTGGTTTATGATTATGTTAACAGTCATCAAAACTGTTAACTTAAAATTGACGTTTTTCGTCGTTTTGTAAGCGCATAGAGCACGCCTTTCACGTGGAGTTTTGTGCCATATAAGTGTACTATTATTATTATTATCAACACAGGATAATAATAACCCAACATTAAATAGTGCTGATAAATAAAATCACATGGTGACTATAAATCAAATAAACTAAACTCGGTTAATTGAAATAATAATAAAGTAAAGAAATCTCACCAGTGTAATACAGACAGTCACTCTCAATGAGAATGGTGAAATGTGCTTGGAAGATGAGGTTCGGCTTGCTTTGGTAACGAACGCCTTCATAAAGTCCATATATATGGCATCTATTTGTCCACCTTTGTCCACCACTTTTGTCCATTCATCCAGTACCTTTAGTAGTTGCAGAGCTGTTGATCTTCCTTCCATAAAACCAAATTGTCTTTTGCAGAACCGGTTCCCAACAACCAGGTACCCACCAGCCAGAGCAGCCATATTGTTTGCATAGCTACCAAACAAGAGACAACTCATGGCTTGCCTCTGTGGGGTTGGGAGGCAGGGTCTGTAATGTAATGGTAAGTATTGTTAGGTCTCGGGGAAAGGGAAATTGAAATTTCCTTCATTCTCATTCGATCAATACTTGCCATTACATTACTTATTGATAACACCAGATTTAGTCAATAACCTGGTGGGAAGGGGCACGCATACAAAGCCTCTTTTGCCCCTAGAGAAAGAACTTACACTTAAACTTGTCACACGGACACCTAGAAGGACCGACAAGTTTGGGACCGAATCACATTCGCATAACCGCCCACCCACCCTTTCTCCAAAAAGGGATGAGAACTAATGAACATGCATCTCGCCTGAAACACAAGTGTGCCAAGAGGGTTAACAGCTCTTGACACACATAAGCCTGGGAATGAGCATGAATATATAAGATGAATGAACATGATGTAAACATAATACAAAACAAGGCAAATCAATAAATTGATGTATGCTCCCCGAAGGCATACTCTGCAGAGAAACTGAATGGATAACCCCGAAGGCATATGCTTCAGGGAAAGGTTTGGAACTGTGGCTCAGACACAGAGAAACGAACATATGGATGAATTGGTGAATGGATAACCTAAGATGCATTCATGACAAAAGAACAGACAGATGCATGGATGGACTGATCTAGTTTGCATAAATGTCCACCTTCTCTCTACGATGCATTTAATACATATCAAATTTCATGATCATACATACAAAAGTGTGACAATTAGTTATAGTAACAAGAGGCCCAAGGCGCCTGTATCGCTCACCTGCATCATAGGCATTTCAACCAGAAAGGCCATCAACAATAAGTAGAACCGTACAGAGTTGAGCAGAATTATAACAAGAAAACAGAAGCCATGTTTCTTTATGCACTAACTACTTTTGAACAAAACTTAACGGCCCTTAGTCCCTTGTCATATCACCCAAATTTCAGCCCAATCCATTCAGCGATTCTGGATACGAAGTTGTTTTCATGAAAACCAGGTCAAAGATGACTGCTAAAGCATTAGGCAATCAAGTTCCATTGAACAAACTGGATTCAGCTGTTTCCGTAAATAACCTGTCATGAGTTTTGAATGTGGATTCGGAAAAGATTTTTAAAGGCATTTAAAAAATCCAGGATGGCCGCCAGGCATATTACAGACCAGCTTCATTTGAGCAAACATGTATCTCTATGCCCTAAGTATGTTTTCTGCCAAATACACTTGGAATTTTCTATTGCTTTAGTACATGGGAGTTTCTAGTTGGAAAATGATCCATAATGGCCGCTAAAAAATTTATCCAACAGTTTCGAAAATGGCAAATCTGAAATCAGAATGCCCAAACACATATATAAAACCAATTTCGGCTTCAAGATTCGTTAAAATAAAAAAATTAAATATGGCCACCAAACATGCTACATTTTGATTGGGCCACAGCAGCCATATTTTTTGATGGATCAACTTACCGTGGACAAATTTTAATGGCCCTTAGGTCCTAATCGAATCTCCCAAATTTCAGCCTGATCCTTCCATAGGTTCTGGAGAAGTAATTTTCGAAAAAAATACGTCATCCAAGATGGCCACCAAACTATTTGGCCAATCAAGTTCTCTTGAATAAACTTGTTTCAGCTGTTGCCCTAGATCATATTCAATGAGTTTTCTAAAAATCGGCCAACATCCAAGATGGCCACCGCCCAAATTGTCCGACCGACTTCATTTGAACAAACTTGAATATCTAAGCCCTAAGGATTGTTCCTGCCAAATATAATTGAAATCGGCCCAGTGGTTCTTGAGAAGAAGTCGTTTAAAGAATTCCCCATTGCTTTACTATGGGCCAATTGCTTTACTATGGGCGCCTATAGCGGGAAAACAAACCAAGATGGTAGCCAAACCATTTATCCGACAGTCACGAAAGTGGCATATTTGAACTCGCCACCATGATAAGCATATATATAGCGATGTTCGTCATTAAAATACATCAAATACAAAAAAAACATGACCAACAAATGCTAAATTTTGATTGGTTGATGCCGGCCATGTTTTTTAATGTACAAAATTCCTTTGAACAATTTGAATGGCCTTTGGTCCCTAAGCATATTTAATACATTTCAGCTCTATCCCTTCTGCGGTTCGGGAGAAGTCGTTTTCGGGAAAACTACGTCATCCAAAATGGCCGCCAAGCAAATAGGCCAATAAGGTTGGCTTGAACAAACTTGGGTCCAACGTTGCCATAGATGATGTATTATGAGTATTGAATCAATTCCTCTTGCGGCTTCGGAGAAGATTTTTTAGTGTTTCTAAAAATCTTGGATTTTGACCGATCCACCTCGTTTGAACAAACTTAGATCTCTATGCCCTATGAATGCTTCCTCCCAAATATAATTGAAATCGGCCCAGTGGTTCTTGAGAAGAAGTCGTTTAAAGAATTCACCATTGCTTTACTATGGGCCCATTGCTTTACTATGGGAGACTATGGCGGGAAAACAAACCAAGATGGCAGAAAAACCATTTATCCGACCGTCTCGCAAGTGGGATATTTGAACTGGCCACACTGATAAGCATATATAAAGCAAAAAAAAAATACCATCAAAATAAATCAAATACAAAAAGCCAATATGAGCAACAAACGCTAAATTTTGATTGGTTGATGGCAGCCATGTTTTTTAACGTACAAACTTCCCTTGAACAAACTTGAATGGACCTTGGTCCCTAAGCATATTTATCAAATTTCAGACCTATCCCTTCAGCGGTTCGGAAGAAGTAATTTTCGCAAAAACTAGGTCATCCAAGATGGCCGCCAAGCAAATAGGCCAATCAGGTTGCCTTGAACAAACTTGGGTCTACTGTTGCAATAGATGATGTGTTATGAGTTTTGAATCAATTCCTCCAGCGGTTTCGGAGAAGATTTTTTAGTGTTTCTAAAAATCGGCTATTTTGGCTGGCGGCCATCTTGGATTTTGGCCGATCGGCTTCATTTGAACAAACTTGAATCTCTATGCCCTAGGGATGCTTCCTGCCCAATATAATTGAAATCGGCCCAGCGGTTCTTGAGAAGTCATTTTAAAGGAAAAGTTGACAGACAGATGACGGACGCTTGCCACGACATAAGCTCACTTGGCCAAGGCCAGGTGAGCTAAAAATGAGGCCACTGCAGTCTGATCTTTTAGAAAGAAAGATATGTCGGACGGAGAAAAAGAAGTTAGACTTTTAAGAATAATAAGTTTAGCAGGATGAAGACTAGATTGAGTCATAGATATACAAATCTCTTCTAGGATAAAGGACCAAACCATCCCCAACAACCCGAAACCTTATAATCATCTTCAGCGAAAAGCACACAAATTTCACCCGGCGATGAGCCAAAGCGGCAGCAACTAGAAAGACAGTTTTTGAGGCTAAAAGTTTTAGACAGATAAGAGCCTAACGGTTCGAAATGATTATCAGCTAAAACCTGCAAAACTAGAGCTAGATTCCAAGAAGTGGTTTTGCAATAGGACAAATATTACCAATACAACCAATAAAATCATTCAAAATCTTTGTGTCCTTAACCTCAACATTCGAAAGACATGGGAGATAAGATGCCAGAGAAAATCTGCAATCACTGTATTAGCTGATAAATTTAAGGAGTTAAACAGATATGAAAAAAATCAAAAACTTGGGGTAAAGATACAGAATCGGGCACGAGATTATTGTCAGAACACCATCTTGAGAAAACTTTAAATCAACCTTTGTAAAGATGTCTGGTTGATTCCCTTCTGGTACATTTAAGAATTTTCTGAGATCTTTGAGAAAAGACGACCTGAGGGAGAGACGACCAGACAGAAAGGTTGAATAATAATAATAATAGTCCATTTGTAACGCGCCAAAATCCATGCGCAGCATGCTCTAAGCGCTTAGAAAGCTTATCTAGAATATTCTAGAAAAAAAAATACAGATCAAGGTGTTGGATAACATTTTTGAAAGTAACATGTCTTGAGTCTAGATTTAAATGTGCTCAGGTTTGGGGATGTTTTGATGTCCAAAGGCAATTTATTCCATAGGATGGGAGCTGAGTAGGAGAATGTTTTTTGGCCATATGTATTCATTCGGAATTTAGGAATGTTAAGTTGTTTTTTGCTTTCTGATCTGAGTGAACGGCGGGGACTGTAAAGTACTATGAGTTCGGCGAGGTAGGCCGGTGCAGTACCTTCTAGGCATTTGTAAGTTAAGCAGAGAATTTTGAACTCGATACGTTTATCGACGGGTAGCCAGTGTAGATTACGGAGTATTGGAGTAATGTGATCGTATTTACTACATAGTGACACGATTCTTGCAGCTGTGTTTTGTATTGCTTGCAAACGATTGATGAGATTTTTGGCGCACCGACGAGAAGGCCATTGCAATAGTCGACACGTGACATAACTGTCATTAGAACGAGTGTAGCGGTAGCTTCTCTTGTCAGATATTTTCTAATGTAGGCGATGTTGCGTAATTGCATAAAACATACTTTACACAGGTAGTTAACGTGATCTTTCATGCTTAAGTCGGTGTCCAAAATTACACCAAGATTTTTTACTTTATTAGAGATTGGAATTGAGCTATCTCCTACAGCAAGACTGGTTAGCTCAGCTTTGTCTCGTCTAAGTGATGGTCCTATTAACATGGCTTCAGTTTTCTCATCATTTAATTTAAGCATGTTTGTCGACATCCATGACTTTACATCAGCACAGCAGTCAGTGATTTGTTTTGTAGCTGTTGCTGTGTCGTGGGCTGTTGGTGGGAAGCTTGTCATGAGCTGCGTGTCATCAGCGTAAAAATGATGCTGTAAACTGTGATTATCAATAATCGATCCTAGTTGCTTAGTATAGAGTGAAAAGCACAGGCCCCAAGATAGAACCTTGTGGGACTCCGCATGTGAGTTCCATTTGGCTAGAACGTATACCATCTATATATACAGATTGGTATCTCTGTTACAAATAAGACTGGAACCATGTCCATGCGACACCATTCACACCAAAGTCATCTCTCAATCTCGATAGAAGTTTAACATGATCGATTGTGTCGAATGCGGCGCTTAGATCCAGCAGAAGCAAAAAAGACACATTACCATCGTCGACACCATAGCGGAGATCGTTTATAACTCGAAGTAATGCTGTTTCGGTGCTATGCCCCTGCCGGTAAGCTGACTGAAGTGGTTCATACAGATTATTCGTTGCAATATGATATGCCAGTCGCTTATTGACAGCTTTTTCAACTACTTTAGAAATGAATGACAAATTAGACACCGGCCTATAATTTTTCAAATCATCCCCGTCAAGACTAGGCTTTTTGAGTAGCGGATTGACTAGCGTGCACTTAAAGGCTGTTGGCATAATGCCTGATTCTAAGCTCGAGTTCACGATCATAGTGATAATCGGTGAGAAGATGTCTATATGCTCATAAATCATCTTTGTGGGAAGGGGATCGAGTGCACAGTATGTTGGTTTTAGTTCCTTTAGAAGCAACCTGACATCATTTTCTGAGAATGGTTGGAATTGCTCGAGGCAGTGAGAACATGCTGCAGTATCACGAGACAAGTTGGATGAGTCTAATTAGGTATTTAACTGGTTACGAATCACTTCAATCTTGTTATGAAAAAATTCCGAGAAAGACTGTGCGATTTGTAATGGATCGTCAATATTTGGGAGTGTGGAAGCATTGCTCTTACCCATCAGTTTAGACATTATGTTGTATAAGACTTTGGGATTTGATGCACTTTCTGTTATCTTATTATTGTAGAACGTCTGCTTTGCCTTGGAAATGGCTTTAGTGGCGGTGTTTCTCGTGGTAACGAAAATTTGACGGTGCACTTCCAGACGTGATTTTGGCCACCTTCGTTCAGATTTTCGCCTCTCGGCTTTAGCTCGACAGATCTCTGGTGTGAAGAGCCACTGAGACTCTGGCCTCTGTGAGATTATCTTCTGTTTGACCGGGGCATGCTTATCCAAAAGTTCAGATAGCTCGGTATTATAGAGATCAGCTAATTCCTCACAGTCTTGTGGTGGGCACTGCATTAGATTGGATTGTTGGATATCGTGGCGAAAAGTACTCGGGTCAATTTTCTTAATGTTCCTACATGTTACTGACACCCGGGGTGGAGCTGGTTTGGTTAAGTTAACACTTAGTGTTATCAGGTAATGATCAGACATTTGTAGATCTTTGACAAAGGCATTCGTAACGGTATTATCCGATTCACGGCTGATCACCCAATCAATAATATGGCCGTTCTTATGCGTCGGTGTGCTGACGTGCTGGTGACAACTGTGCATGTCCAGAAGATTCATCATCTTTTTTGTCTCGTAATGGTCCTGCTCGTCATAGTGTACGTTTATATCGCCAAGAATGATTAGTTTATTATTACTGACACCGATGTGGTCCATTAGGCTTGAAATATCATCATGGAACATTGTGCTTGTCAGTTTATTCCGTTTAGACGGGGGTGGTCGATATAGACATATGAACCGCAGAGATAATTGACCATGAGTTAAAGAATAATCAAGAGTTTCGACTGACTGAAAGTTAGGAAGAGTGCTATCACGAATCTTAATTTGTAGATATTGTCTATAGATTATAGCTATGCCTCCACCACGCGAAGATTGTCTAGGATTATGTTTCAGTCCATAGCCATCCGGGGTGATACACGCTATCTTGGATTCATCACCACTCTCTTGTAGCCAAGACTCAGTCATAATTAGAATATCAATGTTTTCGTCGGTAATCATATCGTTAATGGCAATGCATTTATTTCGACATGATTGAGCGTTCCACATACATACTTTTAACATTGGCGAGGATTCTGACTGATTGCTCTGTAAGGCATTGTTCCGATAGGATATATACTGTGGTTTGGGTGAGTTCCGTTTTAATCGACGTGTATTACCGGATGTGTTAATTGAGTTCCTTGTCAATCGAGGACCTGTGCATTGCGACCTAGTCAATTTATGCCTCACTAGACGTCCTGCTCTAGAGCCACGCTTAGTCACAGGTTTTGAATTAATTCTGTATGTACAGAGCGTGTTGAAAGTTTTCTTGTCTACCCGGAGGAGTGAGTTGTCGCTCATTACAGATTTCTGAATGGTATATAATACACTGGAGGCGTACCTAATCATAGCTGGCCTTACAGTCCTACGCAATGTATACGTGTTTACTATACAGTTCTCGGGCAACCTACTTTGCTCGAATGGCGGACACTGCTCGAAACTGAATGCAGTTATAATAGCACTTCTGTTCCAAATTGTTAATAAACCGCATAAGACAACACACCACATATTAAGCAAACTTAATCTAGACACATTTCTACACATGTTACTAAAATTGACTTAACTCTAGATTTCACCAGTAATGATAAAAATTTGTAAATAACGGAGAGAAATTTTTCCATGCAGCCTAACTGGCGCATGCGCATACTATGCGAATAACTCTGGGTTCGGATGGAGACACTTGAACCTGACTTGGGACAGATCTGGAGACAACGGGAGAAGACGTGGAAATGCCACCAAAAGATCCAGAAGGTACACAAACCAAATCCTTTTGGTCCAAAAGGGGGGGGGTTGATTAGAATGATTTTGCAACCCTGCTCCTTGACCTCAAAACTAGAGGCATGAGAATGGTTGTAGAGAAGGCATAAGCTGACATTCCTGTCCAGGACTGAGACAGGGCATCCACTGCGTGGGCTTGATCCTCTGGAAATGGAGACATGTAAGTGGAAATCTGGGAGTTTAGACTGGTTGCAGATCCAAGAGACGAAAAATCGACCTGACTGCCGAAGCAGAGCGATTAGAATTAGCGAAAACCCTAGAAGGATATTAGACCCATATTCATCAGGATTAACTCTTCTTCTTGGGAGAAGAATTAGGACTTCTAACAAAAGACGAATCTCTTAGCATAAGGTCTAACAATCAAAAATTGATTACGGATCTCCCTCGGTGCCTTAAGCCTAGAAGACTCATCTAAAATAAGATCTGAAGAACAAAGCCCGAAAACATCTTGACCGAAAGAATATTTAAAAAACGTATTTGAAAAATGAAGAAAGAAAGAAAAACGAAGAAGAGAGTGATCTCTAAGAAAGGAGTCGGGGAAAAAAACAACAACAAAAAAACAACAACTAAGTTTAAGGTTATTAGAAATATTCACTGAATTAAGCTGTCTAGACCGCCTGTTAGTGGTAACAAAAACTACTTACAAACCAAAATAAGGGAACCTTTAGCCACATCCGCAAGAGTATGAAGCACTGCAGTGGGAACAATCTCACCTATCTCTTGAGCTTAAAGAACTGCTGCAGAAAGAAGAGCATGAAAATTTGCTGATTTAATTTCGACCTCTACAAACACATTCCCAAAGAGGAAGAAATTTGGAAGAGTTGACCTTAGAAGAAGAGGAAGAGAAATCTGCATTGAGCATGTCCCAAGTGGGAACGAAATAGACTGGGTTGAATCCACCTTAAGAAAATCATCTTTTGGAACTTGAAACGGAGAATCCGAACGACAGTTAAGCAAAAAATCCTTAGACTGAGACTTTGTAACATAAAATTCTAACATGTCAACCACCAGGTTATAGATCGGAAGGACCTGAGGAGAAGAAGCACAAGGGTCAGAAGAGGACAAGGCAGAACCATAAGGGGATCCACCACAAACATATCCTGAAGAGGAAGATCCAACTGGCTAGCAATCCATTGATGAGCTAAGGGCCAATCATCTGAGGAAACCTTACAGGATAAAACTTCTTTAAATCTCTGGCATGAGCAGACCTGGGCGCCACAGCAAGAGAAGACTGAGGAGGAGGAGGAGGAGAAGAAGAAACATGGAGGGAATCCGCAGAATCACAAGAACCTGGAATCCTAAGAGATTTCACAGAAAACAGTGACCCCATAAAATTATGAATAAAAATTACAAATGGAAGTTCGGGATCCGAGCACAATAGCATCATTTGACCAAAATTTAACTAAGATTCGGCTATTGGTTAAGGAGTAGCGTTTTAAAGCAAAAGTTGACGGACGACAGACGGATGACGGATGGATGGATGACGGATGGACGGACAACGGAGGGTCACCACGGCATAAGCTCACTTGGCCTTTCAGGCTAGGTGAGCTACAATCCCCCCCAGCAGTTTCAGAGAAGATTTTTTAAGACATTTCTAAAAATCAAACAAAATCCAAGATGGCCGATCGACTTCGTTTGAACAAACTACGCCAGACTACAAATCCCTATGCCATAAGGATGCTCAATGACTAATATAATTGAAATCGGCCATGAAGTTCTCAAGATGAAGGCATTTTAATTTTCCCATTGTTTCAGTATGGGAGATTTTAGCGGGAAAATGATCCAAGATGGCCACCAAACCGTTTGTCCGACAGTTTCGAAAATGGCAAATTTGAGATTACAATACCCAAAAACCTATATAAAACCAATCTCGGCCTTAAAGTCCATCAAATAAAAAAATCCAATATGGCCACCAAACACACTACATTTTGATTGGCCAATGGCTGCCATGTTTTTTTACAGATCAACTTCTCTTGAAGAAACTTTAATGGCCCTCAGTCCCTAATCATATACACCTGTGCAAAAGTTAAGCACCACCCTATTTTTACGCACATGCGAGGGTATATTCATGTGCTATGAAGAAAGCAATAGCATAAACATTTATGTACCCATCCATCTTAGTGCAAGAGGTAATAATGCAACTAGAGTAATGCTGATTATGATGGTGGGGAAACACTGTATGTTTTTGTTTGAACTTGAAAACGAGGCCTGAATATGGTTACGTTGACACAACTGACAACTATTTCCCTACAGTTGACACACGTGGCTAGATTGTCATTAAAGGTGTCTGAAAACGAAGTTTAACATCTGTGCACGAGATTGAGACTGTCATTATTAATACCGGGTATAACCACCTTGTGCCTGAACACGACGTCTCATGCTGGTCACCAACCGACTGATACGCCATTGTGGTATTCGTTGCCATTCAAGATGGAGTGCGTCTGTTAATTCCTGTAGGTTCTGCACAGGAGGATCCCTCCTTCTCACCATGTTTCCCAGAATGTCCCAGATATGCTCAATAGGGTTCATGTCAGGGCTCCTTGCTGGCCATGGTAGGGTTTCGATGGCATTCTGGCGGAGGTATTCATGCACAGCTCTAGCACGATGTGGTCGGGCGTTGTCATCCATGAATATAGGGTGGGTTCCAGGTGCATGATTTACAAAATGAGGGACCACAACTCTATCCAGTATGGAATCTTGATATCTTTGTCCATTTAGTGTTCCAGGTAGTCACCAGATCCAGCTTACAATCAAATGAGATGCACCCCCATATCATAACGGAACCTCCACCAAATGGAACTTCTTCCATGATGTTACGTTGGTCGTACGCCGTGCGTCTGGACCTCCATACACGAGTTCGACCATCTGTGGCATGAAGCAGGAACCGACTTTCATCGGACCAGTGTACCCGTCTCCAGGATCTCATGTTCCAGTGTCTTCTTTCGTTGCACCACCTCATACGCTCCTCTTTGTGGTGTGCAGTGAGGAGAGGACGTCTGACAGGTATCCTAGCTTTCATGCCAGCAGCATACAGTCTCCTTTTGACGGTAGACATTGACACTCTATTGCGCGTTTCCCATTGCTGGCTGAGCACTCTGATGTTGGTGAATGGAGATCTCCTAACAAGGCGTACTAGGGCTCGATCATCACGGGCAGTAGTCTTCTTCGGTCTTCCAGATCTAGGCCTGTCCTTCACCTCGTTAGTTTGCCCATGTTTTGCAATCAAACGACTGATTACAGTATGGTTAATGTTCAGCTGTCTGCCAATCTCTCTGCATGACATACCAGTGGTATGCATGCCTATGATTTGCCATTTCACACGATCACTTAACCTTCGTCTTGCCATAGCGGTTCACAATCAAGAGCTAATTCTCTCTGTACAAATAAACCACGGTCATGAACACAAAATTCCTAGTCTTGTCGCCGAAATCTGTATGTAATGTTCTACACCTCAAACTGGACTTTTACATAACTGAACACGTGTGCTGTTTCCCGCCACGCACGGACATCAAGCGGCGTGAAGTCATGCATGCATGTGCATTTCGTACTTGGAATTATGTCAGCTAACGCGGGGACAAAAAGTATGGCAGCCTAGTTGTACCATCATGTTTCTACGTTCTATTGTTTTTGCTGGCGCTTAACTTTTGCACAGGTGTATATCTGCCAAATTTCGGCCCAATCCCTTCATTGGTTCTGGAGAAGTGGTTTTCGAGAAAACTAGGTCATCAAAGATGGCCGTCAAACTATTTGATGAATCAAGTTCTTTTGAACAAACTTGGTTCCGCTTTTGTCCTAGATGATATTTCATGAGCTTTGTATCAATCCCACCAAGTGGTTTCGGAGAAGATTTTTAAGACATCTCTAAAAATCGGACAAAATCTAAGATGGGCGCCGGCCAAATTGGGCAATCGACTTCATTCGAACAACCATGAATCCCTATGCCCGAAGGATGCTTCCTGCCAAATATAACTGAAATCGGCCCAGTGGTTCTTGAGAAGTTGTTTAAAGAAAAGGTTGCTGGACGCCGGACGGTCGCCACGGCATAAGCTCACTTGGTCATTCTGGCCAGGTGAGCTAATAAAACTACAGCCCAACCATAACTGGGTGCTGTTGTCAGTTATTACACCTAAACATCTAACCAGTCAATCACTACTGGCTAAACCTGTAGAGTTGGTCAGTGCCTCACTTCAAAACCAACCGATGGGTAGAGATTTGTGAATGCTTCAAAGAAGGTTAAATACAATACAGTAATTAATGTAACAACACTCACGTGATTACAAAATAAACAAAATGAACTCAAAATCAACCAAACCTGATAATAAATAATAATGATCTCACCAATATCATACAAACAATCATTCTTAATGATGATAATGGTGAGACTTGGCTTGTTTAGTTTGAAAGTGCCATTCGCTATAAGTAGACCCCTAAGGAGTTGACTGGAATTGTAACAGGATGACAGGGGCCATGTCTCTTTACTTATCAACTTCCCTTCACGTTTCTAAAAATCGGCCAAAATACAAAATTGGCAGATCAGCTTCATTTGAACAAACCCAGATTTTTATGCCCTAAGGATGATTGTCGCCAAATATACTTGAACTTGGCCCTTTAATTTCCCCATTGCTTTAGTATGGGAGTTTTTGGAGGGCAAATGATCCAAGATGGCCGCCAAACCGTTTAAGACTATAATAAAGAAATATTAGTTACCTCTCCGGGATGTAGAAATTGTTTGAGTGTAGCTTTCGTGACCATCTCGGACACTACTTCAGCACTAAATGACGGTTGCTGGCAATGTCACTCTGGTCAGTTCGTGTGGAGTCACGTGACAGCATTGACTGGTAGACTGCTGGTATATGGTAGCCCCATATCGGTTCATGGTTGGTTTGTGTTTGTAGAGTTAGATGACTTTTCGTTTAAACAAGGGTCTCGATGTTGATGACCGAGGCACTGCTGGCGGGGATGGTATGGCGAGTGGTTGCTACGTGTTCTGCCACAGCTGAGTTGGAATTGATTTTTAGATGTTCTTTGACTTTGGTGCTGAGAGGCCTTTTGTTTCACCTATATATGTCCCCTCACATTGGTCAGATTCGATTTTGTAGATTATTCCAGAGCATTCATGTGGTCAGCTTATCTTTGAATCTTACTAATTGTGACCTTCAGGTGTTGACGGGCTTGTGGTAAGTTTTGATGTTGTGTTGTCTGAAGAGTCTGCCTAGGTATTCTGATAGCCGTTTGACCTATGGAAGTCCGACCAGTGGAAGATTTTGTCATCTGAGTATTTCTTACGAGGTGGGGGAGGTGGTTTTCTCATCCACGAAGTGTAACCGTTAGCTAGGCGTGATTGTTGGATGCGATGACGTTCTTTTTTGTCTGATGTTTCTGTGATGATTGAGTCTGCGCGGTGAAATAGAGTTCTGACGACTGACCTTTTGTGTTCCAAATGGTGATTAAAGTGAAAATTTAGATATTGATCTGTGTGTGTGTGTGGGTTTTTTTCTGTACACTAAGTTTGGTGGTTCCAGAATCACTGACATGTAGCAAGACGTCCAGGATGGCAATCTGACCATCTTCTTGGACTTCACTGGTGAATTGGATGCATTGGTCGATACTGTTGAGGTAATCAGTGAAAGGTTAAATGTTGTAGTGGTGGAGGCATGTGAACGTGTCATCCAAGACTAATTTTAAATCCCTCAAAATAAAAAAATCCATTATGGCCATCAACCATGCTACATTTTAAACGGTCCACGGCAACTATGTTTTCTGACATCTTAACAAACTTTAATAGTCCTTAGGCCCCAATGAAATCTCCCAAAGTTGTGCCCAATCAAATTCAGCATTTTTTGCGAAAACTAGGTCATCTAACATGACCATCGATTAATTTGACAAATCAAGTTCCTTTAAAACACTTGGTTCAGCCCTTGCTCTAGATTGTATTTCGTGAGTTTTGAATTGATCATTCAAACGGGAGATTTTTAGACATTTTTAAAAATCGTACAAAGTTCAAGATGGCCGCCAGTCAGACTGGCCGATCGGCTTCGTTTGAACAAACTTGAATCCCTATGCTCTAAGGAAAAACATAATTGTAATCAACCCAGGAGTTCTTGAGAAGTCATTTAAAGAAAAAGTTGATGGCCGGACGATCGCCATGGCATAAGCGCACTTGGCCATTCTGGCCAGGTGAGCTAATAATAATAAACTAGAGAACATTCATTGAAACAACTGTAAATCTGCGATGACTCGACATTAAGGATTATTGTATGGTCTCTTCTTATATGACCATTGAACATGTCTGGTGCTGATCCGATAAAAAGTCTAGGTGTAGTCGCTGTTCAAAGAGCCATAGTTGATTTAATTCCCATAGGTTTACTATGGGGTCATAGGGCATTCAAATGGATTTCTTGAAAACTAGTGGATTGAGCAAAAGCAATTTCGGCGGTCATTTTTTCTCTCCATTTGTCATCCCGGGTTTATTTCTACAATAAACATAATCTGATATTTTTGACCAAAATGGCTGACCTGGCGGCCATTTTGGCCAAAAAAAAATTTGGAAAAAGATTTTTCCTCCAGTTGTCATCCTGAGTTCATCTCTGCAAAAAAAAACAATTTCAAAAAAAAATTTCATTAAAAAAAATCTTCAACGATAACATCCTCACCAAGTATTGTAGATATTTGATCAAAGCGCTAAGTGTAGTTATTGTAGTAGCTTAAAGATCAAAACTGAAAACCTCCATACATTTCCTATGGGACTTTTTTGCCCAGTCAAAGATGGGTAGCTCGAAAACCATTGAATCGATCCAAAATAAAAGAAATAGTACGCTAAGTCTCAAGCGGTACTACAAACTGGCCACGTTTTGAGTTGATCGGGTGGAAACTGTAGGAGATACGATCTAAAAATTGTTACTGAGAATAAAGAAAAAGGAAGGAATAAAGATCTGTTAAGAAAATAATAATCTGCGATTGCATAATAATCTCACCAACATGGATGGGATAATAGTACTATGTAATAGTAATAGTCCATTACAGTGATTTCCATGTAATAGTAATAGTAATAGATCATTAATTTTACAATGTAATAGTAATAGATTGAAAAGTAATAGGCAATAGCCTATTACTTGTCTATTACAGGGGTATCTTATATGCTCAGCATACAAGCCACAAAATTTAGCTTCCACATATTTTTAATATATGCAACAGCCAGAATGAAACAGTTAAACAGGGTATCTGCTGTTTAACTGTTTAATTCTGATGGTCTCTGTGTGCATTAAACCCCCAACAGACCCCCTTGTGGGTTGGTCTGTAGTTTTATTAACCACTATAAGCATACTTACTGTTCAATCACTACATGCTAAATCAAACTATCTGCATTTAGCACCAGAAAAAAATTTCTATGCTTGCTTTCATGCCTATACCAACTCATTGTACCCTCAGCCAGGCTGGTAGAGTACACGCTCACCATACAGCCTGCACTAGACTGGCACCAGTCTATACTCACTCCTCTAAGACCTATGTCAAAGTGCATGCGCAGAGGAGACTAAGAGTAACATAGAATCACTTTCCAAATTTAGATGCAAGAAAGAATAAAGAGATTCTCAAATCATTCCCACGCAGGGTGGCTGAGACCGGGTCATAGTGATTGAATGTTAAGTATGTTTACAGTGGCTAATAAAACTACAGAGCAACTCACAAGGGGGGTGGGGGGGAGTCTGTTGGGGGTTGTTATTACATCATAAACATCCTTTACCGTTCAATCACTACTTGCTAAACCCATAGAATTGGTCAGTGCCCCACTTAATAACCCTTGGTGGGTGATTTGAGAATCATAAGCAAGAATAACAAGAGCTCCGCAAATGCCGCATAATACCCCGCCATGATGACAAACCAATGAATGAGAGCTATCAGAAAATATTTATTTCTTCCTCAGCCCCATCAGACCAGTCATCCTTATGAAGTGTCAAAGTGATCCGTTAAACGGTCAAGGAGGTATCGTCTGGAAACCAATTTTCAAGATGGCTGCCGCTGAATGGCGGCCATATTAGATTTTGGATTATTGTAAATTTTGATAAGTTTCTTCACCAGACATATTCCAATGACCGTAGCCAATGGCTGGCAGCCATCTTGGAGTTTGGATCATCGTCAATTTCCATAGGTTTCTTCACCACACCTAGTCCAACCACCTTATGAAGTTTCAAAGGGATCCAATAAACGGTAACGGAGTTATCATTTGGAAACCAATTTTCAAGATGGCCACCGGTGGCTGGCAGCCATCTTGGAGTTTGTATCATTGTCAATCTCGATAGGTTTCTTTCCCCAGAAGTAGTCGAACCACCCTCTGAAATTTCATAGCGATCCGATAAACGATAACGGAGTTGTTATTTGGAAACTAATTTTCAAGATGGCCACCGATGGCTGGCGGCCATCTTGGATTTCGGATCATTGTCGATTTTGATAGGTTTCTTTCTCAGACCTAGTCCACCCACTCTATGAAGGTTTAAAGCGATCCGATAAACGGTAACGGAGTTATTATCTGAAAACCAATTTTCAAGATGGCCACCGGTGGCTGGCGGCCATCTTGGATATTGGATCATTGTCAATCTCGATAGGTTTCTTCCCCTTAGGGAGTCCAACCACCCTCTGAAGTTTCATAGCGATCCGATAAAAAATAACGGAGTTATCATCTGGAACCAATTTTCAAGATGGCTGCCGGTGGCTGATGGCCATCTTGGATTGAGGATCATTGTCGATTTCGATACCTTTCTTCCTCAGACCTAGTTCAACAACTACATGAAGTTTCAAAGCGATCTGATAAACGGTAATGGAGTTATCATCCGGAAACCAATTTTCAAGATGGCCGCCAGTGGCTGGTGGCCATCTTGGATTTCGGATCATCGTCAATTTTGATAAGTTTCTTCTCCAAGCCTAGTCCCACCACCCTATGAAGTTTCAATGCGATCCGACAAATGGTAATGGAGTTGTCATCTGGAAACCAATTCTCACGATGGCCGCCGGTGGCTGGCAGCCATCTTGGAGTTGAGATCATCGTCGATTTTGACAGGTTTCTTCCCAAGACCCAGTTCAACCTCTATATGAAGTTTCAGTGATCCGATAAACGGTAACCGAATTATCATCCAGAAACCAATTTTCAAGATGGTCGTCTGTAGCTGGCGGCCATCTTGGATTTTGGATCATTGTCAATCTCGATAGGTTTCTTCCCCTTAGGGAGTCCAACCACCCTCTGAAGTTTCATAGCGATCCGATAAAAAATAACGGAGTTATCATCTGGAACCAATTTTCAAGATGGCTGCCGGTGGCTGATGGCCATCTTGGATTGAGGATCATTGTCGATTTCGATACCTTTCTTCCTCAGACCTAGTTCAACAACTACATGAAGTTTCAAAGCGATCTGATAAACGGTAATGGAGTTATCATCCGGAAACCAATTTTCAAGATGGCCGCCAGTGGCTGGTGGCCATCTTGGATTTCGGATCATCGTCAATTTTGATAAGTTTCTTCTCCAAGCCTAGTCCCACCACCCTATGAAGTTTCAATGCGATCCGACAAATGGTAATGGAGTTGTCATCTGGAAACCAATTCTCACGATGGCCGCCGGTGGCTGGCAGCCATCTTGGAGTTGAGATCATCGTCGATTTTGACAGGTTTCTTCCCAAGACCCAGTTCAACCTCTATATGAAGTTTCAGTGATCCGATAAACGGTAACCGAATTATCATCCAGAAACCAATTTTCAAGATGGTCATCTGTAGCTGGCGGCCATCTTGGATTTTGGATCATTGTCAATCTCGATAGGTTTCTTCCCCTTAGGGAGTCCAACCACCCTCTGAAGTTTCATAGCGATCCGATAAAAAATAACGGAGTTATCATCTGGAACCAATTTTCAAGATGGCTGCCGGTGGCTGATGGCCATCTTGGATTGAGGATCATTGTCGATTTCGATACCTTTCTTCCTCAGACCTAGTTCAACAACTACATGAAGTTTCAAAGCGATCTGATAAACGGTAATGGAGTTATCATCCGGAAACCAATTTTCAAGATGGCCGCCAGTGGCTGGTGGCCATCTTGGATTTCGGATCATCGTCAATTTTGATAAGTTTCTTCTCCAAGCCTAGTCCCACCACCCTATGAAGTTTCAATGCGATCCGACAAATGGTAATGGAGTTGTCATCCGGAAACCAATTCTCACGATGGCCGCCGGTGGCTGGCAGCCATCTTGGAGTTGAGATCATCGTCGATTTTGACAGGTTTCTTCCCAAGACCCAGTTCAACCTCTATATGAAGTTTCAGTGATCCGATAAACGGTAACCGAATTATCATCCAGAAACCAATTTTCAAGATGGTCGTCTGTAGCTGGCGGCCATCTTGGATTTTGGATCATCATCGATTTCGATAGGTTTCTTCCCAAGACCTAGTCCAACCACCCCATGAAGTTTCAATGCGATCCGACAAACGGTAATGGCGTTATCATCCGGAAACAACTCTGCAATTACATAATACCCCGCCAAATTTTTGGCCGGATAATACAAATTAAACACCTCATATCCAAATGTTAATAAATTAACATAATAGTGCATCCATAACAAATCACACAGTGATTAACAAACAAGGAAAATTGTCAACTCAATGAAATAACCAAACCAAGAGAATATTCTCACCATTTCTGACAGACATACAGACTAGCAAAATTGGTGAGATGTGCTTGGTAAATGGTCTTAGGCTTGTTTTGTTAAGATCGTTATATTTCCAAAAAAGGAGGCCGCTGGGCTCTGATCCTTTAAATAGAAAGACGAAGAAAAGTTGATTCAGATTTCCAACCTGCAACTTACATGATGTCATCAAATGATGAGAAGAGCGAATGAGGTAGCCATATCACGAAAGTTGTGCGCCTTGACATGGGCTAAATTGATCTCACCAGGGGAGGCAATATCATAGCATAATTTAATGGTCTCACAGATCCATCTGGCAACCAAGGCCCTAGAAACTGGTCTAGCTACCGCCTCCGCGTACGGGACCCATAAGTGCGAAGAATCGGATCTTTTAAAATTGGCACAACATTTATAGACTTTTAAGGCCCTGACAGGCCGCCAGAACTTGGCGGATGGCGAAAAAGACGATAAGGATTTAAGGATAATCGGCTTGGCTGGGCAATGGTTAGATTGGACAAGGAAGGGAAGAAGCCATGGAAAATCTAAAAGCCCTAACGGTGTTAGCGGATAGTTGTAAAGAATAAAAAAAAATATGATAAAAATTCTAACACCTGGGCAATAGAAAAAGAATCGGGCAAGAAACCATGGTTTGAACACCATTCTACAAAGATTTTAAGTTGACCCTTGTAAACTCGACGTGTCGACTCCCTCCTAGAAGAGTCAAGAATTTCCTGAGATCTTGAATCAAACTTGATCTCAGGGACCGGACACTTGATATTCTCCAATCGCACAAACTCAAGATTTCTGGATTTGGATAAAGAAACGTGACCCTTACTTGAGAGATCTGGGGACACTGGAAGAAGACGAAGAAAGTCTACCAGAAGATCGAGAAGGTCTACGAACAAGATTCTCTTCGGCCAAAAAGGGGCTACCAGAAGAATTTCACAGATCTGGTCCCTGACCTTCTTCAGAACCAACGGAATCAAAATTGTTAGTGGGAATGTGTAGGCAAACATTCATGCCCAGGACTGAGACAGGGTGTCCACCACCAGAGCCTGACTGTCCGGAAAAGGAGACATGAAAGAAGAGATCTGGGAATTCAGACATGTCGTAAAGAGATCTACGTGAGGACGACTCTGATGTTGAAAAATCGCTTAGACAACTGACTTCTTTAACTGCCACTCAGAGCAGACATCCTTGCTGGGCCTTACCAACTGGTCCGCAAGAATGTTCAGTCTGCCTGTGACATGACTGGCCACTAGAACAAATTCTTGTTTCTTGCGGCACCACAACAGAAGATTCCAAATTTCCATACAAAGAAGTGAAGACCTCGTTCCTCCCTGTCTGTTGAAGTAGGAAACTACCGTGGAATTGACTGTTCGATACAAGTTCTTGAGGCCTCTCACTTGATCCGACCACGAGGAGAGCCTTCTTGACAGCCCACAACTCCAAGATATTGATGAAAAGCAGTCCACTCCTCCAAGGCCCAAAGACTGGAAATCGACAGGGAGTTCCAGACTGCTCCCCACCCCTCCTGGGAAGAGGCTGTGAAAATAATTGTCTGAGGAGAGGTCTTGACTAATGGAACACCATGCCCCTGAAGGAAAAACCAAGCCCGGAGATAGGTCGAAAATGACGCCTAGCTGGGTGGAAACTTGAGCAAGGACTAGGCATGACTGTTTGAGAATTTTTATAATTCAAGATAGCCTGCATGACAAACTGTATACCTCTGGAATAATTCTTGAAAGAGATGAATGAAGAAACTATACTCGAGGAAATAGATGACCAAGGATAAATTGTCTGAATTGATAGATGATGAAGAATTCCTGCTGCAGCTGAAAATGTATGCAGTGGGATTAAATCATGGATCTAAATTTCCTTCTAAAAAATTTGTCTACAGAGAGCTACATGACTCTAGATATGAACTCTTCCTTTAACAAGAAAGAAAATGGAAATGAAATTCTGAAATCTGTCACCATAATAAGAGACCCAGAAATAGATGTCAGAACAAGGTCAATAAAAATATAAAAGCGATAGAGCATGAATTCCCACAGAAGAAAGAATAAAATGAAATCTAAATAACATGAAATGTTTCATGCTAAACCTGGGCTTAATTTCTAGAAAATTGTGGCGAGTTAAAAAAATTGCTCTCCACGATCAGTGATAGGCGAGTGATCGCTCCTCTAGCAGAATGAAAATTTGCAAATACATTTGTATGATATTAAATCCGAGCTTACATGTAAGAAGTAAAATAGCTAAACCCTGATAAAAAATTTGAGATTAAAGGTGAACTATTAATTGCTCTCCTTGGATGAAAGTTAGGCAAGCTGTGAGAGCAAGAGTGACAGCTCACCTAAAAAAAGAGGCCCCGCTAAGCAACATAAAAAAGGGGATTGCCCCTATAATACTAAAGTAATAAATATTAAAGACTAAATTACAATTGGGCCAAAATATTGTATTCAGATACAGCCTTGCATGATGCAGAATGTAAATCAACTGTCAAAAAGTGAGTAATTGAATAAAATGAAAAATCAGCAACCCAACCCCCCCCCCTCCCACCCCAGCCTTGAAGGGGAGAACTAAAAGGAAAGGAAAGAAGACTTAGAGGGTTAAAGTTGCCAACATTATCAAACCGGAGACATAAGGCAGATATGATTGAAGTATATAAACTACTTAATAATATATAAGATCCTGAAGTAGCACCTGAATTAAAGCTATCAACTGAAAGGTCCAGCTTTTTAGGAGGACATAAACATAAAATAAGCAAACAAAGATCTAAAAAGAAAATAAGACTTAAAGCATTTACATCTAGAATAGTAAATATTTGGAATGATCTGCCAACCAATGTAGTTAATGGACCCAGATTAAATACTTTTTAAAAATAGATTGGATAAGGCCTGGAGAAACCAGGATGTATTATTTAATTATAAAATGCCCCTGATTACCGGAAGTGACATAGTTAACCAGGAGCCAGATGAAGAAGATGTGGTTATAGAGGACTAGCGTCTGCGACCACTCAGCACCTAGTAAGACCTAGTAAAGAACCTCTATGAGAACAACTAAAAAGAGGAAGGAAAATATAAAAACAAGTACACATATTGATGCAAGGCATCAATGGTAAATAGCGTGCTCGGAGGTTATTATAATTCTGAGAATAAACTCAACTGTTTCATGAAAAAATGAAGTTATATAAAGGCATACAAGCCACTCATGACAAGAATATAGCGGACAATACCACAAAAGAAGGAATATTTCTTGCAAAAAGATATGGGCAGGATTAGCTATGGGCTAGGAAAAGCAGCTTATATTTTTGGTTAGTCCAACAATATTTCCATCCATCCTTTTTCTCCAGGCCAAACTCCTTAACAGAGAGAGGAACAGACAAAATTAAGAGTAGCCAGTGATGATAAAATTGCACTACTGCATCAACAGAGCGTAACAGATCAAATTTGGGTCATTAGGTATCAACAACTTGTAAAGATAAAGAAATCAACAGAACTGGCAACCCAGTCAGTAGAAAATCAGCGAAAGAACCAGAACCAATACCGTGAACCTAGTTTTCTCCAACGAAAATGATACAGTAGAAAACATTCTGACTGAAGACCCAGTGGGAAACAGCCACGACATCGTGATCTGTTTCATTTAGCTATTGTATCTATGTCACCTATTAAACGATATCTTTACGGGAAACAGTGACAAACTATTAAATCAAATATTTTTGCTTGACAAAAATGCCAAAATCAGCCTCAACCATTGTAATGATGATGATCTTGTTGACCATATGTACAAATGTTAGGGTATTAGCCTGATAAGTCAAGTTCTACCAGTACACGCGGCTAATAATATGGGATATATAGAAATATTTTCACATTGCTATAATAAATATTTGGTGATAGAATTATTACAATATTTCGCACAGCACGAGAACATAGTGAGTTCTACATGGCCTTATGTTCGAAAACTGGCTACAAGGCATGTAGAGATATTCTGGCACTGAATATAGTACATTATTGGAATTTGACAATGGTGTGCCACTACTAAATTGCATATGATGAAATTACTGCATAGCAAACATTTTTTAAACCTTTGATACTTTATTAGCGTATTCATATACGTATCTAACAATATGGGTGAACTTCTGGGGCCGAACCTATTGCAACCAGTGTGGTACAGAAGATCGTTGATCTGACAGAATTTTTGCCAATTTTCGGTATGGAATTGTGTACGATTGAAATTACGTTCCTGTAGACTTTTTTTAAATTCGGAATACAACTAGCAAATTTGTTATAAGTATTTGTGGGTGAAATTCTGGGGGTGAACGTATTGCAATGAAAAGCATGAATTAGTCTACGTTTGAGCTTATTTACGTTATGAAATTTTAAAATCTCACTACGTCGTAAGCTTATGCCTATACTTATCTAAACATATGGGTGATATTCTGGGCCGAACCCATTATGAGCGATATGTCAGAACATATTGACACCTGTTTGAATGTGGTGAATGTGAAACAACCATATTACAATGGGGCCATATGGCGAATATGTAACTACATATTACCAAATTACTTGATGATAGAATCGTGCAAAAGCAGTAGTACATATTCAGTTATATACAGCTATATGTAAAAAAAATTAATACAAACAGAGAACTGAGATTCTAATACTGAATATAGTAAATTGTTGGCATTTGACAACTGTCCATGGCTACTAAATTGAATATTACGAAATTACTACGTGGTAGAAATCTCAAGATTCATTAGCGTATTCATATCCCTATCTAACCATATGGGTGAAATTATGTAGCCACACATATTGCAGACGGTAGGGCATTGAAAACCGCAGATGTGCCAACATTGGAACAAATTTATGAGATGAAATCGCATACTACGAAGATACCTCACATTCAAATTCTTTTAAATTCCCAATGTAACTAGCATATTGAAACTCCTATACGTCCATGTGAGCGAAGTTCTGGAACCGACCATATTACGGAAAGTATGGCACCGAAAACACCGAATACACCATCATTTAAGCTAAATTTTGCGTATTAAAATTACTTCATCCAGAATTTGTTATATTCGGAATATAACTAGCATATTAAAGCTCAAGTCTATGTGGGGTAAATTATGGGGCTGAACATACTACAGACAATAGGGCACCAAAAACTGTGGTGGTGTATTAATACAATGAACCTTTCCAGTTTAGCTATGCCCCGCCCATCTCTAGCTAAACTCCACCCATACCACTCTAGAGTTGGAATCGATGGATTTCTGAACTTCTAGACGATAAATTTCAAGAAAACTATACAGGTAAGCCGTGGAATATTTTGACACTAAATTGACTGGGTCCTGTTGCTGCCTAAATTGAGTAAAAAAAAAAAAAAATATATATGCTTATTGAGTGCCTATTTGCAGGCCAATAGACGACTGTTTTGAAGAGTTACTATTGGAATGACTGGCTCAATTATCGAGCCAGTCATTTCAGTGGTGAATTTTCAAAAACTATCTCTTGACCTGCAAATTGACATCCTAAAGATCACTGTAGAGGCCGGTTTTGGCAGCCTCCTCATGAAACGGTTAAAATACAATAAAAGATGATAGGCTTACATGGACAGTTGTTGTCGTTGCAATACTTAATACAGGTCTATGATAGCAACAAGTAGGTGGGTAGGGTGGGGTGGGCTACCAGTCAAAGTATTAAAAAGATATTCGTATAGTTGTCTTTATTTGAGATATTGAAACTTTGGTGTTAAACATTCTAAAGGATTTTGTTAGAAAAACACACAATTGTGTCCAAGTAAGTCACATCTTGGTGGCGGATGCTTGAAATGACTTCCATAGGCCTAACGTTAGTCAATCGGTCACTGAATCCGAATGGTTTATTAATACATTAATACCGCGCTCGTGTTGGTATCAATGGATCTCTGAGCTTCTTGACTATCAATTTTCAGAAAACTATACAGGTAAGGTGTTGACTATTTTGAAACAAATTTGACAGGGTGCTGTTGCTGCTTGTGGCAGTAACAACGCCCAGTCAAATTAGTTTCAAAATATTCATCAGCATGTTTTGTAAATAGCAAAGACATACAATTCGTACAACGTGTCGGACTATTAAGCATTTAAGATAGACTAAATCGAGTCAGTCATGACGTCATGATTATGACGTTATCCTATACGTCACGTCATTGATTATGACAGCATATGACGCAATATGATGGATAGACAACTAGAAAATGCCCATTAGCAAGTGGTATTAATTATCCTCCCTCCGTCAGAGGACGAGTATATTGTATTCAGGGCAACAATCTATGGTTGACCTTGTTAAAATATGTGACCTATAAATATGGGTGGTCTCTTAATACAAGTGGTCCATATTGTGTGGGCCACGCATTACCAAGTGGTATTAGCCATGTAATGTTTTATTTGCTCATGACAATTTCAATAGAGATCCATTTCTAGGTATGCCACGCCTATTTCTAGCTAAGCTCCACCCCTTTTTTGCATGTTGGAATCGATGTATATATATATATATATATATATACACCTGTGCAAAAGTTAAGCACCACCCTATTTTTACGCACATGCGAGGGTATATTCATGTGCTATGAAGAAAGCAATAGCATAAACATTTATGTACCCATCCATCTTAGTGCAAGAGGTAATAATGCAACTAGACGAATGCTGATTATGTTGGTGGGGAAACACTGTATGTTTTTGTTTGAACTTGAAAACGAGGCCTGAATATGGTTACGTTGACACAACTGACAACTATTGCCCTACAGTTGACACACGTGGCTAGATTGTCATTAATGGTGTCTGAAAACGAAGTTTAACATCTGTGCACGAGTTTGAGACTGTCATTATTAATACCGGGTATATCCACCTTGTGCCTGGATGACGGCCTGGACACGACGTCTCATGCTGGTCACCAACCGACTGATACGCCATTGTGGTATTCGTTGCCATTCAAGATGGAGTGCGTCTGTTAATTCCTGTAGGTTCTGCACAGGAGGATCCCTCCTTCTCACCATGTTTCCCAGAATGTCCCAGATATGCTCAATAGGGTTCATGTCAGGGCTCCTTGCTGGCCATGGTAGGGTTTCGATGGCATTCTGGCGGAGGTATTCATGCACAGCTCCAGCACGATGTGGTCGGGCGTTGTCATCCATGAATATAGGGTGGGTTCCAGGTGCATGATTTACAAAATCAGGGACCACAACTCTATCCAGTATGGAATCTTGATATCTTTGTCCATTTAGTGTTCCAGGTACAGTCAACAGATCCAGCTTACAATCAAATGAGATGCACCCCCATATCATAACGGAACCTCCACCAAATGGAACTTCTTCCATGATGTTACGTTGGTCGTACGCCGTGCGTCTGGACCTCCATACACGAGTTCGACCATCTGTGGCATGAAGCAGGAACCGACTTTCATCGGACCAGTGTACCCGTCTCCAGGATCTCATGTTCCAGTGTCTTCTTTCGTTGCACCACCTCAGACGCTCCTCTTTGTGGTGTGCAGTGAGGAGAGGACGTCTGACAGGGCTCCTAGCTTTCATGCCAGCAGCATACAGTCTCCTTTTGACGGTAGACATTGACACTCTATTGCGCGTTTCCCATTGCTGGCTGAGCACTCTGCTGTTGGTGAATGGAGATCTAACAAGGCGTACTAGGGCTCGATCATCACGGGCAGTAGTCTTCTTCGGTCTTCTAGATCTAGGCCTGTCCTTCACCTCGTTAGTTTGCCCATGTTTTGCAATCAAACGACTGATTACAGTATGGTTAATGTTCAGCTGTCTGCCAATCTCTCTGCATGACATACCAGTGGTATGCATGCCTATGATTTGCCATTTCACACGATCACTTAACCTTCGTCTTGCCATAGCGGTTCACAATCAAGAGCTAATTCTCTCTGTACAAATAAACCACGGTCATGAACACAAAATTCCTAATCTTGTCGCCTAAATCTGTATGTAATGTTCTACACCTCAAACTGGACTTTTACATAACTGAACACGTGTGCTGTTTCCCGCCACACACGGACATCAAGCGGCGTGAAGTCATGCATGCATGTGCATTTCGTACTTGGAATTATGTCAGCTAACGCGGGGACAAAAAGTATGGCAGCCTAGTTGTACCATCATGTTTCTACGTTCTATTGTTTTTACTGGTGCTTAACTTTTGCACAGGTGTATATATATATATATATATATATATATATATATATATATATATATATATATATATACACACACGCTGAATAATGAATTCCCAGACTTCCAATTTCAAGGTAACCATACTGGTAAGCTGATGACTATTTTGAAACTAATTTGACTGGGTGCTTTTAAAGGTTTGCTGCCTCTGGCTGCAACAACGCCAGGTCAAATTAGTTTCAAAATATTCAACACGATGTTGATTAAACAGTAAAGACATACAATTCGTACACTTGCCGGACTATTCAATGTTCATGACTGAGCTCGATACGCCATTCATTTACACATTTTGGATTGTGACATCAGCCTGTATATGACGTAATTGATTATGACGTCATATCCTTCAGTTACAGATCGAACCCAGCCATTATCATAGAAAATGACTGTTGAATAAATAGCAAAGACTAAAACAGTAGACGCGCAATCCGCATACTTGACTGGTTATTCAATGTTCCTGGTGGAGCTAGATACGGCATTCATTACACATTTTGATTGTGACGTCCAGCTACATCTGACCTAAATAATTATGACATCATATACTGCAGAAACAGATCAGAAAAATCAATTATCATAGAAAATGTCCTGTGTCTAATTGCCGTCCAAGAGACCATTGTGGTTTTTCTTTTGCAATTTACTACTGGAATTATAGGATCGGTTATCCAACCAGTCATTCCAGTGGTAAACCTTAAAAACAAGTTCTCCGGCGAGTAGCTAATGCAAATGGACATTTCTCACGATCACCGCAAGAAGCCATTTGTGGTCAGTTTGATAGAGTGCTAAAGTGGACATATAAGAGACGCCGTGAGTGGGCGTGTGCTTGAGTACTTTCATCTGCAGAAGGAATGATAAACATGTTTTGTACGCAGTCCTCCAGCAAAAGAAGAGTACTTATTTAGAGTAGTTATTTGGAGTTCCGTTGGCTGTTTATTAAAATAATTAAGCAGTCATCGCCGCGCAAACTCTATTACAGTTGGACCAGAACAAATAACAGAACTCGCCATGAATCACATGCATGAAGATAATAATTATGAGATATCCAGCAATCTAAAAATATATCTTCGCGCCGAGAATTATTAGATCCCGTATCGATGGAGATCTCGCGAGATACAGGCCCACAATCCCCTGCGCGAAATGGCCGCGCCTATAGGCAATTCTAGACAGCAATAAATAGAATTAATTTGAGGAACCTACTAATCAGACAAGAAAAAATAATAGACCTAAGGCTATTAAGAAGATATTAAACTTACACGACAGAAAACTTGATTTCACACAACAGCCCCCACAAGATAGAAACCAAGGTACAGAAAAAACAACTGAAAACCACCTACTGAGAATGACAAGAAGGAAGTGAATAATACAGAAAAGCCTATAGAAAAAATACAGCTATGAAATAAACATGCATAAAGACAACTTCAAGGATCACCACAATAAACTCTGATCTAGGAGAAAAAACAGAAAACTACAAAAAGATAGAAAGATATCATGACAGGAATTAAAGGGGAAAATGAAAAAAGGGAAAGGAAGAATCAAACTGACAGATAAGATGACGATTGACAGCTACCGGAAGTAGGAGGAAAGAACAAAAAATGTAAATTTACTAGCCGAGAAAAACTGACAGATGTAAGGAAAGAACAAACTTTCAAGTAAAAGGATAAAACTAAAGGCAGGCCAAAATTTGAAAAATAATAGCGAAAGGTTAGAAAACTGAAAAGGAATAGACTCAAGAAAAGAGATTGGAACCACGAATAATGTCCACAAGAATAAAAAGACACTAAGAAAGGAGATATTAAGCCATAAAAGAAAAGAAGAAATAAAAGCCGAGATTTAGAATAAAAAAAATTACGAGAGAAAAATGGTAAAGAATTAACTCCCTTAGGTTAAAATAAATATGTCAACCTGCCAACATACGAGGAAAAAGGAGTGAGAGAAACGGCCTGAAGACAACTAACTGGCCATCAAAAGGTGGATGAAAAAAAATTACGTATCTAGAGATGATGCGTAGAAACTTAGTTAGAAAGAGAAATAAATAAAATAAAATAAATCCGAAAGAAGAAAATATTAAATAACGAAGCATGGGAATGTTAAGACTAACTGAAAATACACGCTTGACGGAAGATTACAACTGCCTTATCGGCTTAGTGCTCTATTCATAGAATTGCGATGGTGTCATCACAATCAATTTTGCCATAATACCCTGAGAGCGACGCCATTTTTGGAGGGGTTAATATAATATACGAGCAATGGGCCGCAAAACATTAATTACATTTTATGTTTTCTGATACTGGGCGGAGTTTTTACAGGATTTTATAGTTTGAGCTTCATGGAAAATGTAAACAATGCATTACTATCGCCAGTCCTCTTTAGCATGTAGTAAAGTTGCCCCAACTTTAATGGCAGCCGATCACAAAATGTCCGGATGCGCGAAACTATGAATATAAACCTACGTTAGGCACATATGAAAACAAGAGGTCCAAGGGGCCTGTATCGCTCACCTGGACAATAGGCATTTCAACTAGAATGCTCTTTATCAACATGATGGCCACCAAACCATTTATCCCAGTTTCGAAAATTGCAAATTTGAGATCAGAATACCCAAAAACACATATAAAACCGATTTCGGCCTCAAAATCCATCAAATAAAAAAATCCAATATGCCCACCAAACATGCTATATTTTGATTGGCCCACGGCGGCCATGTGTTTTGACGGATCAACTTCTCTTGAACAAACTTTATTGGCCCTTAGGCCCTAATCATATCTGGCCGATCGGGTTCATTTGAACAAAATTAGATCTCTATGCCCTATGAATGCTTCCTCCCTGGGGTTAGGGTTAGGGTTAGTATAATTGAAATCGGCTTAGTGGTTCTTGAGAAGAAGTCGTTTAAAGAATTCCCCATTGTTTTACTATGGGCCCATTGCTTTACTATGGGAGCCTATGGCGGGAAAACAAACCAAGATGGCAGCCAAACCGTTTATCCGACAGTCTCTAAAGTGGCATATTTGAACCCGCCACACTGATAAGCACATATAAAGCAATTTTCGCCAATAAAAATACATCAAATACAAAAAAAACCAATATGACCAAGAAACGCTGAATATGATTGGTTGATGGTGGCCATGTTTTTTAACGAACAATCTTCCCTTGAACAAACTTGAAAGGCGCTTGGCCCCAAAGCATATTTACAAAATTTCAGCTCTATCCCTTCAGCGGTTCGAGAGTTGTTTTCGTGAAAACTAGGTCATCCAAGATGGCCACCAAGCAAATCGGCCAATCAGGTTGCCTTGAACAAACTTGGGTCTACCATTGCCACAGATGTGTTATGAGGTTTGAATCAATTCCTCCTGCGGTTTTGAAGAAGATTTTTTAGTGTTTCTAAAAATCAGCCATTTTGGCCGACGGCCATCTTGGATTTTGACCGATCCGCTTCGTTTGAACAAACTTAGATATCTATGCCCTATGAATGCTTCCCCCAAAATATAATTGAAATCGGCCTAGTGGTTCTTGAGAAGTCGTTAAGAATTCCCCATTGCTTTACTATGGGCCCATTGCTTTACTATGGGAGCCTATGGCGGGAAAACAAACCAAGATGGCAGCCAAACCAGTTATCCGATAGTCTTGAAAGTGGCATATTTGAACTCGCCACACTGATAAGCATATATAAAGCAATTTTCGCCATCAAAATACATCAAATACAAAAAAGCCTATATGACCAACAAATGCTAAATTTTGATTGGTTGATGGTGGCCATGTTTTTTAACGTACGAACATCCCTTGAACAAACTTGAATGGACCTTGGTCCCTAAGCATATTTACCAAATTTCAGACCTATCCCTTTAGCGGTTCGGGAGAAGAAGTCATTTTCGCGAAATAGGCCTTGAACAAACTTGGGTCTACCGTTGCAATAGATGTGTTATGAGTTTTGAATCAATTCCTCCAGTGGTTTCGGAGAAGATTTTTTAAAGCGTTTATAAAAATCGGCCATCTTGGATTTTGGTCAATCGGCTTCGTTTGAACAAACCTGAATCTCTATGCCCTAGGGATGCTTCCTGCCAGGCCAGGTGAGCTAATAAGCTAAACCAAAAAACCCATATGGGAACAAGCGGCCCAAGGGCCTGTGGCGCTCACCTGGACCATTAGCATTTGAACCATTTGCATTTAAATAGATATGATCGATAATTTTCAGAAAATCCAATATGTCCACCGAAAAGATTTACCAATCAAAATTCTGAATAGAAATTCTAGTCTACCTTGATAGCGTGACTCTAGCAAAATTTGTTTGAAATATGTCAAGCAACTAAGAAGCAGTGGTTTGACAATTTCTGGTAAATTTTACATAAAATCTAAGATTTTCACCAAAAAAAATTGATCAATCAAAATTCTGAATAGATTTTCTAGAGCTCACCACGATAGAACCCATTGGAGAAATTTTTTTTAAATATGTCAAGTAGCTAAATAGGGGGTAGCAATTTGACAATTTCCAGTACATTTTTCATAAAATCTCAGATTTTCATGTAAAAAATTGATGAATCAAAATTCTGAATGGATACTTTCAGTCTAATTTGGTTAAAACCAGCCAAGATGGTAAGAAGCAATTTGACAATTTCCAGTACATTTTTCATAAAAGCTTAGATTTTCGCACAAAAAATTGATGTATCAAAATTCCGAATGGAAGTTCTTGAGCCTACGACCATAGGGTCCTTTGAGCCAAATTTGGTTGAAATCGCTCAGTATGGTAAGCAGCATTTTGAAAATTTACCACTAGAATGACTGACTCGGGAACAGACAGCAGAGCCCGTCATTCCAGTGAAGGATTATTTTCTTTCAAACGAGTATTCAAATTAACAAAGACTTCATATTTTGGTAGTTTTATTAGTAGCTCAATCACATCGATCAATCTACTGTTTTAGCCTACACAAAATGAAAACAATCGAGAACAGCTGCTGCTTACACCTTTACTAGGTAACTAGGCTTTCACTGCAGTCCGCATGAGATGAAAGGTCACATAAAATGTCAATGTGCTTTTCTAAATTTGTTCATACACTGCTGTTTTGCTAAAGTTACACATTGTCTTAGACTTACACGTGGTACATAGCAGGCATAAGTTACGCCAATATGTGGGCTAATTTATGTCATTATCGTAAGCTACACTCTTTTGTGAACACAGATTTATGACCGTTTGTAAACTTAGGCCACACTTACGCCATTTTCAGACATAAGTGTAATTTACACTTCTTTGTGAACCCATCCCCAGAGGTGAGGTGATCTGCTACAAGAAGTTTCCTTTGGAGCCAGAAGATTCTGGGATTCTTTAATACAGGTATTTGTATTCAGAAACAATGTTATTGTCCAGAAAAACTTATCCAAGATACCGACTATTTGATTTCCAAGATTATGTATTATAACTTATAATTTATCACTGCATTTCCTTGATTGCTAAGCAGGTCATGTATGAAAGACGATGAAAAGAAGAATGTGAGTAATTAATTGCCTCTGTTAGCCGACAGACCTGGCAAGAAGGTAGAGCATGTTATCCAGCTGTCAGCATACACAGCATATCTGGTGAGATAACGTCCATGTACATATCCATTGACCAGGCAGAATGTCAGCGCCAGCAGGTAGGTTAAGACAGGCGTTGGCTTTCCTCCTTTGATCAGCAATGAATAAACAAAAGTTCTGAAAAATACAAACGCTACCCATTTACAGGTGAAAAACAGCAGACTACTGTATATGATATATCTCTAATTGGTCTCAGATAGGAATGCCTATGATTGGCTTGAGGCACTAGATGTTCCCTGATATCTCAAACACTCAACACTGTATTCCCAAGACTCCGAGGAGTAGATGAGGGTATTACATGATTAGTCTTTACATCATGTATGTATTAAATATGGTTGAACATTGTCTAGGGATTAACAAACATGAACAGAGGACTGACCTTGTAATGCTATGTCAACGACATAGGAATGGCTTGTTAGGTCAAGATGACCGTAACCTCCTAAACTGTATGTCGGTTACACGATGTGTGATGGAAGCGCTGTGTCTATGGGAATGACTTCCAGTGGTACCAGATCACATGACAAATATGACTCTTAGGATTGAGTTAAGGAACATAAGAGCCTGACACATATATTCAGTTCTACAAATTATCGGTCGCTACGAACTGTTGATGGAATCGGGTCTGACTCGAACTATGTGTAAATGTCCTAATGTCGCCATACGCTCCAAAATTCTTACACACGGCTGCCGCTACAAAAACCTTTGGGACAGATTAATCATGAGGCGCCTTTAGTAATTACTTGAGTTTCAAGGAAGTGTGACCACAGGTCAACTCTAAGATGTAAGTATGGGCTGTGAACGTTCCTACCGAATGGAATATCGTTGGACTAGAGAGGAACCCATCTGTACATTAATCGAAACAAGATTGCTTGCAACAATCTTTCCCTGAATCAAATACAAACATCGCTATTCTCCAATGTACCATTGTCAAATTGACAAATAACACGACACATTAGACTAAATCGATTTTACATTTACAATTCAGAACAATGATCGATTGTAAGAACACGGTTGCACACCGGTTTGAGTAGTGAACCCCATATTAGGTATATGAATTTGGGGAACTGCAAAGTACAATTAAACGAACATAGGTGAAAGAGTAAATAACAAGTTTGACAGAACAGTGATCAAGGGTTACTAAAGGTTTGATCTCTTCAACACCCGTCAACACAGGAAGTCAGGAGTGACTAGTTTTTCGTCATGGTTATAAAGTGGCCGAAGTAGGTGTACTGGGTTAATAAACACGAGTTCATGTATGACTGGTTTAATACAGGGGTGAGCTCACAGAAGCGCTTATGCAGTGTCAGTAGCTACACAGTAATGGAACAGTCCGGCAGGATCTGGATCGAGAAATCAACAGGTCAGGTAGAATGGAAACAGCTTTCTGAACGTCACGTCGTTGGTGTTGATGACATCACAGATACAGCTTTGTACATGATGTCACATCGCTGTGTTGATGATGTCACAATCATTACAGAAACATCTTATTCTGTGGTTGAGTGTACAAACTCCAACAAGGAAACCCCAGAGGTCAGAGAAACTGCATCTAGAGGTCATAGAGGTCAGTGAGGCCAAATCGAGGTCACAGTGACTGAAAGCAGGTGCAGGCTAAGATCGGCCGGTGAGTAGGGTTTGAAAGTATACGTACAGCGTGTAACGAGGCGCAGAAAGTGGACGTGTGCACTACCTGAAAGTGGCAACTCTTGTCAGTTTGTAGCAGTGGGTTTGTGGTGTGTAGTGATAGTTGTAAAGTTCTTACCGAGAAACAAATGCGTTTGTCCAAATAAAATCCAGTTGATTCATGGTTTTAACAAACGAGTCATCACTACACTACAACAAAATTACAGCCTTACTCATGATATCAACACAATGAACATGCCTGGTCCATAGCGGCAAGCGGCCTAAAAACTTTTGACACTATGAAACTGTATTAAGCACTCGAGTAAGGTTACCAATCAATTCATCAGAAAAATGAACTTCAAAATCTAACTACTGATCGACCATAGCATTGTGTGTAGTAACCATCACTATTCAGGCTGGCTCATGCGTAAGCTGTATTGTATGGTCTAACAAGAGGCGAGAGATCAACAGGTCAGGTCACTGTCACAGGCCACTCCTTATGGCCCTCTCCTGACCCATTAGCATTTGAACCATTTGCATTTAAAGATATTGATAATTTTCGGAAAATCCAAGATGGCTATCTAAAAAACTGACCATCAAAATTCTGAATAGAAATTCTAGTCTACCTTGATAGGATCACTCTAGCCAAATTTGTTTGAAATATGTCAAGCAACTAAGAAGCAGAGTTTTGACCATTTCCGGTAAATCTTTCATAAAATCGTAGATTTTCACCCCAAAAATTGATCAATCAAAATTCGGAATAGAATTTCTAGAGCCTCCCACCATAGAATATATTAGTGAAATTCTGAATGGATGTTCTAGAGCCTATGGCCATAGGATCCTTTCATTCTAATTTAGTCAAAACTGGTCAAGATGGTAAGGGGACGAAGCAATTTGACAATATCCAGTACATTTTTCATTTTTAGTGGGTTGGTCTGTAGTTTTATTAACCACTATAAAACATACTTACCATTCAGTCACTACTTGCTAAATCAACTACTCCGCATTTAGCCACCAGAATAAGATTTTTATGCTTGCTTACAAACCCCCATATGCCTATTCCATTTCAATGTATATCCTCAACCAGGCTACTGGTAGGGTAACCACACCCCCCCAGCATATGACCTGATAGAGACTGGCACCAGTCTGTACTCACTCCTTGGTGACACCTGTCACTAAGCATGCTCGCGCCTGCACATAGGAGCTCAAATAGGAAACAGATTCACTTTTCTAAATTTAAGTGCCAAATATTACAAACAGATTCTCAAATCATTCCCATGCGGGGTGGTTGAGACCGGGTCGTAGTGATTGAATGGTAAGTATGCTTTATAGTGGTTAATAAAACTACAGACCAACCCACTAAAGGAGGTCTGTGGGGGTTGTTATTACACCACAAACACATCTATACCATTCAATCACTACTTGCTAAACCTGTAGATTTGGTCAGTGCCCCACTTAAAAACCTTTGGTGGGTGGAGATTTGAGAATCGTTAAACAAGGATAAAAATTAAACAACTTATATCCAAATGTTCATAAAATAACATAATAGTGCATCCATAACAAATCAGTGATTATCAAACAAGTAAAATTGTCAACTCAATGAAATAAACAAAACAAGAGAATATTCTCACCATATCTGACAGACATAGACTAACAAAATTGGTGAGATGTGCTTGGAAAATGACCCTTGTTTTGTTTTGTTAAAAACGTTATATTTCTATAAAAAAAAAAAGGAGGCCACTGGGCTTTGATCCTTTAAATAGAGAGGTAAAAGTTGATTCAGATTTCCAACCTGTGACTTGCATGACGTCGTCCAATGATGAGCCAGCGAAAAGAGCGAAGGAGGAAGCCATACCACGAGGGTTGAGAGCCTTGACATGGGCTAAATTGATCTCACCTGGGGAGGCAATCTCATAGCATAATTTTATGGTCTCATAGATCCATCTGGCAACTGTGGCCTTAGAAACTGGTCTAGCCTCCTCCTCCATGTACGGAACCCATAAGTGCGAAGAATCAGATCTTTTTAAATTGGTACAACATTTATAGACGTTTAAGGCCCTGACAGGACAACAGACTCTATACGACGGCGAAAAAGACGATAAAGATTTAAGAATAATAGGTTTGGCTGAGTAACGGTTAGACTGGGTCTTCGATAAAAAATCCCTTTTGGGATATAAAATTAGACCGTTCCCAGAATCGATAAATCTGTCTTTCTGTGGAAAGAGAATGAATTTCGGATCTTCTCCTAGCTGAAGTGGCAGCAACAAGGAAAACAGCCTTAGGAGTCAATAGTTTGAGACTGATAGATCCAATTGGCTCAAAATGGTGGCCTACCAAAACTTGAAGCATCAAGGCCAAATTTCAAGAAGACAAAGGCTTAGCCACTGGAGGACGAATATTGCCCAATCTTCTAATAAAACCATTGAGAATCGTTGATATCAGCATTCAGAAGACAAGGAAGAGAAGCCAAAGAAATCTATAATGGTGATAGCTGATAAATGAAATGAATCGAATAGATACTATTAAAAATCTAACACCTAGGAAATAGAAACGGAATCAGGCAAGAAACCATGCTTTAAAAACCATTCTCCATAGATTTAATAGTCGACCTTTGTACAAATTCGACAGGTCAACTCCCTCCTGGAAGAGACAATGATTTCCTGATGATCTTGAAGAAAAGTTGATCTCACAAAGACCGGACACTTGAAAATTCTCCAAACAAACAGGATGAAATATTCTTGATTGGATGAAGATGTAAGCCCCTTACTTGAGCGAGATCTGATGATACTGGGAGAAAGCTAGCAAAATCTTAACAAAGATCGAGAAAGGCTACCAATCAGATCCTCTTTGATCAAAAGGGTATTGCTAGAAGAAATTCTTTAAGCTGGTCCATGACTATCTTCAGAACCATTAGAATCAGGAATATTTGAAGGAACATGAAATCAAACAATCCTGTCCAGAACTGAGACAGTACGATCATTGCCCAAACCTGACTGTCCCTAAAGGGAGACATGAAAGATGAGATCTGGGCAATCAGACATGTCGCAAAAAGATCTACATGGGGAAGACCCAGAAGCTTGAAAATGCTTTTGGCAACCAACCTCATAAACTGCCACTCAGTACTGAACTACTGGTCCGCAAGAAATATCCATCTGACTGGAACATGACTGGGAACTAGAAAGATTTGGATCTAGTGACATCCCAAGAAAAGGATCTAAAATCCCCATATAGAGAAGAAAAAACTCGTTCATCCGTTTGAAAATGAAAGAAAACCTGTGGCATTGACTGATCGAATCGAGATCTTGATGCCTATCACTCGATCCGACCAAAAGTGGAGAGGCTTCATCGGGAACTAGAATGTACTGACTGCTACTAGAAGATCAGGAACATTAGTCTTCTCATCAACGTCACCCTGGGAATAGCATTCTCAACGCTGATCATCAAGCCTAGAATCCTAATAAAAAATCTTGCCCTGGCATAGAAAGAGGATGTCAGGGTGATCACTGTCAACAAGATTGCCTCTACCCTTGTCTCTGAACGAAAAAACTTGACCATGAAAACAGCTCGAGGGAGATGCCTAGATGGGAGAAACTTGAGAAGGAACTAGGTTCGACTTATTGAAAAATAAAATTCAACCTAGGCTGCAAGGCGAACTGCAAACCTTTGGAATAAATCTTGAAAGACTTGAGAAAGACCTAGCTTTTATTAACCAAATGTCTATAAAGACTGAAGAATAATAAAACGACGGCGCAAGACACCTGCCACGGCTGAGACCAGATGTGTGAAAAGAAAGGCGCAAAGGTCAGATCGAAAGGCATGGCTTAAACTGCCATACCCTATCCTTGAAAGAAAAACTCATAAACCTTCGGAAGGAAAGGTAAAAAAGGGACATGAAATAGACATCCTAACGATCGATAGAAAAGGATCACATGCCTGAAAAATAGACTTGCGATAGGGGAGGACTCCATCCTAAATTTAGGAGATAAAGAAACAAGATATAACTTCTTCAGGAAGATAAAAGGACGCCAGCCTTATAAGAATTGAAAACCATGAAGATCGTTGAACAGAAGCCTGGGTCTACTTTCCAAGGTATAGCCTCTTCTATAAACTCCTTGACAATCATAGAAAACCAACAACCCCTCTAATGCTAATAGCTTCTGATTGGATGGAACAGAAGACCATTTGGGAGAAGAGACTGCAGAGAAGGGTTCTAGATCCAAAAACATCTGGCCCTTTTGATAAGGGCTGCCCTTAAAGATGGGGCAAACTTACTATATGCTAAAGAGGACTGCTCATAGAAACATATAGTTTACATATGTCCTGATGCTCCAACCATAAAATCCTGGGCTATATCCTTATGCTTAGCCCTCGCGAAAAGTGGAAACTCGCGTTTATTTTGGTTAATTTTAATTTTACCGCTTACTTTGAATGGAGAAAAAAGTATCATATAAGTGTAACGGGGTGAAAAGTTAGGAGTCCCGCACTTATTGATGGATAGATAGACTGACGGATATTAGCTCCATCCATCATTTGGATCAATGGATTGACAGATGGACGGATGGATTGCCGATTAGTATCCCGCCATGTAGATGGATGGATCGATGGCTGGATGGACGTTCATTTCGGATGGGTGGACTACTGGACAGACAGACGGATGGCTAGCTCTGGTTGTGCGGCTTCATTTGTACTGGGTCATCATCTGAGAAAAACAGAATAATATGATTTTGTATAAGGTGTAGAGATCATTGTTTACCATCTGAGCTGTCCACACAGAATTATGTTTTATTTCAATAAATAATAATTGTTAATAATAGCAAATTTATTAATAATATTTTAATTATCATCATGAGGAATAATCATTTAGCATGACTACTTCTAAAGTTTTAAGAGCAGTCAAACAAATTAAATACCATCATTATTCTTTAAGGGCGTAGTCAAATTAGTTTCAAAATAATCATTTACAGTAGCATGCCTACTTCTAAGAGCAGTCACACTGTTTTCAAATTAAATACATTACTTCAAGCACAGTTAAATTAGTTTCAAAATAATCATTCGGCATGACTACTTCTAAGAGCGGTCATACTGTTTTCAAATTAAATACATTACTTCAAGCACAGTTAAATTAGTTTCAAAATAATCATTCAGCATCACTACCTCTAAGAGCAGTTACACCGTTTTCAAATTAAATATCATCATTATTATTTCAGGTGCAGTCAAATTGGTTTCAAAATAATCATTGACATAACAGTATGATTTTGTATATGTTTTAGAAATCATTGTTTACCATCTGAGCTGTCCGCACAGAATGATTCTAGATTTCACTACAACCTTGCTTCAAAACTTTGTTTTCTGTTATTCTCATGGCAACCACTTGACAAGTTTTTACAAGTCTGGGGGATGGTGGCGGGTAGGGACTTTAGCTTATTAGACATATTCATATCCAGACTTGTGTGTGTGGTTGGTGGGGGAAGGGGTAGGGAGAGGGGCAGTCGTTCATATATGGCAATACACCTATACACAGGCTGGGTGTGGAATTTGAAGTGACATATTTCACTCAGTTATTCTAACCTGTCTTAACAGTATTATTATTATATTAACTGGCATACATAAACTAATATATATTATTTTAACACATTAATAATAAATTAATCTTAAAAATGGTTATCAATTAAAATCTAAAATATTATACAAGGAGTCATTACACTCATAAATTACATGGCTTATTATCTAGCAGATAAATGGTTATTTCTCTCTTTGACTGCATGGCCATAGCTCCAATATAAATATACACATTTCAATATTAACTCATTCAGGCTGGTAGTCACAAGTTACAATTTATTCTTACCGTATATTAAATTTTACTGTATATTTTAAATACAATCTGACTGAATGTTGAATCGCCTCAGGCAAGACAGCATCTCTGTCAGGGTATCTTAAAAATATTCAGTGGATTCAATTTTAGCAAGAGATAAATATCATGTTTTCAGGATGTTGGCATTGAAAGGGTTAATCATTCATTTAGAGACTCAGGTGTCAAAATGGTCAAATAATTACTGGCTTTCATCTATTCACATTATTATATACAAGCAGCTTATCAATGAAATAAATGCAATGAGAACTATATCATGTAATACATTATCTTTGAAATAAAATAGATTAAACCTGTTTGAGCAACCACCTGCCCTTTGGGCCAATAACATGGTGGTTCTTTAAGACAGTGGTCTCTTAACCACCTGTGTTAAAGAACCACATTTTCTTGCTCCAAAGGAACTTCTTATCACAGCTCACTCTTTTAAGACAGCATATAGTGGCTACATTTTTGTGCCTATAAGGTGGTCCCTTACGTCAGGTTATAGTTATCTAATTTTTACTGTGTGATATAAGTATAGCCTTACTTATTAAAATGCTGAAAACCCTGAAAATATTATAGATAATTTTATTTCGGCAAACCGAAAACCCATAGTAAGCCTATGGGAGGGGTTAGAATCAAGATATAGCCAAATCCTGTACCTCAGAATCTGCAATAATCCCGTCTGGTATTCGAAAACATCAAATCATGACTGAATTTAGCAAGATAGTAAGGAATATAAAATTAGGGTTTCCCAAACCACCGCTCGAAATGATAAATTAGTCCCTCCAGAAATGGCGTCGCTCCAGGGAACTAAGGGAAATTTACTTGTGATGACGTCGTCACAATTCTACGAATTGAATGCATGACATGGGCCTGTTAAGAGAACTATGGCAAACCTTTGACTGCCTTGGAGTCTGACATAACCAGGGTTCAAAATATAAACAAAGCTTTGCCATTGAAATTATCTTCAATTTGAAAAAGAATTTCACAAAACGCAGAAACGTGACAAATTAAAATAAAAACTGAGATTTAGAGTAAAAAATTATGCTAGAAAACAGGACAACAAAATTATACAAAAATTACTAGCCAGGAGAACTGACGCCGAGATGTAAGGAAGGAACAAGCTTAGAAGTAAAAGGATAAAACTAGAAGCGAGCCAAAAAGATGAAAATTAATAGAGAAAAATTACAAAAAACGCTGAAAAGACAGAGGCGATATGAAAGCAGAGCGAAATAACTCACCGAAACCATGATGACACAGAAGAAAACCCCCAATAGATCCCCCTTTAGTGGGTTGGTCTGTAGTTTTATTAACCACCATAAAAACATACCTACCATTCAATCACTACTTGCTAAATCAATTACTCTGCATTTAGCCACCAGAATAAGATTTTTATGCTCGCTTACATACCCCAATATGCCTATTATATTTCTATGTATACCCTTATCCAGGCTACTGGTAGGGTACACCCCCAGCCTAAACCCTGATAAAGACTGGCACCAGTCTGTACTTACTCCTTGGTGACACCTGTCACTAAGCATGCCCGCGCATGCGCAATAGAGCCCAAATAGGAAACAGATTCACATATCCTGTATAGATTCTCAAATCATTCCCATGTGGGGTGGTTGAGGCCGGGTCGTAGTGATTGAACTGTAAGTACGTTTTTATAGTGGTTAATAAAACTACAGACCAACCCACTAAAGGGGGGGGGGGGGGGAGGTCTGTTAGGGGTTGTTAGTACACCACAAAAACATCTTGACCGTTCAATCACTACTTGCTAAACCCGTAGATTTGGTCAGTGCCCCACTGAAAACCCTTGGTGGGTGGAGATTTGAGAATCCATAAGCAAGGATAAAAATCAATCAAAACCTACCCAAATGTTAATAACATACCATAATGGTGCATCTTAACCAATCACACAGTGATTATCAAACAAGGAAAACTTTAAACATAAAGAAATTAATAAAACAAGATAAACTCTCACCATTTTTTACAGACACACAGTCTTATCGAAAAAGGTGGGATGTGCTTGGTAAATGGTCTTCAGCTTTATTCGTTAAAATCACGATATTTCTAAAAAAAAGGAGGCCGCTGCACTCTGATCCTTTAAACAAGAGGCCCAAGGGGCCTATATCGCTCACCGGGACTTATTGGCCACTGACATATCCGAACAAACCAAAGCGGTTTCGGAGAATTTTAGACATTTTAAATTAGAGCCGACCTCCAGAGGATCCCTCTAACCAAATTTGGTTGAAATCTATCAAGAAACCAAGAAGATGCGTTGTGACAGTTTTCGGTAAATTTTGCACAAAATCCAAGTTTTTTACACAAAAAATTTAAATATCAAAAATCTGAATGGAAGTTCTAAAGCGTACCTCCAGAGGATCCTTTAGCCAAATTTGGTTGAAATCTGTCAGTAAACTAAGGAAGAGATGCATTTTTACAGTTTTCGGTAAGATTTTCACAAAATCTACGTATTTTACCCCAAAAAATTGAAATATAAAAAAATTCCAAAAATCATTTTTTTACCCACCAAAAATTGAAATATAAAAAATCTGAATAGATTTTCTAAAGCCTACCTCCATAGGATCCTTCTTGCCAAATATGGTTGAAATCTGTCAGTAAACTAAAGAAGATGCGTTTTGACAGTTTTCAATAAGATTTTCAAAAAATCTAATTTTTTTTATAAAAAAAATTGAAATATCAAAAATTTGAATAGAATTTCTAGAGCCTATGTCGGTACGACCCTTCTAGCCAAATTTGGTTGAAATCAGTCAAGAAACTAAGGAGGAGATGCGTTTTGACACTTTTTGGTAAATTTTAAACAAAATCTAAGTTTTTTACCCCAAAATTTTAAATAGAAAAAATCTGAAGACTTTCTAGAGCGTACCAGCATATGATCGTTCTAGCCAGATTTGGTTGAAATCTGCCAAGAAACTAAGGACGAGTAGCGTTTTAAAGGAATTTAACAATTTCCGGCAAATTTTAAATAGAATCCAAGTTTTTTACACAAAAAATTGAAATATAAAAAATCTGAATAGAAGATCTAAAGCCTACCACCGTATGATTGGTCTAGCCAGATTTTATTGAAATCTGCAAAGAAACCAAGGAGATGCATTTTGACACTTTCCGGTAAATTTGCAACAAAATCTAAGTTTTTTAGCCAAAAAATTGAAATATCAAAAATTTGAATAGAGGTTCTAGAGCCTATGTCAATACGACCCTTCTAGCCAAAATTGGTTGAAATCTGTCAAGAAACTAAGGAGGAGATGCGTTTTGACACTTTTCGGTAAATTTTAAACATAATCTAAGTTTTTTACGCCAAAATTTGACATATCAAAGACCTGAATAGATGTTCTGGAGCCTACACCCATAGGATCATTCTAGCTAAATTTGGTTGAAATCTGGCAAGCCGTTAAGGAGGAGATACATTTTAAAGCAAAAGTTGATGGACTGACAGACAGACGACGGATGGTCGGCATGGCATAAGCTCACTTGGCCATTCTGGCCAGGTGAGCTAATAAAGATGTAAAAGTTGACTCAGATTTTAATCCTGTGACCTGCATTACTTCATCTAAAGATGAGCCAGCGAAAAGAGCGAGAGGTAGCCATCCGTCTAACATCGTGAGCCTTAATGTGTGAAATGTTAATTTGATCAGGAGAAGCAATCTCATAACAAAGACGGATGGTCTCACAAATCCATCTGGCAATAAATAGTGGCCTTAGAGACTGGTCTGGCTACCTCTTCCGCATATGGAACCCAAAAAAGGGACCCATCAGGGCCCATGTTCCTGAAGCGATCGTTAGCTAATGATATCGCTACACCCATTGCTTTAGTATGGTGTAACGATATCGCTAACATAACTAGGGAACATGTGCCCAGATATTTTTAAATCAGTACGACGCTTGTAAACTTTTAAAGCCCTGACAGGACAGCAAAATCTGTCAGACGGCGAAAAGGAACTTAAAGATTTTAAAATGATCGGCTTAGCTGGCTAATGGCTAGACTGTGTTTTCGATAAAAAAATCCCTTCTAGGATATAAGAGTAAACCGTCCCCAGACTCGATAAATCTGTCCTTCTCGGCGGAAAAAGCATGAATTTCTGATCGTCTTCTAGCAGAAGTAGATGCAACCAGAAAAATGGTCTTAAAAGTTAAAAGTTTCAAGCTAATAGAAGAGATAGGTTCAAAATGATGGCCTGCCAAAACCTGAAGAACCAGAGCCAAATTCCAGGAAGGCAAGGGCTTAGCTATTGGAGGGCGGATATTGCCTAAACCTCTAATAAAACCATTAAGAATCTTCGTATCCTTAACACCGGCATTCAAAAGGCAAGGAAGCGAAGATGCCAAAGAAAACCTATAACCCCTGACTGTGTTAGCAGACAAATGTAAGGAGTCAAAGAGATAGGATAACAAATCTAACACTTGGGAAATAGAAACAGAATCAGGCATGAAACCATGGTCTGTACACCATTCTCCAAAAATTTTAAGTCGACCCTTGTAAACTCTATGGGTCGACTCCCTCCTGGCAGAATCCATAATTTCCTGAGATCTTGCAGAAACTTTAATCTCAGGGACCGAACACTCAATATTCTCCAAACACAGACTGAAAATTTCTGGGTTTGGATGAAGATACATGCCCCTTATTTGAGACAGAAGGTCTGGGGAGATCGCAGATCTGGTCCCTGACCTTCCTCAAGACCAAAGGAATCAGGATTGTTGGAGGAAACACATAAGCAAACATTCCTGTCCAGGACTGAGACAGGGCATCCACTGCCAATGCCTGATTGTCCGGAAAAGGAGACATGAAAGAGGAGATCTGGGTATTCAGACAGGTCGCAAAAAGATCTACATGGGACGATCCATAAGTTTGAAGATCACTCTGGCAACCAACCTCTTTAACTGCCACTCTGTGTGGGCTAACTTATTGGGATGAGACAGTCGGTCCGCAAGAAAATTCAGACTGCCTGGGACATGAGAGGACACTAGAAAAATCTGATTCTTGCGGCACCACAAGAGGTTCCACACTTCCAGACAAAGGAGGGATGACCTCGTTCCCCCCTGTCTGTTGATATAGATCACTGTTGAATTGTCCGATCGAATCGAGACTTTTGAGGCCTTTCACTCGATCCTACCACGAGAGGAGAGCCTTCTTGACAACCCACAACTCCAGAATGTTGATGTGAGCTGCCAACTCCTCCAGGGACCAAAGGCCGGAAACAGAAAGGGAATCCCAGACCGCTCCCCATCCCTCTTGGAAAGCATCTGTGAAGATAATTGCCTGAGGGGAGGACATGACCAGAGGGACACCCAACAGAAGCAGAGAACGATCCTTCCAAAAATCTAGATGGGAATTAGGGTTTCTCTGATTGGAATCTGATGGTAAATGGAGTGAACCGACTGCTTCCAAAGGGACATTAGGTACATTTAAAAGGGTCTTCTCATCAGCGCCGCCCAAGGAATGATACTCTCGACACTGACCATCAAGCCTATCACCCTGAGGAAGAAATTTGCTCTGACCATGGAAGAAGATAGAATTGCCATACACAACTTTTGAAGGCGAATCTCATGAATTTTCGGAATGAAGGGTGGATGAGAATGTGCAAGTAGGCATCCTTTAGGTCTATGGAAGAGGTCCACATGCCTGGATTCAGACTGGCGATAATCTGGGAGATGGTCTCCATCTTGAATTTTGGTGTTAAAATTAGGTTTAACCTTTTCAGTTGATGATCGGACACCAACCTCCCATCTTCTTGGGGACAAGGAAAAGGGTTGAGTAGTAGCCTGGGTTTACTCTCCATAGGGGAACGTCTTCTACAGCCTTCTTTAAAATCATCGACTCCAACTCGTCTTCTAAAGCCCCCAGCTTCTCCGGTTTTGAGGGAACCGGAGTCCACTTGGGAAGGAAAGACAGAGGAGGATGAATGCTCCAGGAAGGTGCATAACCCCAGCGGATCTGATCTATGAGTCAGGAGTCCTGAACAACGCCTTGCCAAGTCTCCCATAATAGAGACAGGCGCCCTCCTACTGGCACACTGGGCAAAAGGGACTGCACCGACTGATCCAAAGGAAAGGGAAGAGGAAGGGATAAAACTGGGGAAAGAGGAAGGGTTAGGTCTACCCGGGCTAAGGCCATCCCTTCAAACTCTAAGTCTGGAAGCCTCTAAAGGAATGACCCCTAGAACTAGATCTAGGTCCACAGCATTAAGACTGGCCCCCTTCTCACCTGAAAAGGAGCGGCCTGCCGGACTTGGGTTCTCGGATGATGAGAAGAGTTGGACTCGAATCGATCCTCATCCGTGGATCGGGCTTGGGAACTGGAGGAAAGGTTAGAGTTGGTAATAATCCTAGAGGGATAAGCACCAAACTCGTCAGGCCTGACACTCTTCCTTCTGGGAGAGGAATTGGGACTCTTAACGGAGGAAGAGCTTCTCTTAACAGAAGGCTTCAAAATAGAAATCTGATCTCGAAGATCGATGGTGGATCCAAGACGGTTAGATTCAGCACGAAGAATACTGGAAGAAGACTGACCAAACACATCCAGGCCAAAAGGAAGAGCCGATATGAGATTACTCCTAAAATTATTTGAAATATTAACCTCTGTCAGTTTTCTAGATCTTCTCTTCGAGGTAATGAAGCCTAAAGACCTACACACAGTTCAAGGAGCCTCTAGAGACGTTAGCCAAAGATCGAGACCTCAGGAGGGACCTGATCACCTCTCTACTGAGCCTTAAAGACAGCTTCTGAAATAAGAGCTAGAAAATTAGCGGATTTAAGCTGGGCCCTGCATATCGATTCCCATTTAAAAAGGTCCGAAGAAGACTCAACCTTTCCGGAATCCTTTAAATTGGAAGAAAGACCCTCCCATGTAGGGCCATTGAGAGATTGAGCAGAGGCCACTCGAAGAAAATCCTCCATGGGAACTTGAACTGGAGAATCAAGTCTAGGAGTGAGCGAAAAATCCTTTGAATTAACCTCATTCACGTACAAATCTAACATCGATTAACAAATTGTCGACTGGAAGAACACGAGGAGAACAGGAAGAAGGATCATAAGGGGAAACAGCAGACCCAAAAGGTGGGTCAATAGAAAACTCATCCTTAAGAGGGAGAGACAAACTAGATGCTATCCATTGATGAGTCATGGACCAATCATCTGAAGAGGCCCTGACCGGGTAAAACGTCTTCAGATCCTTGGCCCTGACTGATCTAAGAATTGAAGGAGCATAAGGTAAAGGAGAAGGGGAGCAATGATCGGAATCAAGAGGCGAAAGAATCTAAATTCCTCGAAGAGGAAGGAGAATCAGAACTTCTAGAAACATGATGAGAAAACACAGACAAAGATTCGGAAACAGAGGAAACCTGATCAGAAGGAATGGAATCAACATCATTCCTCTAACCAGCGACTAAAGAATAATGACCCATACCACTCGCGGAATGAAAGTGCGATTGAGAGAAGAATCTCGAACTACAGAAAACATGAAGTCTAAAACAGTCTACAATTTGAAATTCTAATTCTGGAGAAAGCAAGACAGACACTATAGGATCTAGAAGATCAAAAGATGAAGAAGAAGACGAGTAAGGAGGAAGAGAAGAATTAGAAGGAACAGAGGAAGAAGAGGAAGAGAAAACATGATCCGAAGAAAAGACTGGGATATTAAGAAGGAAGGCGGGAAAATCCCAGAGGAGACGGAATAGCCGAGGACTGGAAAAGAGAAGAGGACTTGGAGACATGACTGGAAGAAAATCTCTAGTTGACAGAGCATATGAAGAAGAAGAAGAAGGAACAAACCTATCTCCTGAACTAAAGAAGAAGAACGAGAAGGTCCAGAAACAGAGGAGTGAGCACTTGACAGCACATCACGAAAAGAAGGAGGAACAAAACCAGAAGAAACTACGGAAACTGACTGACAGAGCGACGAAGAAGGATCAAAATCCTGACTAACTAAATCCTGATCCGGAAAATCACGAAAATAATTTGAATCAGATCTAACTCCAACGCGAGATGGAGAATAACCAAAATTACTATTTTCCTAAATCAAATCTTGATTAACCAAGGGCGCATCCGAAAAAGGCAACCGATTAGAAGACGACTCTGAACACTCAGACAACTCATAACCGGAAGCGCGAAAATTACTTCCGGAAGGAGAACTGGAAATCATTGGCATAAGTTGACTATGAGAAATAGTCTTATCCGGATCTTGACCTTGAAAACTGACTAAACCGGAAGTAACTGACAAACCGGAAATGGAAAATGGATGCTTAGCCGGATCTAGCAGATCCGGAAAAGCACCTCTTAAACCGGAAATGGATAAGCTATTACCGGAAATGGAAGCGGAAAAAACGGAACCGGAAGATGGATGCCTAGCCGGATCTAGCAGACCCGGAAAAGCACCTCTCAAACCGGAAATGGATGAGCTATTACCAGAAACGGAAGCGGAAAAACCTGAACTGGAAGCGGAAAACTGTCTACTGGATGTCGAAAATGCCAGATGTTCTTGAGACCCCGGATGGCAGGCTAAGCCGGAAGTCATCACAGAGCTCAAATCCGGATGCCCAGTAAAACCAGAAGACATACCGGATAAAGAACCCGTATTGCCGGACAAGCCAGGAGCCATAACGGGAGCGGACGTAGAGATCGGAAATCTCTTTACATTACTGGCAACTGGAATGACGGAAAAATGAACCTTGGCATGGGACGATTTATCGGTGACTTCTGCCACCGACGCCACTGCATGAGAGTAATAACCCCCTCAAGGCTTATGTGGTCTTTGCCCTGTGACTTACACGAAATCGTTTTGGCGGGCTTTTTCTTCGTCTCTTTGGATTTTGATTTCGGAGAACATATTTCCTGTCTTGACGTGAAGGAAGTGGGTTTCCCCCATTTGCGAGCATGCCCGCTAGACTTCCGACTAGGACGATTCCTCTTTGGACGCACGAATTTCAGAGGAAATCCGCTCATCTAAAGATTTATTAAGGACTGTCGCAAACGATTCAAATCAAGCAAAAAGTGCCATAATGGCATCAGAATTAGAGGAGGAAGTTCCCCCCTATGTTGCTGGCATAGACAAAACAGTAGAACTCGAAAAAGAGACTAACTTAGATTTTTCAACAATGGAGGGGGAGCGATCAGAAGGTAAAACGGTCTTAGACTGAAAATCTTTGAAAAAGGCTTTCGAAACACTTAAAAACCAGCCCTTGCAAATCCCACACATCTTGAGGGGAGTACATGTGGTACACTTGAAACAGACGTGTCCCCCAAAATCCTTAGAGTGCTGACGATCGCACTTGGAAGATGTACATTTCACTTTCTCAGATGATAAGACTGTCTCCTAAAAACAAAATAAATTAGAGAATGAAGCAACAGCTCCAAAAGAAAAACTTAGGCAAATTCTCTAAATAGGAGACTCAGCTAAAGAATACAAAGCATTCTTACAAAAGGCGGGAAAAAGCGGATTTGAATATCTCACTGAAAGACCAACAGAAATCACGACAATTTCTAAAGATAACATATAGGCACTAAAACTAAGAAGAAATGAGTGAGTAAAAAGGGCTTTCAAGCACTGATGATGATAATAAATAGGCATGTCTACCTCGAAAACGGGTATACTTATCACGAAAACCAGTAACTCATATGAAGAGATAAGAACCTCAAAAACACCACGAATATAGATTAAACATAACTTAGGAAGGATAGATTTCATGGTAGGCATAATCCTGTATCAAATAACTCTCAAAGTTGTAAGCTGAACTTCAGTGCAAAGCTATAAAAAAATTAAGCTGGATATGGGCAACTGTTCTGTTTGCAGAATATTTGAAAAGTGAATCTGTTTCCTATTTGTGCTCCATTGCGCATGCGCGGGCATGCTTAGTGACAGGTGTTACCAAGGAGTGAGTACAGACCGGTGCCAGTCTTTATCAGGGCTTATGCTGGGGGTGTACCCTACCAGTAGCCTGGTTAAGGGTATACATAGAAATGGAATAGGCATATGGGGGTATGTAAGCAAGCATAAAAATCTTATTCTGGTGGCTAAATGCAGTGTAATTGATTTAGCAAGTAGTGATTGAACGGTCAAGATGTTTTTGTGGTGTAATAACAACTCGGCTTTTATTCCTTCTTCCTTTTCCCTTTAGGGTTATTTCTCCTTTCTTAGCGCCTTTTTGTTCTTGTGGTCATTATTCTTGGTGCTATTCTCTTCCCTATGTAATCCTCTACTGATTCTATTTCCTTTCAGCGACTGTCACATTTAGATTAAGAATTACGCTCAGGAGACCCAAGGCCATTACTAACACCAATTAAAAAGGCAGCAGTTGAGAAGGCACTTAAAGTCCTGAAAAATTGACGTACATCTGGACCTGATGGCATGAGCAATGAACTATTCAAATATGCAAGTGACATTATCTCAAAACCGATCATGCACCTAATCAATTCAGCTTTTATGTACCACCTTCCCATCAACGCTGTAGGCCAAGGCACCCTTATCGCACTACCCAAGCCCAAGAAGCCACCTGGGCCCCCAGCCAATATGCGGGCCCATTGTGCTCTTCAACACCATACAGAAAATCCTATCTAATGTTACTCTATGCCGCATCCGAGACAAGATCGATTACTTCACCGGATCATGTCAAAGTACCTTCAAACGTTTGACGCAGCTGCGCACATTGTATGGGCTCAACGCATGCTTGTGTCGGTAGTCATGTCCAAACACTGGGACTTCCACAAAATGGGCATTGACATGTCACGAGCCTTTGACACAATTAAACGCTCACAGATCCTAGATGTACTACGCCAGGCCAGTTGCAATGAAGATGAGCTACGACTAGTGAGACTACTACTTGCAGACACCAAGCTGAGAGTACGAGTCAAGTCAGTGAAGTCTCTAGAGTTTGAGACATCAATCAGCTCCCCACAGGCCGATGGTCTATCCCGGTGCTTTTCACCTGCTACCTTGCTGCTGCATTGAAATCTGTGCAGGAAAGTTCCACAAGATCACGCACGCACGCACGCACACACAGTGTAAATACTGGGCATGCCGCTAGAGATGGAATATGCCGACAATGTGGACTTCATAGATGAGGAAAAGAAACCCCTTGATGAACTCCCAATGGCTGCAAGCAAACTAAAAATTGAGAATCTCTTTATGAATGAATCCAAAACAGAGTTCACCCACATATACCTATCGACAAAGCATGAAACTATAGAAAATGACGACCCATTTCGTGGCGGCGAACCATGGAGGAAAAGTAAAATCCTGGGCTCACTGCTTTGCAGTACTGCTGACATTTCTGCATGCTGCGTTATGCGGAACATAGCTTTCCAGTCCTTCTGGAAGCTATGGATTCATAGAGCAAAGATGCCCTTGATAAAGAGGCTACGTTTGTACAATGCAACCTGCATATCCTTGATGCTGTATAACTGTAACAGCTGGGCAGCTCCAAAGGCAGCTCTAGACAAACTCGATGCCTGCCACCGCAAACACCTATGCACCATCACTGGACACCGATGGCCAGACAGTATAATTTCCAACGATGCACTATACAAGATGTGTAATACGTCGCCGCTGTCTGTAAAAGTCACCCAACAAAGATGGTCCATGTTTGGCCATGTGCTAAGGATGCCAGAAGAGGCACCAGCACAGAGAGCCTTGGAATTCGCCCTACTCGGAGCCAGCAAATACAAAGCCAGGAGAGGACGTCATTTCATAAATCTGCTAAGCATGCTATGAGGTGACCTCAAGAAAGCAGGATGCGGTACACTCAAATCATGAATGGACCTGAGGAAGCTAAGGATTTCGGCTGAGGACAAGACACAGTGGGCAAAAGCGAAGGACTGATTGCAGCTGTAGGTTGTTTCTACTACTACAGCCACTGAACACAGTAATCATACATACATACATACATACATACTGCTTGCAGAATATTTGAAAAGTGAATCTGTTTCCTATTTGGGCTCCTATGCACATGCGCCAGTGTGCTTAGTGACAGGTGTCACCAAGGAGTGAGTACAGACTGGTGCCAGTCTCTATCAGGTCATATGCTGGGGGTATACCCTACCAGTAGCCTGGTCGAGGGTATACATAGAAATGGAATAGGCATATGGGGGTTTGTAAGCAAGCATAAAAATCTTATTCTGGTGGCTAAATGCGGAGTAGTTGATTTAGCAGGTAGTGATTGAACGGTATAGATGTTTTTGTGGTGTAATAACAACTAAGATTTTCACCCAAAAAAATAGATGAATCAAAATTCCGAATGGAAGTTCTGAAGCCTATGACCATAGGGTCCTATCAGTCAAATTTGGTTGAAATCACTCAGAATGGTAAGGAGAAGCAATTTGACAATTTCCGGTACATTTTTCATCTCAGATTTTCACCCAAAAAATTGATGAATCAAAATTCTGAATGGAAGTTGAGGAGCCTACGCCCATAGGTTCGATTTCAGCCAACTATTGGATAGTAACCCTGTTAATGCCTGCTATATTGAGGGATACATGTGGTAATTCAAGCAAATCACTAGGATCCTCAACATATAGAGCGAATACAGATACCTGGAGTAGCCTCCAGCTACTCAGTACTCTACCCAGCAGACGGTGAGTGTTAAAATCTTCCAACTACATGTAACTTCCCTTCAGAGAAGGAAAGAGAATATAGTAATCGGTGGAGGTAAGTATTTAGACATGTAATAACAACACTGCTATTTGTCATCGAATTAGGCTCATTTTCATCATGGATAAATTCGATGAGTATATGAATATTTTGGCCAAGTTTGATCAAAATCTGTCGAGAAATCACAAAACATGCCATCATTTTGACGATGCACAGACAAATGTCAGATGTAGAGTAATCACTATAACTCCGTTAAAGGACAAGTCAGTCAAGCTAAAAACAGTGTTTTATAACTTAGTTTATGGGGTGCCCTAGCTTTGCCAGATGTCCCTTAAAGATTTCAAGGGATGGGGCCATCAATACTTCCTATCTTCTTGTTCTGCAATCAAACATTTTGAAGCGATTCTATATGTGGCTCCCAAACCCCCACCCTTATAGGTTTGACCTATTTCATAATATTATGGATAAATGGATGAGACATTGGTTATTGTACCTACCTTTGAAAATAATGACAGATGAACAATGTGAGCAGGATATTATTTACCAAATTTTGTGGTGGCAAATCTGTACAGAATATCAACAGAATAGGCAAAGAAAATGCAGGCAGTTCTTGTGTGAGCCAGGCAAAGCGAGCATTGATCAACCAGCCAAAGCTGGATGTAGAATATCGTCCATATGGCGCTGGAGTAATGAATGTCAGCACAATAAATGTCACTGTACCGACAAGGATCATTGCATATGATATTTCGTAAATAGCTGTGACCTCATACTTATAACACAATGTAGATAACTGTGATGCAACCGATCCAAGTGTCATAATTTGCCCTTCAGACTGATCACCTAGTGTAAAAAATGTAAATCCATATATAAATGACAAATAAAGAAATTTGAATTTAACTGAATTGAACTCTTACCACTCTGATGTCAATATTCAATAGCAACATCTTCCACCAAATTTGTTGAAAAATGAACACCAGTTCATCTTTTAATTTAATTTGAAAATTTTAAATTTTGACAGAGTGGTAAGAGTTAAAGAGTAACAGGATTCAAGTCCAAATTATTTTCTTTTCATTGTCATGACATTGAAAAAAGTGCAACAGGTAGTCAGTCGACTGAAGGCAAGCATATGAGGTGGTGGACGCCTCACATATAAATATCATATGCTGGGCCTTCAATAGTTCATTCAAGGCAAATTGCTTTGTTCCAATAAATAAAGAAATTAAGAATTAAATAGAAGGAAAAGGGGAAGAAGAGATTATACAGAGCAGACGAATTATACATAGTGCCAGTGCGTGTTAACTGTTATCTATAGTAATTAGTTTGGGTAAAAGACAGGGTCCTACAGTGTACTAGATAATACAGGGATCACATAAAACTCTCAGTAATGGGAGAAGTTGGTCCAGAATAATGAGAAAACTGTCAGATTTGGTACTGATATAGAACTGAAGCTTGATGCATGGATGCTATACGGTATAAAAGTCCATTACTGGCTTCGATTCTATCAGATTTGCAATTACAAGAATCCATGCATACTATTCAGTTTGACAGTTCCAATTTGTTATCCAGGCTGAGACACTATGACATACAGGAATAGATTATGACCTAGGCTGGATCTGACTATGACGTAGGTGAAATTCATTGAACACGTGTCCAGAAGTCAATAATTGTCACGTGAAGGTCCAGAAACCTTTATAAAGGGAAAAGCGCCCACTTTGGGCATTCCGTTTTCGATCATTCTTGGAATCACTTGTCATTCTCGTTATAAGTTTTGGACTTAGAAACAATAAGATTCAGAATCATTTGTCTAAAAGAAATATAAGTCTTTCATAAGGTCTCGTGTTGGATAATGAATTGTACTGAAATATAAAGATAATATTGACAAGTATAAAGAAAAAGTGTTGTAAGAAATTTGCTTAGGAAATTAGTTAATTAAGAAGGAAAGTTTAAATGTTAGATAATAAATATTTGATAAAAGAGAATAATTCATCTTAAATTATAAACTGTGGAATGAAGATCTCGTGCAATAATGATTAATAAAGATTAGATAAGTGACCCTACATTGTCTCAAAGTTGTGATTTAGCTTAATTCGTTCAGAGAATAAGAACCACTGAATATTGAAACTTAACGGACATCATTGTGTTTTGAGAGATTATCATCCGCTTGAGGGTGGATCGTCCCCCAGATCCACAAACCGAACGGTGATAAAGTGGTGGAGTATCTTCGGGTACAATTCTCGGACAATTTCTGCAAGTTTTGTGCAAGTATTCAGTGGTAATATCTTCAGATCCAGCAATCCGGTAAGAGATTTAATTAATGAAAATGAGCATGAACAAAAACTGATCGATACTGATATCTTAGAGCCAGCTTGGAATGCTATCTGCTTGACCTGAGATATGCACGAGCATAATACAAACAATTTGGCTACAGCACATGTATTGATTTTCTTGAAGTGACTGCGCATAATAGAGCTGTTAATATGATTAGGAAAACGAACAACAAAGAACCTTACTAGATTAAAATATTCAACCAATTTTAAAGTAATCAATCTATGCCGTAAAAATGGTGACATTACGAATATTATTGACTTTGGATAGAAGAGATAAAAATTACTTAGGCAACGGCTGCATGAACTTATTTAATACAGCCATGAAGTATGATGGACAACACAGTTCATCCACAAAATGCTAACTATGATACCAGAAACTGGGCAAAAATTACAAGGGCAATTGATGAGAAATGTGATGGTATTCAAGTAGAACTTCATAATAGCATTAGTGGATTATCAAATAGGATTAATATGGATAGAGCAATGCCTCTTTTTGACTTTTTCCACGGACGGGCAAATGAAAATGCGGACTCGTACATAAAAAGATTTAACCGTTATGCAGCACTAAAACAATGGAACGATCAACAAAAGATAGATCATTTTTGTTTATTAATGAAAGACTCTGCTCAAACATGGGTGGATTTACTTCCTATGACAGAAATTACGTCATTTCAGATTCTTTGTGACCGCTTTTTGGAACGGTTTAAGCCACATTCATCAAACCGATGGATTCAGATAGAAGCTTTTTCTGGCAGAAAACAATTGCCTAGTGAAACAGTAGAAGACTATTTAACAGAACTGCAAAGATTAGGAGCCATGTTAGATAGATCAAATGACCTAATCCTGGAGTGTTTTATAAGAGGACTAAAGCCTCATCTACGTAATTATGTTATGCTGAAAAACCCACAGAACTTGACAGAGGCCACAGATTTGGCTAGAACGGCGCAGGCGGTTGGGCTACAGCAGACAAATAGTGAAGACATAACTTCTATGCTTGAAGAGATCAAATCAGAATTAGCTAAATTACCAACACGTGTACACACGATTAGCAATATACAAACTTGGAGAACACCACCGCCATCACCCACATTTAAACCAAGAGTTAATTACGCACATAAGATAGAAACTTATGATGAGATTCCAGTCCGCAGACGATACTACCGGTCGACACCTGTGATGCGAGAGATTATTGATCAGCAAGTAGACGAGCTATTACAAGCCGGGATAGTGGAACCTAGTGATAGTGAATGGGAATCACCTGTTGTCATGGTTCGGAAACCAGACAAGTCATTTCGCCTTTGTTTGGATTTTCGTAACCTGAATCTAAAGACAATACAAAGTACGTTCAGCATACCACATTTTGATACTATAACAGATCAAATAGCTGTTTCTCATGCACAGATTTTCAGCACTTTAGATGTTACATCCAGTTTTTTTCAGGTTCCATTAGATCCTAGTACTGCGCACAAGACCTCTTTTCAAAGTGAAAAGTTTGGCAATCTGCAATTCCGTGGGATTCCATTTGGGTTGAAGAATGCTAGTTTCTGCTTTCAAAGGGTTATAACAGAACTGTTGAAAGGTATCACTTGGGATTATGCCATGGCATACATCGATGACATAATTGTTTTTAGTCCAGATTTTGAGACTCACCTTCAACATTTAGAAAATGTATTTGAAAGATTCAGGTCTGTCAATCTAAAACTAAAGCCTTCAAAATGTCACTTTGCACGTGCATCCATTAGTTATCTAGGTCATATATTAACTCCACAGGGTATACAAGTTAATCCTGAAAATACAGAAGTCTTAAGAACTTACCCTAGACCCAAATCTGCGAAACACGTTAGACAATTTATTGGCTTGGCCTCATTTTATAGGTCCTTTGTACCAAATTTTGCTGACATAGCTAGTCCTCTTAACACCTTGCTTCGTAAAGATATAAAATTTCATTGGGATGAGAAATGTGAAGAATCTTTTAAGGCGATAATACAGGCCTTGCTATCTCCACCTGTATTAAGATACCCAGATTTTAAAAGACCTTTCTCTATATATACAGATGCAAGTGGAACTGCTTTGGGTTATATTTTGGGACAACGGGATGATGATGGTAAGGAGTATGTCATTAGCTATGGAGGGAGATCTCTATCTGATGCAGAAAGGAAATATTGTATATCTGAACGAGAGATGCTTGCTGTAATTGCTGGTATTAGGAAATATAGAGAGTACTTGTTGCATGCAAAATTTTATATATACACAGATCATGCTGCATTAAAGTGGTTATATGCTACAAAAGACACTAGTGGTCGTCTGGGAAGATGGGCATTATATCTTCAACAATATGATTATGAAATCATATATAAATCAGGAAGGAAACATGAAAATGCTGACACTTTAAGTAGACGTCCATACCCAATGACAGATGACATCACAAAAGTTCGATCTGATGCTGAGCCAGATGATGTATCACCAGCTATAAATGCTATAACACTGGCTGAGAAAGAATATTCAAATATAACACCTATTCAACATGCAACAGAAATATTAGCTGTCAATCAAGATGCTGTGACAGTGGCTCAGAAGGCTGATCCTGATTTTTCTATAATAATTGACTATATACAAGATAGAAGTCTTCCGGAGGATGAGAAAATTGCCAGACGAGTCATGCTAGAAAGTCAGGATTACATAATCGACCAGGGTGTACTTTACCATTTATATTATCCGAGATCAAAGGGTAATAGGGCTGAGAGGTTGATTAAGCAATTAGCTGTTCCGCATACATTACGTGATGATATACTTCTTTCATATCATGATAGCCTTCTGGCAGGTGGTCATCAGGGGATTGAACGGTGTTTTCAAACAATAAGGCAGAAATATTTCTGGCCGACTATGTACCGTGATATCCAATATTATGTGAAATCTTGCATAATATGTCAACAAACAAAACGTCAGGCACATGCTAAACCAGCTCCATTACACCCACTTCCAGTGAGAGATATATTTGACACCTGGCACCTCGATATCCTTGGTCCATTTCATCAGGATCCTCAAGGGAATCGTTATTTATTGGTTTGTGTAGAATCTTATAGTAGGTGGCCAGAAGTTTTCCCCATACGTAATATGGAAACCACAACAATAGCAGACATTTTCTATAAAGACATAATTTGCAGGTATGGTGCTCCATCTTATCTGATAACGGATCGAGGCTTGTCATTTCTTTCTAAATTGATGACTGATTTGTGCAATATCTTTTCGATAACAAAGGTAAATACAAGTTCTTATCACCCTCAAACAAATGCTGCTGTGGAACGGATGGAGTTATTTCCAAAACGCTATGTGCGTATTGCTCTCCTGATCAGGAGGATTGGGCAGCTCTTGTACCAGCTATATTATCTGCATATAGATTTAGCCCTGCCACTCAAAGTAGTTTATATAGTCCTTTCTATTTAATGTTTGGACGTGAGTGCAGACTGCCTATCGATGTTGCGTTAATACCCACAACCCCACCAGTGAATCCACATCATGCACAATTAGAATCAATCATGAATAATTTAGAAATAACTCGAGAAATAGCAAAGGAAAATATCATGGAGGCACAAAAGAAGTACAAAGCATATTATGATAGGAACACAGGTACACCTCAGTATAGTGTTGGGCAAAAGGTATGGCTTCTTTGCTCGCATACTAAACCTGGGTTGTCTAGAAAATTGACATACAAGTACATAGGTCCATATTACATATGTACACATCAGGGCAATGTTACATATAGGATACGAAAATGTATTGATAACTCTCTGGTGCAATCATATGTACATGCTAATCGCCTCCGACCTTATGTTGATCCGAAACTAAGGCCTACAAATCCGCCATTGGAGTACATACAATCTGAAGAAGAACTTAATCCTGAATTAATTCAAGCTCATCCAGAAGAAGAGGAAGGATCGACTGCTACTGATGGAGTATTGGAAGACAAACTTGACACTCCTTCTCCGCCGATAGACATTCAGGTGCAAGATACTGACGTGCCTGAATTGGACGGCTCAACACAGGAGATACATCCATCTGAACATGACACACCTGTAACTCATGAAGTTGACAGGATCATGACATGTAGAAATGTACATGGAAAGAAGTACTATAAGATCAGATGGAAAAATAAAACGTCACCACCTACATGGCAGTTGGCAGATACATTGCCTGGCCAGCTAATTAGAGAATTTCATGCATCACGCACACATACTGGTCGCGTAAGACGTAGAAGGTAGTACATGCGCATTGTAATGATTAACCCACACCGGGACTAATAACATTTAGCTATGTATGATATCTATATGGCTATTTCATGTATCTTTCACAGGTCTTCTCTTCCTACTACTATGAATTTGATTATAATTTATGCTTGGCTTATCGCCATCTTTTCTATACAATTTTATTTCATTTCTATTACAGACCTCTGGATCATGCTATCTCACATGTCCCTAGTGTTGGTGAGCATTGCATTGGCGATAGGTAGACCACACAGAGAAATTAAACAAAGGATTAATTTCGGTGTCATATTTAATAAGATTGCATTGATGGACATTTCTGAACAAAGTTGGTTACACTCTTTTGAAGTGAAATTACCTGATGCTGCAATACACGCAATTATACACGAGTATTCGTGTGAGATGTTACTACTGGTACAAAAATGAAATGCAAGTAATGATAATTACTTTGTTCAGGTTGGCATTGTTTTTGATTACATTTCTACGTTACGTGCGTCTATACTTACTGATGTTAGGGAATCTATGGAAAGATTAAAGACAACCTTGCCACAAGATGTAGCTCATTCTACTGATTCAAGGACACGTCGAGCAATCATTCCTTTTGTTGCGACAATTGCTAAACATCTTTTTGGAATTGCTACAACATCAGATGTTCAACGGGTTGCTACACATGTAAATAAGATTATACAGCATATGAGATCCAGCAATAAGAATTTTCAGACACATGAATTACATATGTCGTCTTTCATAGCTGCTACAAATGATAGATTTCGAAATCATATGAAAGCTATAAATGACAATCATCGTAGCTTACAATATGTGCAGAAGACAATAACAAACATTTCTGAAGCTTTGCAGACGCAATGGTTAACGATGACTCGCTTTATGGTCGATGTTTTGCACAGTGCTATCCATATCAAAAGTGTACTTCAAGAATTCTTACTGGCGGTAAATGAGCTTGCACATCATCGTTTGTCACCTACACTGGTCCCTCCAATGCTTTTGCAAGAGACATTAAGAAACATACAGAAGGAATTAATGGACAAACACCCTAAATTTCGTCTTGCACACCTTGACACTGGATATTATTATATCAATCAATATGTCGATGCCTATCTACATCGGGATTCAGTTATTTTACAATTACACATACCGGTTACACAACATGTCAACCTTTTTACTGTTTACCAAGTAAATATACATCCCGTACCTTTAAGTGATGCTATTTCTCATACCACTGAGTTGGTAGGTCTTCCTGATTATTTTGCCATAAACAATGACAGTTATTTTCATTTGACATCTTCTGAGTACACTTTGTGTACTGGTAAGCTGTTTCTTACATGTCCAAATATTGCAGCTACTATGTCTTTGAATAAACCATCATGCTTGTCGGCTATATATCAAAATAATCTAGGTCAAGCACATAAGCTGTGCGAGTTCAAACTAAAACCGAACAATACACGACCGTATGTTGTTCAAATTGCACCTGCTTCTATTCTAATGTCAAATATCAGTACTGCTGTACTGTCATGTGAAAAGAAGGTAAATGACATAGGAGGATGTGCATTTTGTGTTATACAGTTGCCTTGTTCATGCAGTTTGTTAGCCAATGGTTATTACATTCCGTCTAGTCTCACAAACTGTCATGATCTAGATGGTACTGTTACAAAATCATATGGGGTGAACCTGGGTCTTCTATTACATTTCTTTTCACCTAGTAATCTTTCACACCTTCTGGGTGATACACTTCATAAAATGCTGGTCCCGTTTGAAATTCCGTCTTTTCGTATTCCTACTCACAATTTTTCACGTTTGGTTGCATTAGATGATTCATTTGATTTGTCTTTATCCAAGGCAGCGGCTTTGATTAAAGATGATAAGCCTGTGTATCAGACATTGACTGATTCACTACTAATGGGTGATTTATCATTACCACCCACTTACATGATGGTTAATCCGGAAATCGTTGGGTACATTGCATTGATCATTGCCACTATATCATTAGTGGCAGGTATATATGCTATCCGGCGCATGCGTATCCTTGCAATGACTCTGACTCTAGTGCAGATGGCAAAAGCTGCTAATGCGCTCGAACAGACCCCACCACTGCCAAAGTTGGTGTGGCAGACACCCAGTACATCTCCTCCTACCTCATTAAGTAATGATATTATATTGCATTTAACACCAGCTTCAATCACTTTGTTTCTGATCGGCGTTATTTTGTTGGGTGTAGTGTTAGTTCTTTTGAGATCTTATGTTTTTACACCGCCTAAACATACTTACCTTCTGCTACAACTCACTGACACCCAGGAAACTGTTTCTTTGCCTGTTTGGCATGCTCCAGTTTCTCCAATGCTACTGTACAGTAGACGGTATGAATGTCCGATTGATTTTACTCTTACCCAACATCCATTTCGCTCTACTCTTTGTGCGCAATGGCGTAATTTTGACTTGCATAATGCAATTTCAGGTGAGAATGTGAAACCTCCAAATGAAATTCCGGTTCCCATGTTTCAGACCACTGTTTTGAAACGCATATTGTCCAAAACATTCTATGTCTATATGATCTTGATGCACTCAGGATACATATATTATCTTAGGCCTAATGAATTGCGTCCTTCAGTGGATACAGAACCAATTGAATCTACTCAGCCTGTAATTGCTGCAACTGCTCCGCTTTACCCAGCCATTCCATATAGTGCTACACAGGAGGGTTGGTAAATAAAAAGGGACTTACATGCGAATGGTTGTAGATACCTCAACAATTTTTATTTTGTTTCACACGACACGTACCACATACATATTTCTTATGTTCCTTTTGTTTGGTGCATGTCACTACATACATACATACATACATACGTACATACGTACATACATACATAAATGAGCTCATTATATATTATTATATATATATATTACATCGCGATGATAGCCACGGAGTGTGAACTTGATATGTTGTTCGCCGACTCGACTTAACTGCTACATTTGATTTCTCGGAATCGTCACAGTATTAGAAAGCATCGTATAAATATGGATTACGAGTTCATTTCGATAGCTACTTCTGTGAATATTATCATACGGTTTATAGTATATACATTTGATATGACACAATACAGTGAGGTGTTATAGGTTGGGTAACCAATGTGAAAGGCGGGGTACATGGCCTTTCTAGCTCACAACCACAGGTAAAGCTAAAGGTGTGTGAGGATAACATGCAAGGGATTCCTTGGCAGTGAACTGTTACAGCATACTAGGTAATATTAACCCTTATATCATGGAGAATCTGCACTGCAAATGACAAGTGCTTAACGCTAGGAAGGATACACAATAAATTGCTTATCATTTGGTAAAAATGATTCCTACATGATACAGGAATGATGGTGTAATGTGAATGATTATTGGATTGTTTCTGTATCCTGTCGGGTTACTAATATGATGGACAAGATATTATTGATTATATATTGTTTTGTTATACTTTACTTCACTTGACATGGACAAAAGTATGGTATGAATCTTGATGATGCAACTGGTTTGTAAGTGAGGTTGAATGTAATTCATTCTATGTCATCTCGGATGAGAGTATGATTGCATGTACAATATGCCATTGTTTAAATATATATCTTTTCCATATGTTTCATTTATGTCGAAGGGAAATGTTAATGATAATGATGTTAATGCACATTTTTTGAGGTTGATGATGGTTAACCAAAGTTATGGTTAAGTAAATAATATATAACATACATGTTGTTAAAGCATCAGTGCAGGTAATGTTAAATATACATATATATATGTAAGACTGTATGGCTGAATTTGTAGCCATGTATGGTCATGGACTCCGCTGGGCAATCAGCTGAGTGCGTCACTATATGGTAAAGCTGCTCTTTCCATACTTTGCATGTTTGTATACTACTTATTAACAATTCCCATGCTTCGAGTTAATGGTTCATTCGCACTGAAGTGTGTTCTGCTAGATACTTAAATAATCAAAGGACTGCCAATGATTATTGGGTGATTATTTATGTATTGTGTCGGACTACATGCTTTAATACAACGCAGGGATATTGTACTATTGTACGTATGTTGTACTGATTTGTTATTCATTATGTAATCCTTCGGGGATGAGTACATACATGTAATGCATAGTGTAAGTGTGGACGAGTAGCTGACAAGATTGAATGTATTCATTTCTCTCTTTCATCAGCGTGGTATCATATTGCATAGAATACTTTGTCATGACAGGTGTGAATGTGGTCATTTGCATGACTTGTTGTTATTAGTGGGTATATTTATCCATCTATTGATTTTAAATAGAGGTTCGACATAGAACGGTTGGTATGGTATTTCAGGAATAGTCCTAATCTAAAAAACGGAGTTGCAAAAAGGGCTCTGGGTATTTCTGTTTGAGTGCCATAGGGGTACACACCTGAGGTTGATGGCAAGGTTGCGCCATCAAGCCATTTCAGATCCTGATAGGCCGGGGCACATGGTCCTGTGCATAGATGGTGTTCGGTTTACTGTTGATTAGTTATGTGCTATATCATATATATACATATGTGTTATTATTGGTAGACCATTCAAATTTGGTCAATATGGATGTTGTTGCGTGAATACGTTACATCTGCAATTTTGATTTCTGTGGTTGTTGATTATGTTGCAAAATGTATACACATGGATACACTATATTTCCGGTAGATGGGATTGTGATGGATTCAGGTTACTCGGAAATCACCTAATGTTTGCTTACATAGTTTGAGTACACTTTGCATACCTTTTGGTAGATGGAATAAAAAGGAATCTGATTTGGATTTGAGAGGAATTGTTCCTCTGTTTTGGGCTTAAGAGAGCATATAAAGTTGACAGGTGTATACATTTTTATTTGGTTTTGCGAATATACGATGCGTCTGATTGTCTTGTTTACTATGATAATATTCGTGTGAACAGCCTACGCATGATTATGAATTATACTTTACGTTTGTTTTTTTTTGTCCGAATTTTGCCTCTATGGAACCGATGGATATGGTCGGATGCGTAATTCGCCTGCAGGTACGCGTTCCAATTGACTTTGGTTGAAGTTAAAGGCAATGGCAATGGGCCATGAAAGGATGGAAAGCCAGGCTCTGGCTTTGTTGAGGGCGAGGCATATATCATATGCTGGGCCTTCAATAGTTCATTCAAGGCAAATTGCTTTGTTCCAATAAATAAAGAAATTAAGAATTAAATAGAAGGAAAAGGGGAAGAAGAGATTATACAGAGCAGACGAATTATACATAGTGCCAGTGCGTGTTAACTGTTATCTATAGTAATTAGTTTGGGTAAAAGACAGGGTCCTGCAGTGTACTAGATAATACAGGGATCACATAAAACTCTCAGTAATGGGAGAAGTTGGTCCAGAATAATGAGAAAACTGTCAGATTTGGTACTGATATAGAACTGAAGCTTGATGCATGGATGCTATACGGTATAAAAGTCCATTACTGGCTTCGATTCTATCAGATTTGCAATTACAAGAATCCATGCATACTATTCAGTTTGACAGTTCCAATTTGTTATCCAGGCTGAGACACTATGACATACAGGAATAGATTATGACCTAGGCTGGATCTGACTATGACGTAGGTGAAATTCATTGAACACGTGTCCAGAAGTCAATAATTGTCACGTGAAGGTCCAGAAACCTTTATAAAGGGAAAAGCGCCCACTTTGGGCATTCCGTTTTCGATCATTCTTGGAATCACTTGTCATTCTCGTTATAAGTTTTGGACTTAGAAACAATAAGATTCAGAATCATTTGTCTAAAAGAAATATAAGTCTTTCATAAGGTCTCGTGTTGGATAATGAATTGTACTGAAATATAAAGATAATATTGACAAGTATAAAGAAAAAGTGTTGTAAGAAATTTGCTTAGGAAATTAGTTAATTAAGAAGGAAAGTTTAAATGTTAGATAATAAATATTTGATAAAAGAGAATAATTCATCTTAAATTATAAACTGTGGAATGAAGATCTCGTGCAATAATGATTAATAAAGATTAGATAAGTGACCCTACATTGTCTCAAAGTTGTGATTTAGCTTAATTCGTTCAGAGAATAAGAACCACTGAATATTGAAACTTAACGGACATCATTGTGTTTTGAGAGATTATCACCCGCTTGAGGGTGGATCGTCCCCCAGATCCACAAACCGAACGGTGATATAAACATTAATTGCAACATATAGCGTGAGATAGCTAATATCATGTAACTTAAACATAGGTATATATTGTATAATATAACATGAACATAGGGACATTATAAACTGGAGTAGGTACATTATAACAGGCCAATTCGCCCTGGGTCATTCCACTCCCTAGAATGACAGAGCTGCTTAGCCCCTACAAACTCAATCCGTAATTTCCAAAAACATGAATTTCAGTAATTTCACCATGTCAATCAGTAATGGTTTTTCAGTAGTTTTGAGAGGCTTTCAATAGTTCAGTAATGACATAAAGCAATGATAAAAGCATGAAAATGCACAAATTAATGAGTTAAACTCTTTAATTGATACACACGCATGCACGCACACACCACACGAACACACTGATGTGTCTGTACTTAGGTGGAGAATACATTCTGTAGTGTTTAATCTGAAAAATTGGCATTTTCTGTTATCAATTTGTGATATATAATAAGATAGTGATAACAAGTTGTGAAAGTTGTTAATCAAAGTCAAAAGCTTTAAGTGTTTTGCGTGATTTGAAGTGTTTTAGAGTAAATTAAGTTTTAGCACATGGCTGATAGACAAGAACTAGTTGCCATTTTAGATGCAGAGCAGCAGTCTAGAGTGATTTAGGTCATATGTGGGCAATAAATTGCTGACCCAGCTTATCAGTGCAAGGGTGATGAAGTAAACTTCAAATGAGCCCAGTACAATCTATACACACAGAGTTTTTCAGAGAATGATATAGGAACAAATTCCAAAGACCCCATTGTCCTCTGTACATGCACTGCTTATCACGGCCAGAGGGTAGAAGGAAACGCCTAGCGATCTCTGAAGCTAAATTTCTACAGGCCAATCTTCTCTATCAGCAATTAAACCACAGCTGTAAATTGGTCAACTGTGATAGCTGAATTGAGATATACGTACAGTGTTTTAAATATCATCTGTATCATTATCATTAGTAATTCAGAGCAAATGTTCAGCTTTCCTTGTCTGTAAACAGCAGTGAAAGCTTCATCTGATAATGTCACACAGTGTTTTAAGGATATTTTTCAACAGAGGAGAGTTCAGAGTGTATACCAACATATGCTATAAATTAGCTTAATGTTCACACAATGCCTAGAGAGAGGAGGGGTGAATATGTGAATATCATGTTACATTGCAGGACCTGGCTATATTTAATGGTGCTGAAATAGTATGGCAAACTTAGAAGTTGGATGGCTGGCTTTCCAACATTCTATTAAATATAGTAAATATATCAATGCCAGATGAAAAATAAGAGGAGAAACTCGTCACATATGTCAGTCGCTGGTCAAAACCAAAGTTAATCCAGAATGTAAATTTCTTCTCAGTAACTCTATTTAAAGGCATTAAAATGCAAAGGGTTAACGTTTGCTATGCTCTTGCCACAAGTTGTAACCTCATTAAGGAGAACACCAAAATCTAAAAGATTTTATCAGTAAATAATATGTCAATAATATCAGTTATGATCAACGCATTTGTTGAGAGTTTTGCTTGGTAAACACTGAAATTCAGGAGTTTAATGTCAGGAGAATGGTTCTAATCTGGCTTACAAAAGTTTAGGTATGTGCTACTGCTAGCAGCACAAATTGTATATGCTGGTCATCTGAGTAACAGATTGAAATAAATAAATTAGAACAATAAGTAGCCAGTGACCTATAGGCAGATCCATGCCTAAGTGTGCAAACAATTGGTTTTCATGCTCCTGGCAATTACTATTTCTAACCATTTCATCCTCAAGGCCGGTGAAAGGATTAACTGAGGCAAATATGTCTTTTAGACCAGAGCCCCGCTTTCACCTGAATGGGGAAGCCATTTGAACTCAGAGTAAAGCGGCCTAAAATCAGGTCTTATCACAGAGATGCCTACAGGTATGACTCCAAACAGTCCAGGTGTCAAGGACATATTCTTTTCTTGATAAACAGAGATGCCTACATGTATGACTGTAAACAGTCTAGGTATCAAAAACATATTCTTTTCTTGATAAGGCCTTACAACAGTGATGCCTATGACTGCAAACAGTACAGGTATCAAGAAGGTATAACATTCTTTTCGAAAATCAAGGCCTTTGCATGATGCTGCCTATGACTGCAAACAGTACAGGTATCACATACGTCTCAATTTAACATTATGATCAACAATTTAAAACTGAGCACTGGTATCAAGGACCATTATGTGCATAATGGATGTTAGATAGTTTTATCTTGCATTTAGTATCAGGTTGTGTTTCTTTTGGCAAATATAAAATGCACTGGTCATTCTTCAGATTCAGATGACTGTTTATTTGTTATATTTGTCAAAGACAAAAAGCAGGGTTGCATTTACACATATGTAAATTTTGCCCTGCATCGAGCAGTGGAATATCATCATTTCAAATTTTGACGATGTTATACTATGTATGTATGTATGTAATATTGTAAACGCACCGGCTCAGAATTTTCAAAATTGAAAAAAATTGAAAATATTTTTGCTTATTTTATCACCTGAGATTGTCAATTTTGTTTAATAGATGCCATATGGCCTGATTAGTATACAATGATAAATCATTGATTGATGTTTTGAACACTTATTTGAGTTTTGCTTTTACCAAGATGTCGCGTAGATTAGGATTTTTCTTAAATGCAATTACTGGACGCTTGTTGAATGGTTGTTTTAAATTGTCCTGTAATTTGTGATACTCATCCTTTAGGATTTTCGCAATTTCAACATTTTTCCGATTGTATGTGAGAGTAAATGGGATAATCTCACGTTGATCCGAGAGGCATGGGTCCGAATTTATGCCCCTTGGCCATTGTGTTTCGAGTTCTTTAATCCAAAACGATTCTCTTAGTGATCTTTGTTTATCAGTTTCCTCTGTTGTGTCTGAAAGAGGTAGCTGTTCGATGGGCATAATTTCAAAGTCACGGGTGACTAAATGATCAGGAAGATTAAAATGTTCAGCCACATGTGTGTCTTCCTCTAGTCTAATATCTGAAAGGTGTCTGGTTGCTCGGCATCTTAGTCGATTTTTTGTTTCGCCAACATACTGCTTTTGACACAATTTGCATGAAATTAAGTAAATGACATTTTCAGAATCGCAATCTAATTTCGACTGAATTTGAAATTTGCTTTTGTTTTGAAAGCTCGTGAATGTACTCTGGGAAGGAAGAAATTTATCCAATTTACACCTTTTCTTTTCACATTTCCGAGATTCTCCTTCACCAATAATCGGACGATTATGACAAATTTTGGTAGGCCGAGAATTTCTGGCATTATCTGGAATGATTTCCAAATTATGCAAAGTTTCAGACTTTATTTTGCGCAGGAACCGAGAAGAGTACCCTCTCGGTTTGAGGGCTTTGAATAAGGTCGAACATGATGATTCAAAGTTTTTCTTATCACTCGAATTTCTATGAAAACGGATTATTTGTGATTTTACAAGTCCCTTGAAAGTATGCGGAGGATGGAATGATTTCTTGTGTAGTAGTTGATGCGAGTCGGTTGGCTTAAAATAAACTTTGTAGTCTAAGTAACCAGTTGTTTCATACTTTATACCTTTGTATAAAGTTACATCTAGGAAATCTACGGACAGCTCATCGATTTGAGCTTTTAGTTTGATATTCGGATCATGATTATTCAGAATGGCCAGAAATTCGGTAAATGCTTCCTTACTATGTTGCCAGATCATGAAAATATCATCGAGGTACCTGCGGTAAATGAGCGGCTGATTTGGACAGTTTTCGAGTGCTTCCTTTTCCCACTCTGCCATGTAAAGGTTAGCGAAACCTGGGCTGAAACGCTTACCCATTGCGCAGCCACAAATTTGTTGAAAAATTTCACCAGCAAATTCAAAGTCATTGCCCTTCAGACTAAGCTCTAATAGAGCTATTACTTCTCTGTCGGGCCTGTTGGTGTCAGGATAGTCGGCAAATGCTCTACGAATTGAATTTAGACCCTTTTCGATGTCAATGTTTGTGTACATAGCATCGACGTCCATTGTAATTAAGAATGAATTTGGAGGGACCGAGATCTTAGAGACCTGGGCTAGGAAGTCTTCAGTGTTTTTCAGATAGCTAAAATGTCTATTTGCAATTGGCTGAAGATGGTAGTCGATAAATTCACTAATCCTATATGATTCCGAACCACAATCTGAAATGATGGGTCGCCCTGGTGGTGTCATAGGGTCGGTCCACAAGTCAACAGACTTATGGATTTTAGGAAGAAGATAAAATGTACGTGGTTTCGAATCATCTTTTGCGCACAGGTATTTATATTGCTTTTCAGTTATCTTCTTGTTATCAACCATTTTTTGGAGAATTTTGTTGAATTTGCTACAGTTATTTTGCCAAAGTGGTTCATTTAGTTTTTGGTAATGCTTCGGATTACTAAGCTGTCTATGCGCTTCTTTGATGTAGTGGTCTTTATCCATTATTACAGTAGCCGATCCTTTATCCGCAGGTTTGATGACAATTTCACTTTTTCTAGATAAACCTAATAGGGCCTGGCGTTGCTCATAAGATAAATTTTGCTGATCGTTTGGAAATGTAGTATTTTCAATACGTTCAGAGTAAAGTTTTATACTTTCACCGATTGCTGGGTCAACACATTTTAAGTTTGGAGCCCAGCCAGTTTTTTCAATGAATAGTGGAATATTACTATTGGAGTTTTGAAAAAAATCAGCTAATTTCACACGGTGACCAAATTCAGCAGTTTCAGTAAAGCCATTATCTAAATCTGCATCCAAACCTGTTTTATGTTTTGGTGTTGGGACAAAAGTCAAGCCAAAATTAAGCAGTGACTGTTCTGCTTCGCCTAATGCGGAGCCGGTTAAGTTTACAATATTACTACCCAGTCCCATTTCTGGGTGGTTGGTACCTTGACCCGAGTTTAGTTTAAATTAAGGGCCACAAGCCAGTTATTATACATGTCATTTGCTGTCCTCTCAGTCCAATGAATATTGTCATGACCCACTTCGAATTCTGTCGAAGCAAGACTGGGTATGACAATAACCCTGGACTCAGGGGATTTGGCCTTGCTTGACGCGGCAGTCCGATTAATTGCATCGAGTGCCTGCTTTTGCTGAGGTGTCGAGGTTGCGGAGAAATTTAGTTCAGTGAAGTAGATCCTAGACTTGGGAAATTTCTTTCGTACCATACTGAATAATAACCTAAGTCGATACTCGGAGGCTGAGATCAGATTATTCCTATCATTTATTCCTATGGTGAGGACTACTTTCTCAGGTTGCAATTTCCCTGTGTATTTATTAATGATCGTTCTGAGATCATTAATCGATGCTCCAGGGAAACAGGCAACCTGAGTATCTGGATGGGGATCCACATTAATCCGACTCAAGTTTGAATCTCCGACGATCAAGATCTTTTTGTCGAGGGTCGGAAGTTGCCAATTTGGTTTGTTGGTGGCCTCATTCCTGAATTTCCAGAACTTATTCTGTTCCAAGGGTGTGGACTTCTTTGGTCTGGCGCATGGAGATGGTGTGAATCGTGGTTGAGGGACCTTTTGTGCAGCTCGGGTCCTTGGACCCGGCTGTTTACTAGCACCTTTGGCATTTGACACCCTCTGCGGAAGAGGAGGAAAATCCTCAGGAGAGAATGGTGGCGCTGGTGGAGGTGAATCTGGTAGAGGGATTATAGAGGGGTCCACTGGAATGTAAATACTGTGGTCACTGGATGTGCCAGGAAGAGAGCTAATGGGAGACGGTTGTTTATCTGGACGTTTTAGTGGTGGTGAGGCCTCTGCAGGTGAATGTAGCCGCTTTTTGGGATGAGCGGATTGTACTAAATTTGCATTTTGTACTGGTTTGCTAACAGGGGTGACATTTGGTGGTTGAGTAACAGGCTTAAAATTCGGATCAAGTGGTCTAATAAAATCATAAAATGCTGAGATGGCGTTGTGATCCAATTTTCTGTGATAATTCTTTTTGGCCCAATGGATTGCAGTGGACTTAGCCCGACCAAGGTCTAAATAAGGAAGAGTTTGGGCTGAGAGTAGCTCAGAACGGAGGACTCCTAGTTTACAGTTATAGTGGCGAACCCATGTTTTAATCATTGTTTTCGCCCATTCAAAGTTGACATTACGAATGTCGAAGTGGACCTCAGCATCTGGCATGGCCGGTTTGCAGAAGTCTGTCAAACTCTTGACCTTTCGACCGAGGCCATTTGGCACGGTGTCGCTGTCTAGATGCGTGTTCAGCACACCCAGGTGGTGAAAACATTGGATTACCATGTAGTATACTTTAACCAGGCGTGCGTGAGCAGATGATGGGTGGTGTGATTCAGCGTCATCACCAGCCCTTCGCCTACCCCCGCGTTGTCTAGCCATGGAATCACAGTCAATCAATCAATCTAAATCTTAATTAATCTTAATTAATCTCAATTAATCTCAATCAATCTCAATTAATCTTAATCAATCTCAATTAATCTTAATCAATCTCAATCAATCTTAATTAATCTTAATCAATCTTAATTAACCAGGCAATCAATCAAGTTGGCAAATCGGCAAACAACCCGTCCACCACCTTATCAATCCAAACAATCAATCACGCAACCAATCAGTTCAGACAATCAATTCAAGCAACCAATCAATCATGCAACCAATCAATACAAGCAACCAATCACGCTACCAATCAGATTAGACAACAAATCATGCAACCAATCAAATCAAACAATCAATCACGCAATCAATCAATTCAAACAACCAATCAATTCAATCAACAAATCATGTAACCAATCAAGCAACAGGTTACGCAAGCAATCAAATCAAGCAAGCAATCAAATGAAACAACCAATCAAATAAAACAACCAATCAAATCAAGCAACTAGTCAAATCAAGCAACAGCTCTAACCCCCAATCAAGCAATCAATCAGATCAAGCAACTAGTTCGATCAAGCAACCAATCAATTCAAGCAACAAATTATGTAACCAATCAAACAAACACTCAAATCAAGCAAGCAATCAAATTAAACAACCAATCAAATCAAGCAACTAGTCAAATCAAGCAACTAGTCAAATCAAGAACAACTCAAGCCCCCAATCAAGCAATCAATCAGATCGAGCAACTAATCAGATCAAGCAACCAATCAATTCAAGCCACCAATCAAGCAACCAATCAACTCAAGCAACAAATCACGCAGATCAAATCACGCAACCAATCAGGTCAAATAATAAGTCCTGCAAGCAATCAAGTCAAACAAACAATCAAATCAAGCAACCAGTCAAATCCAGTAGGGCTCAAACAACCAACCAACCAATCAATCGATCAAACTCTAATGCAGCCAGACAGTCAATCAGTACAAAAATGCTACCAGGCGCACACTCTACAGGTGGGAGGTTTGTCAGCTAGTCTGTCTGTCTATATATATATATTTCTAATGCAAGAGGGCTTAATTTACAAGGCTGAAATAAGAGAAATGTGGTTAGTAGTAATGATTCAAGGCCTTTGCATGATGCTGCCTATGACTGCAAACAGTACAGGTATCACATACGTCTCAATTTAACATTATGATCAACAATTTAAAACTGAGCACTGGTATCAAGGACCATTATGTGCATAATGGATGTCAGATAGTTTTATCTTGCATTTAGTATCAGGTTGTGTTTCTTTTGGCAAATATAAAATGCACTGGTCATTCTTCAGATTCAGATGACTGTTTATTTGTTATATTTGTCAAAGACAAAAAGCAGGGTTGCATTTACACATATGTAAATTTTGCCCTGCATCGAGCAGTGGAATATCATCATTTCAAATTTTGACGATGTTATACTATGTATGTATGTATGTATGTATGTATGTATGTATGTATGATTACTGTATTCTGTGGCTGTAGTAGTAGAAACATCCTACAGCTGCAATCAGTCCTTCTTCGCTTTTGCCCACTGTGTCTTGTCCTCAGCCGAAATCCTTCTTGACTTGAGTGTACCGAGTCCTGCTTTCTTGAGGTCACCTCGTAGCATGCTTAGCAGATTTATGCAATGACGTCCTCTCCTGGCTTTGTATTTGCTGTAGGGCAAATTCCAAGGCTCTCTACGCTGGTGTCTCTTCTGGCATCCTTAGCACATGGCCAAACATGGACCATCTTTGCTGGGCGACTTTTACAGACAGCGGCGAGGTATTACACATCTTGTATAGTATCATTGGAAATTATGCTGTCTGCATTCTGTAAGTATTGCTTTGCAATATATGTCCCCTACCTGGTGATATAAATCTTTAGAGATTGATAGTCAGACTCCATTAAAATTTGACAGAAGCAGCTGAAACTCGAACATGATCTGTAACTTCTCATAACATAGCAATAAACCAAGTAAATCTCAGTTATATATGGTGAAGGAGAAGGAAAAAGTCTTGAAAGCTGATATGTTTGTATTTCATAAGTCAAAAGGGGACATAACTCCATCAAAAAATGACGCAACCGCCTGAAACCCGAACTTGGTCTGTAATTTCTCATAATAAAGTAATGTACCAATTCTCAGTTGAATATCTTGAGACTGAAAGATAGTGCGGAAAACTAATATTTTTTGTATTTCATAAGTCGAAAGGGGGCATAACTCCATGAAAAATTGACAAAAATGTCTGAAACTCGAACTTGGACTGTAACTTCTCATAACAAAGCAATGTAGAAATTCTCAGTATAATATCTTGAAAGACTGTGAAAGATAGTGCGGAAAACTAATATTTTTCGTATTTCTTAACTCGAAAGGGGGCATAACTCCATAAAAAATTGACGCATACGCCTGAAACTCGAACTTGGTCTGTAACTTCTCATAACAAAGCAATAAACCAATTCTCAGTTGAATACATTGAAGGACTGCAGAAAAAGTGCAATAAACCAACTGCGACAGACAGACAGATGGACGGACGGACAGACAGACAGACGGAGTGCAAACCTATGGTTTTACCGGTAGGGGACTAATAAAATGTGTATGTCCAGAAATGTCATTTACAACAATGCACTAGAGGCTATTTCAAGCATGTACTGAGATATCATTGCATTCCTCTATGAATGTAATGGTATCTTATCTCAGTACATGTTGGGTCTAAGCTATCAAATAAGCAGCAAACAGTGCATGAATTATAATAACCCTTTAATGATCAATTTGGCTTTTGCAAGCCAAGAAGCTGTTTTTTAAAACTTTATGACTGAAATGACAGGCTAGATAACCGAGGCTATCAATAGCCTCTTGGTCTACAGATGACAGGCTAGATAACCGATAGCCTCTTGGTCTACAAATGTCAGGCTAGATAACCAAGGCTATCAATAGCCTCTTGGTCTACAAATGTCAGGCTAGATAACCGAGGCTATCAATAGCCTCTTGGTCTACAAATGACAGGCTAGATAACCGAGGCTATCAATATCCTCTTGGTCTACAAATGACAGGCTAGATAACCGACGCTATCAATAGCCTCTTGGTCCACAAATGAGCATCCTCTGAGGAATTTCTTGATCATTAAAAGTGTTAATTATTCAAGGCGTGTGGTTGACCACCCTACCACAATGCCCAGCGCAGCTGCCTTGAAATTGGCTTATAGTGGCGTTTAGGGTTGAGAACTTGTCTATTGAGTGGGCCAAGAAAGATGAAAATTTTATAAAAAGAGGACATTAAAACTACAGGAAAACAGATGAAGAGGGACTGATCAGATATTGCAATGTACAACTGGTACATCATCCTCATTATCATCATCAAGCTTACATCTTCTTCTTTCTTTTCGGTCGCTGATCATACCGCCAGTCCTGTAAGTGACTATCGACATGATCATAAGCGTTAAGTACGTGGATCCATGGTTTATTAGTGCGCCGTGCGGCCTGGAACCTCCGTCTTCAGCACTCGAGGTTTCTGTCAGGGTTACCTCACCCGTACCTCCTTTAGTCGCCTCTTACGACACGCAGAGGATACGGAAGGTGTATTCTAAGCGCCACCTACAGGGCAATCAAGCTTACATTACTTGGATCGAGTCATAGACAGGAACAGATCTGGCTTGAATTACAATGTTCTAGCCAATATATTATACAAATACCATTTTTGTTAACCAAATATTAAATATTTTAGCCACAGCTTTACTTCAATGAACATATTTGCGGTCAGTCATCATCAGTTAATACTATCAATTCTACAGAACAGATACAACAGCAGGGTTGACAAGTTTTGGACACTAGTGGTGCAATGATACATTAAGTCATGGTGCAATGATACACTAAGTCATGGTGCAATGATACACTAAGTCACGACACATTGATACACTAAGCCATGGCGCAAGGATACACTAAGCCACGGCCCAATAATACACTAAGTCACGGTGCAATGATACACTAAGTCATGGCCCAATGATAAACTAAGTCACGGCGCAATGATACACTAAGTCACGGCGCAATGATACACTAAGTCACGGCGCAATGATAACTAAGTCATGGCGCAAGCCGCTGCGCAATGATACACTAAGTCACGGCACAATGATACACTAAGTCATGGCGCAATGATACACTAAGTCATGGCGCAAGCCGCCGCGCAATGATACACTAAGTCATGGCACAATGATACACTAAGTCATGGTGCAATGATACACTAAGTCATGGCGCAATGATATACTAAGTTACGGTGCAATGATACACTAAGTCACGGTGCAATGATACACTAAGTCACGGCGCAATGACACACTAATTCATGATGCAATTATACACTAAGTCACGGCGCAATGATACACTAAGTCATGGCGCAATGATACACTAATTCATGACGCAATGAAACAGTAAGTCACGGCGCAATGATACACTAAGTCATGGCACAATGATACACTAAATCATGGCGCAATGATACACTAAGTCACGGCGCAATGATACACTAAGTCACGGCGCAATGATACACTAAGTTATGGTGCAATGATATACTAAGTCACGGCGCAATGATACACTAATTCATGACGCAATGAAACATTAAGTCACGGCACAATGATACACTAAGTCATGGCGCAACGATACACTAAATCATGGCACAATGATACACTAAGTCACGGCACAATGATACACTAAATCATGGCGCAATGATACACTAAGTCACGGCGCAATGATACACTAAGTCATGGCGCAATGAAACAGTAAGTCATGGAGCAATGATACACTAAGTCACGGCACAATGATACACTAAATCATGGCGCAATGATACACTAAGTTACGCCGCAATGATACACTAAATCATGGTGCAATGATACATGTAAGTCATGGCGCAATGATACACTAAGTCACGGCGCAATGATACACTAAGTCATGGCGCAATGATACACTAAGTCATGGTGCAATGATACACTAAGTCATGGCGCACGGATCATCGTCAATTTCGGTAGGTTTCTTCCGCAGCCCTAATCCAACAACCCTATGAAGTTTCAAAGCAATCCAATAAGCGGTAACAGAGTTATCATCCGGAAACTACTCTGCCGCCTGCATGCCCACCCACCCACCCACCATTACATAATACCCCGCCAATTTTTTTGGCGGGGTATAAAAATGGCCTCGTGGTCTCCAAGTGGACATTCTCTGAGGAAATTCTTAGATTTTCTAGACCATTACAGTGTTAATTTTTCAAGCCATGTGGTTGACATGCTTCTTCTAGGGTTGAGAGCTTGACTATTTAGTGGACCAATAAAGATAATAAATGGCCCAAGGGCCAATATAGTGCTCACCTAGCTGGAAAGCAAATGTAAACATGTTTACATTAATTAATGCCTGACACTACTGGGCACCAGAGAAATCTCCATTGGCTCATGTGGCACACATAACAAATGCTATTTACAAATGGGGCAATGGTCACAAACAAAAACTTACGCCGGTAATACAAAGATATTGGTATCCTTGACCCTATTGACCAATGGGAAAAGTACCACTAACCAATGGGCCAGCCATCCTTGACATTATTGATACAGACGATGACATTTACCAACGGGACAATGGTCGCAGTAAAAAATTTGCATGAAGAAATGTAAGAATATTGCTGTCATTGACCCTATTCACCAACGGGAAAAGTACCATTCATCAATGGGACAGCCATCACTGACACTACTGATAACTAGTGTTACAACACTGACATTTACGAAAGGGGCAATGGTGAGGTTACAGTCAAACATTTGGATGGGGAAATGCAAGGCTATTGACATGATTGAACAACAGGAAGAGTACCATTAATCAATGGGGCAGCCATCCCTGACATTATTGTCACATGATTCAAATGTATGAAAGGAACATTTCTGAAAAATCTTTTTTTAATCCATTAACAACTTTACGAAAAATGACACAGATAACGTTCCCCAGTGTTCAATGCTTAAAAACACCTTAAAGAGCCAGAGTTATCACCCTTATTTGAAGTTGTGGTTTCTGCATATTCATAGGGCAAACAGATATCTAACCAAGAAACATATCTGCTAAATTTGGTTTTAATCCATCAACAGTCGACGAAAGAAATGAATTTTCACCATAGGGCAGAGTTCAATAGTTTAAGACTTAATGAACCAGAATTATGGCCCTTGTTTAAAGGTGCAGACTCTTTATATCCATAGTTCAAATAGATATTTGACTGAAGGAACATATCTGCTAAATTTTGCTTTAACAATTAGTGAAAACATGCATTCTCCCCAGAGTTCAATGTTTAAAAATGCCTTAAAGAGCCAGCTGTCGATGGTTGGCAACCATCTTGGATTTGGTTCATTGTTGATTTATATAGGGTTCTTCCTCAGACCTAACAGAGTTATCATCCAGAAACCAATTTTCAAGATGGCCGCTGGTGGCCATCTTGGATTTCATATCATTGCCGATTTCGATAGGTTTCTTCCGCAGACCTAGTCCAATCATCCTATGAAATTCCAAAGCGATCTAATAAATGGAAGCAGTTATTTCATGGAAACCAATTTTCAAGATGGCAGTCGGTGGCTGGCAGCCATCTCGGATTTTGGTTCATCGTTGATTTCCAAAGGTTTCTTCCTCAGACCTATTCCAATCATCTTATGAAGTTTCAAAGCGATCCGATAAACATTTGCGGAGTTATCGTGCAGAAACCAATTTTCAAGAAGTCTGCCAGTGCCTGGTGGCCATCTTGGATTTCGGATCAGCGTTGATTTCGATAGGTTTCTTTCTCAGACCTAGTCCAATCACCCTATGAAGTTTCAAAGCCATCCAATAAACGGTAGCCGAGTTATCCTGCGGAAACCACTCTGACGTTCGCCCGCCCGTAAACGTCATCACATAATACCCCGTCAATTTTTTGGGTGGGGTATAGATGCTTTAATGAATCAGAGTTATGGCCCTTGTTTAAAGGTGTGGACTCTTTATAGCCATAGTTCAAATATATATTTGACTGAAGGAACATATCTGCTAAATTTTGTTTTAACAATTAGCGAAAATATGCATTTTCCCCATAGGGCTCAATACTTTAAAATATAGCAAGGGACATAACTCTGAGATTTGTAGGCGTGGCCACTTCATATTCCTAGACTAAATAGATATTTCCTAAAGGAACATATCTGTTTAATTGGATTTTAATCCATCGATAAATGATGAAACGTGGCACAAATGTATTTTCGCCATAGGCTTCAATACTTAACCACAGTTATGGCCCTTATTTCAAGTCGTGGCTACATTATATTCATAGGGCGAATAGATAGTGCCTGAAGGAACATACATGTATCTGCTAAATTTGTTTTTAATCCATGAACAATTGACAAAACAAATGTATTTTAACCAAAGGGTTCAATAGTTTCAAGTCTTAATGAACCAGAGTTATGGCCCTTATTTAAAGGTGCTACCTCTTTATATTCATAGTCCAAATAGATATTTGACTGATGAAACATTTCTGCTAAATTTGATTTTAATCCATCAACAATTGACCAATTAATTGATGTGTTTTTAAGTATTGAGCCATATGGGGAAAATACATGGGTGCAACAGTTTAAGCCTCAATATTTAAAAACACCTCAATGAACCCGAGTTACGGCCCTTGTTTAAGGGTGTGGTCAGTTCATATTCATAGCTCCAATAGCTATTGCCTAAAGGAACATATCTACTAAATTTAGTTGTAATCCATCAATAAATGAAGAAACGTGCAACAAACGTATTTTCCCCATAGGCTTCAATACTTTGAAAATATAGCACGGGACATAACTCTGCTATTTGTGGGTGTGGCCACTTCATATTCCTAGCCAAATAGATATTGCCTAAAGGAACAGATCTGCCGAATCGGGTTTTAATCCATCGATAAATGAAGCAAATGTATTTTCCCCATAGGCTTCAATACTTAACAAGTTTGAGTGAAACTCAACATAGGCCTACAGGCATACTTGTTTGAGGAATGCTAAATGTGAAGTTTGTCTTTGATAAATGACACTTCGTCTATCCCTAAAACATCTGCTGGAAAAAAAATTGTGAGTAGGTTCAAAGCTCTGAGATATGGCTTGGACAAGAAAATTTTGACGAATTTTAGCTTTTCAAGAGCGACTGATCAGATATTACAATACACAGTATATTGTCATCATTATCATTGTCAAGCTTACAATATACAGTATATCATCATCATCATCAAGCTTACATTATACAGTGCATCATCATCATCATTATCATCAAACTTACATTATACAATACATCATCATTATCATCATCAAGCTTACATTATACAGTATATCATCATCATTATCATCAAGCTTACATTATACAGTGCATCATCATCATCATTATCATCAAGCTTACATTATACAATACATCATCAGGCTTACATTATACAGTATATCATCATCATTATCATCAAGCTTACGTTATACAGTGCATCATCATCATCATTATCATCAAACTTACATTATACAGTGCATCATCATCATCAAGGTTACATTATACAGTATATCATCATCATTATCATCAAGCTTACATTATACAGTGCATCATCATCATCATTATCATCAAGCTTACATTATACAATACATCATCAGGCTTACATTATACAGTATATCATCATCATTATCATCAAGCTTACGTTATACAGTGCTTCATCATCATCATTATCATCAAACTTACATTATACAGTGCATCATCATCATCAAGGTTACATTATACAGTATATCATCATCATTATCATCAAGCTTACATTATACAGTGCATCATCATCATCAAGCTTACATTATACAGTACATCATCATTATCATCAAGCTTACATTATACAGTACATCATCATCATCATTATCATCAAGCTTACATTATACAGTACATCATCAAGCTTACATTATACAGTACATCATCATCATGCTTACATTATACAGTACATCATCATCATTATCATCAAGCTTACATTATACAGTACATGATCATCATCATTATCATCAAACTTACATTATACAGTGCATCATCATCATTATCATCAAGCTTACATTATACAATACATCATCATTATCAAGCTTACATTATACAGTACATCATCATCATTATCATCAAGCTTACATTATACAGTACATCATCATCATCAAGCTCACATTACACAGTATATCATCATCATCACTATCATCAAGCTTACATTATACAGTACATCATCATCAAACTTACATTATACAGTACATCATCATCATAAAGCTTACATTATACAGTACATCATCATCATTATCATCAAACTTACATTATACAGTACATCATCATCATTATCATCAAGCTTACATTATACAGTACATCATCATCATCATCAAGCTTACATTATACAGTACATCATCATTATCATCAAGCTTACATTATACAGTACATCATCATCATCATTATCATCAAGCTTACATTATACAGTACATCATCATCAAACTTACATTATACAGTGCATCATCATCATTATCATCAAGCTTACATTATACAATACATCATCATCATTATCATCAAACTTACATTATACAGTACATCATCATCATCAAGCTTACATTATACAGTACATCATCATCATTATCATCAAGCTTACATTATACAGTGCATCATCATCAAGCTTACATTATACAGTATATCATCATCATCATCAAGCTTACATTATACAATATATCATCATCATCATCATCATTATCATTAAGCTTACATTATACAGTGCATCATCATCATTATCATCAAGCTCACATTATACAGTGCATCATCATCATTATCATCAAGCTTATATTATACAGTGCATCATCATCATCAAGCTTACATTATACAGTACATCATCATCATTATCATCAAGCTTACATTATACAGTATATGGGTGGTTTTACGGTCATAGGGACCAACTTTGTCACAAACGGGTCTAAATTTAAAAATCCATTTTGGGGCGAGTGTTATTTGTCTTATTTGTCTTATTTATCATATGATATTATAGTTTTATAATATATATATAAGGGAACCCAAGATCACCAAATTTTTTTACAAAATGTCTTTTATCTGGATATGTGGAGAAAATTAGATGAAAACTGAACTCATTGGGAATTAATAAATCCTTAATAAATGTATGTAGAGAATCACATAATGTGTTTTATCCTGTAGTGAACATAAATGGCCTGGGAATTCTGCTAAAAAAATTATTCAAATCTCTCCTACGAAACTGATATTCTATATTTATGCTTAATTTATTATAATGAACCATATTATTAGTACATAGTTGTTAATCCTATGTAAAGTACTGGCTTAAAACCAATGAAAGTAATTTGGTTTTTAAATTATGGCACTAGGAGCAAACAGTATACGGCACAAACATTATACCTTCATATGCTCTGGCACAAAATGCTGTCAAACAAAATGTCCTCTCCGAGACAAATTGTTTCGTAGAGGACAGTTTTGTTTGACACAATGGTATTCAGTGTTTTACTTAAACATGTCAATAGTATTTGTATTATAATGTACTTGATATGAGTTTGAAACAAATTATGTCAAAGAAATTAGGTCAAATATCCTCTACAAGACTATCATTTCATATTTACACTTCATTTCTTAATGCGTATCCTATCAATACCGCACAAAGTAGTCAATACTATGCAAAGTCCTGGCTTAAAACAATTTAAATCTATTTGTTCTTTAAATTAGGCCACCAGGAGCAAGCAGGATATGATACAAGAGCTACATTTTCTTATGCTTCAAGACAAAATGCTGTCAAACAAAATGTCCTCTCCGAGACACATTGTTTCGGAGAGGACAGTTTAATTTGACATAATTGTATTCAGTGTTTTACCTAAGCACATCAACAGTATTTGTATTACAATGTACTTGATATGAGTTGGAAGCAATTTATGTCAAAAAAATTAGATTAAATATCCTTTATTGAATTCTATCAATACAGGGTTAAGTATTCAATCATATGGAAAGTCCTGGAATAAAACAATCAAAATCTATTTGGTTTTTGAATTAGGTCACCATGAGCAAACATGATATGACACAAACTTAAGGCTATATTTTCTTATGCTTCAGTACAAAAATGCTGTCAAGCAAAATGTCATCTCCGAGACAATTTGTTTCAGGACAGGTTTATATTTATGTAAATGTACATGGCAATACTTAGTGCTTCTATGGGGTATGAAATATACTTTTACTTGTCAACATGTACAATACTATCCTAGATTTTCTGTGTAAAGAATACCCAGCAGAGCGTGAACTATCTAAAATGTGAATTTGCTATAGATGCCTATATGTTATGAACATGATGAATTGTAATGATTAATACTTGTAATTTGTATCTTTTTAGTTGTACACTGATTGATGATGGAACAGTCATGTTTGGAGACCAAACATGAGTGAGCCAAGAGGGATATATGGGGTATGAAATATACATGTAAATAAATTTTGATATTGATTTTTGATTATGTTGTATATAGACATTAATTATTGATATATTTTTATTTTGAGATAGTTTGTAAACAGATAGTAATTATAACTTTACTGTTTAAATTTTTTGTTTGAGGAGCAAATAGAAATGATTTAAGATTCTTTAAATTTTATATAGATATAACAGACTATTGGCAATGGCTTAGACTCTTTTAGGCACATGCATTTTGTTAAGCTAGCCCCTTTGTTTAGATTCTTTTGATTGTGGTCATTAGTAAACACTGTTCAGTTTATGACAAAAACACTGACAACATGGCTACCTATTATCTGAAATAAGTACATCTTAACAGTACTTAGAAGTCTTTCACTAAATTCCTGAGTCGCTCATGCACAAATCTAATGTTATTTATTATACAGGGCAGCGTTTTACTAACACATGGCTTATTCAATACATTGTCCATTTCATTACATAAATCTGGATAACTTTGATATTCCTATCTATTATTAAGAATTTTGTAGTTCTTTAGTAAAATAATGGTTTGCAGTTAATGTACAATTTATTATATAAATACTGGCAACCATAATATTCCTATATAAAACTTGTCTTTTATCTTCCCGCAAATGGGCTGGTGTTATCATACACAAGGCATTATCTTCATATTGTCTCAAATCATGTTCTATGCTTCATTGTACTCTCCCAGATCAGATTTTCATTGTGCTTTTGGAGAAGTCAATTTATAAATATAAGCTTAGGACATTATGCAAAAAATACAATGTCAAAAGTTCTCCTGAAATTCAACTCCTGACATTATATAAACTTATGCAACGTGACGAAACTGAACACCTGCTAAGATTTAATTAAATGTTGATAAATGTTATTTACAAAAGCCAGGCAGTTAACTTAACCATTGGCCTAAGTCCATTGTCCAGTGACAAATCAACTGCCAGACAAGATGAGCCAATCACACTGAATCCAACTTTAGCTGAGATAATCTGGAACCTTTATAAGCAAGAAATTTCTTGTGGAGCACGGCACTGAACTGAATTTAGCCATAATAAAAAGTTGCAGTTTGCTCTGATTATTTACGAAGAATTTCTTGTCTTCTTTTTAAGGAGAAAACCCCCCTTCGGCCAAGCGAGTACGACCCTAGACCGCCCGAACAATTATTCCCCCCCCCATAAGTGGTGGAAGACAAAGATCCGGTACCTCCGATGAAAGTAAATGAAATTTAGAAGTCATGTGGTAGATGACATCACACAAATGATCAACCAACCTCAAGAAGAAAGAATCCAACCAGACGATACGATAATGGACTCCATTCCATTGTATTCAGGAGCAGCCAGTGAAGATGCCAAAGAATGGCTTGAATCAGCAGCAAGATGGGCAACTATTCACAACAAGAATGTGGGCCAGAAACTCGCTTACATCACCAACAGACTGAGTGGTATTGCTCAGATGTGGTATTCCCAAATACCACAAGACATACGAAATGATGGGGAGAAGTTCGTAGACGCCTTCCTCAAGCGTTTTGGTGAAAAGGTAGAAACGCAGTGGGTAAGCACCAGTGCATTATTTAATGAGACAGTCAGTAGCTGAAGAAACAGAAAATTTCATTACCCGTGTCCTTCATAAGAGTAAAAACTTAAGTATCAGAAAACATCACCATGGCTATTATTTTGAATGGCTTACAGGTCTCAATAAAAGGTCACGTAATTACAAGCAATCCTAAGACAATTGATGATATAATTCAAAGTGCTCGTGTGGCAGAATTGTTGCCTAAGACAAAAACCTTTGATATGTCAGCCGTGGACCAAATAGCTGATCGTGTCCAGAAACAACTGCAGAAGTCTGTCCAAGGCGAAATCTCCACACGAATAGATGCATTGTCTGCAGCAGTAGCAAATATCAGTACCAAAGAAGCCAGGAAGCCAACGCCAATGCATCAGAGGTGTGATACATGTGAGAGTCAGAAGTCATCATCAGCCACAAACCAGTCTCGGTACTATCCAACTTGGTATCATCAGGACCACACACCCGCACAGCAGCCGATGCCGTTTCAGCAACCAGGACCACAGTGGAGATCCCACCCACAGCAAACAGAATCGCCTCAACCGTACAGTCAATCACGAAGACCACACCCAAATCAAGGTAAACAATGCTATAGTTGTGGTAAAACTGGTCATTTTAAGAGAGATTGTAGATTTAGAAATTCTCTTTGTTACAATTGCAATAAATTAGGACATATCAGCACTGGATGTATGTCTGGTAGACCACAATCTAATTATAGACAATATGGGTGTGCGCCTGTTCAAATTAAAGTGAGCAGGCAAGAAAACCGTAAATTTAGGCGCCCACAGAATGATAAGCCTATGAAATCAATATCAGCAGAAAAAGATGTGTCAGTAATGGTAGGAATTGACAAAAATTGTGTAAATGTATCAATTTTTAATAGGAGAGTAAATGCCCTTGTAGATACTGGTGCTTCCATCTCATGCATTTCACAGAACTTTTGTGAAATTTTTTCAAATATAACACTTAACAAACCCACCATCAATAGAGCTATCGGTGTAAGTGGTGATTCTATAGAAATATTAGGTAGTGTTGTTTTACCAGTTTGTTTTGGCAATATAACAATTCCACATGTATTTCAGGTTTTTAGTCAAATGCATCATAAAATAATATTAGGCTGGGATTTTCTGACAGAAAACAAAACTATTCTAAATTTGACAGACGGATATATGTCTCTTAGAGAAGACAGTTATAATGAAATAGTACCCATTATGAAGTCACATAAAGAAGGTTTAGCCAGTCATTGAATCAATTATTATTAAACCACAGTCAGAAGTAGATGTCCCTGTTAATATTTCAAGACGTAAATCCGGAGAAGTCCTTTTATTAGAACCAACCGAAATACTAGACCAACAGTTTAACTTAGCTGGAGCAAAAGGACTTGTCACTGTTCAAAACCATAAGGCATATTTCCATATTGCAAATCACAATAACACCACAATCAAAATTCCAAAAGTTAAAAATGATAGTGATTATAAAAATAATGTGAAGACTAGCAACAGAGGTGTTGACAAAAATAAAGATATAGAATTTGACTTGAATGATTCTGATTTAACTGACCCAGAAAAATGTAGGCTGAACTCATTTCTACAGGAAAATAGGGATATATTTGCATCAGACATGTCATAACTAGGTCATAGCAAATTATTTTGTCACAAAATTGAAACAGGCTCTGCCTCTCCTATCCGTAGATATCCATATAGAACTAGCCCGGCAATTAAAAAAGAAATAGAAAGACAAACAGCAGAAATGTTAAAAGCTGGCATAATTGACTATTCAGATAGTGAATGGCAGAGCCCAGTAGTATTAGTACAGAAAAAAAATGGCACATCGTTTTGCTGTAGATTACAGACACGTCAATAAAGTTACAAAACCTGGTTTTTTCCCACTACCAAAACTTGAGGATGTATTTGATGCAATTGGTGAGGCAAAATAAAATTTTTTTTACAACTTTGGATTTAGCCTCCGGCTTTTGGAAAATACCTATGTGTCCTGAAAGTATTGATAAAACAGGTTGTGTCACACATGAAGGCGTATTTTCCTGGGAAAAATTGCCCTTTGGCCTTCGAAATGCCACTTCCACCTTTCAGATGGTAATGCAGCATGTTTTCAGGGGAATGAACTGGCGATACTTGTTGGTTTACATTGATGATGTACTAATTTTCAGCAAAGATTTTGAGGAACATTTAAATCATCTTTAATAAGTTTTTCAAAGACTTCGAGATGCAAATTTAAAACTTTGGCGTTCCAAGAGTAAAATATTTAGGCCATATTTTGAGCAAAAATGGTATTGAAGTTGACTCTGACAAAACGGAAACCGTAAATAGTTTTCTCCGCCCAAAGAACCAACATAATACCAGAAGTCTGCTTGGATTTTTTAACTTCTATCGAAAATTTGTTAAAGACTTTGCCAAAATTGCGACACCATTAAACCAACTCTTGCAAAAAGATGCTATTTTTAAGTGGACTGATGAATGTGAAAATGCTTCTGTTAAATTAAAACAATGCTTAACATCACCACCTATTTTAGCCTTTCCGGATATGAGCAAATGCTTTATTTTGACATCAGATGCATCAGGCTCAGCAATTGGCTACATATTAAGTCAGCTAGATAGCAAAAACCACGAACGTGTAATTGCCTATGGTGGTAGAGCACTAAGGGAATTTGAATGTAAGTGGGGTATAACTGACTGGGAGTGTCTTGCCATAGTAGAAGGTATTAGACACTATCGTGTATATGTAGCTAACAGCCAGTTCACTATAGTAACAGATCATCAGGCTCTCAAATGGTTAAATAAATCAAAAGACACTAGCAGTAGGTTAACCAGATGGTCCATATTATTACAAGGCTATGACTACGAAATTGTCCATCGTAAGGGTAAAAGTTTAATGAATGTAGACCCTTTGTCTAGGCGTAACTATCCAAATTTAGAACCTGAACATGATGATACTGAAATTATGGGTCCGGAGGTGAACTCGTTTGATTCATGTGAAAATAATGGAAATAGAATAAAGGTCGAATTTTATTATAACAATGAATTACCTTCAGTTATGACCACAGATGATCAAAAGAGTGCTGTATCACCTTCAGAAGAAACAAAAGACATAAGTAAACTACAGGCTGAGTGTCCTGATTTTCAAGATATCATTTCATATCTCTCAAATAGGGATGTACCCGATGATGAGAAAAAGATAAAATGGGTCATTGCAGAGTCTGATCATTATGAGTTGTCAAATGGAGTACTGTACCACTTTTTTCAACCACGAATAAAAAATATCTCTGAAGAATTTTGATTCATTCGGCAGTTAGCATTGCCTAGAATACTTAGAACAGATGCTTTGCGGTCTTATCATAATAGTCTAGCAGGAGGAGGACATTTAGGCATTGGTAAAACATATGAAGCTATTAAGCGAAAATATTTTTGGCCAAAAATGCAGCAAGACAGAAAATTATGTTAAGAGTTGTGATGTCTGTCAAAAGGTAAAGCGTCATGTCCATCATAAAGATGCCCCCATGACCCCTATGCCTATAGAAGACACTTTCTCAAGAATCCATATGGATATTTTAGGTCCACTGATTACAAAGTCCAGAAGGGTACACAGCCATAGTATTAGTAGTTGACAGTTTTTCACGCTGGTGTGAAGCCTTCACCATAAAAACTCAGTCAGCACAAGAAGTAGCTGAAGTTCTATACAATGGCATTATAACCAGATATGGAGCTCCTAGAACTCTGGTCACTGACCGTGGTCACAATTTCACATCAAAGCTTGTGAATGCCTTGTGCGAGATATTTGACATTTCGCATAATCTGACAAGTTCATATCACCCACAAACCAACTCAACATGAGAATGACTGAACAGCACACTAGCACAGTCCCTCCAGGCTTATTGCTGCACTACTCAGGAAAAATGGCCAAAAAATATTAAAAGTGTAATGATGGCATTTCGAAATTCTCCAGCCCCCAAATCGACAGGATTTTCTCCCTATCACATCCTTTTTGGAAAAGAAATGACTTTACCCTTTGACACAAATCTCATCCCAAAAGAGAGTTTGGGAAAAGATGCAGCAAGCTATATAGCTGAATTATTGTCAAGACTGAAAATTGTCAAAGAAGTTGATTCAGAAAATGTAACTGAATCTCAGTTGAGAAATAAGACTTATCACGATAAGACAGCAGCAGAACCACAATTTCAGGAAGGTGATAGAGTACTGTTACATACAACCAAGGTTCCTGTAGGGCTCTCTAAGAAGCTACAGCAAAAATGGGAGGGTCCTTATTACATTGTTAGTGAAGGTCCTAATTATACATATAAGCTAAGAAACTGTGCAGATCACAAACTGATAAAATCTATGGTCAATGCAAATAGGTTAAAAGCTTATACAGCACCTGAAGATGTAGAAATAAGGAACGAGTCGCTGCTTGTCAAGAATAAAGAAAATGTTGAAGTAAATGAACTTCCAAATTCGGAAATTCCTTTGGAATCTAGACAGATTAAAGAGTTGACAACCAACCAGGATGAATTGGATCCTCCTGAATCAGTTGCTAAAGAGACTGACAGGTGGTTGACAATTGCTAAGATTCATAAGTCTGCATTGCACCAAGGTCAACGTGTTTATTATGTGCAATGGGCTCATCAGTCAAAACAGACATGGGAGCCAGCAGATAGAATTTCAGAAGCAGCAAAGAGACAATTCCATATTTCTAAGACTTTGGATGATAGAACAAAAAGGCATAGACGAGGTAAAAAGAGCTATTTTATATAAGCAGTGCAGCACACTTACTACACAACATGTACACAAAAAAAAAAATTCGGTACCGAAGACAGTACTACAAAAGGCCCATGATAACTCTCAGTGATGGAGGTAGAAACATGCATAATTTGGCTTGTAAAATTATAATATTATTATGAAGCGATTTCTTAATGATGTTATAATTAGCATGTCAAGCAGACGTCAATTAGTATTAGGTCCTGATCACACCTATTCTTGTTTGACAATAATGCTTGACATAGAAAATACCATAGAACAAATGATATTTCTAACACAAATTTTTGTTCTCTTCCTTTTTGTCTATCATAGGAGGAATTGAGAGTTACCATGGCCAAGTCACATACATACCACACCACATCCTGCTTTTACTGCTCCTACCTTGCCTATGCACCGCCAGCTCAAGCATCCAGAGGATAAATTATGGTATAGTTTTTGCTGATAAAGGGACAGTTGTAATGACGTCACAGTACTGGTTAAATACGTTTGAAATAAAAATGCCCGCTCTCAAGGAAATTGATTATGTTCCAGGTTGTGTGGTAAATAACAAATCATGCTTTACAATCCAAAATCTGATACACCAAGCTAACATGGTAAAAATGCAAACCCAAAGCAAACTACAGGACACAATTAGGTATGTGAAACAGTTAGTTCCTGAGTCTCCACTCAATAGTAGGCGAATCAAGAAGAGGTCCTTACTTCCTTTTTTTGGTCATCTGGCAAAATCACTCTTTGGATTGGCTACGGTTGATGATGTTAAAATCTTAGCTCAACATATTCAGGCATTAAACCGGAAACAGACACAACTAGCAAAAGCTGTGAAACAACATAATGACCACTTATCTTCATATATGACAGCAGTAAATGATAAGTTGGATAATATAGTTGATAGCATGATGTCAGATCATAATGCGATTAAAAGTTTGAAGTTGGGGTTGGTCAATACATATAAATCTTTGGAACATAAATATTTTGCCATGTCAAATTTTCTTATTCAGCAAATGAACCGTTCCTCCTTGATCAATACTCAGATTGAAGAGTTCAAATTAGGATTAAATGACTTGATTGAAGGGAACCTATCTCCATTAATAATCCCTAAAACCAATCTTGCCCAAACAATTTAACATGTAAAGAAAATTCTGAGTACCAAATATAGGGGCATCAACCTTGCTCACACTGAAGTAACTTACTATCATGGCAAGAGTCAATTTATTTTAACGAGAAACGGCTCAAATTTGTATGTCTCTATTAAATTTCCACTGACAAACTTAAAAGCTCCTATGAAATTATTCAAAGTTATTTCTCTACCAGTCCCAGTAAATAAAACTTCAACACATGCTACCCAGTTATTAGACACTAGATTACTTTGTTATAACTAGAGATGGACAGTATTATGCTACAATGACAGAAAATGGCTTAGCTCAATGCACAGGCAGCCATCAAAGGCATTGCCCCACAAATATAGCCTTGTCTCCTATTACTCAAACTTCATGTATCACTGCAGTATTTCACAATGATAAAGTAAATGTACAGAAACTTTGTGATTTTCGTTTTATTCAAAATTTAATTCAACCATCCATTATAGAAATTGAACCATCAACAGTTTTAATATACAAGAATAATGTTCTAAATTTAGATTGCAATGGTAAACAAAGAATGATTAAGGGCTGTCAATTTTGTCTATTAACCGTACCTTGTTTGTGTTCAATAATGACACCTACACTTTATTTTCCATCACAAATTATGCATTGTACAAAAGAAAACACTAAAATATCAGTAGTTCATCCAGTGAACCTAGCAATACTGCAAGCATTTTTTGAAGAAGATACACATCGTGAATTAGCAGGTGACACTGTATTTTCCAAGCCACTTGAAGTTACAATCCCAGAGATTGAAATTTTCAATCATTCATTCTTTAAATTTTTAGCAACTGACAGAAAAACCCACTTAAGTTTGAAAAAGATTACTGAAGCAGTGAAATCAGATGGTGTAGTTTTTCAGTCCTTAGCAGAACCACTGCTGGATGGAAAACTGAGCCTAGATCTCATGTGGCCAAACCTCAATTCATATATAGCTTTAAGTGCTTTAGGTACTGCAGCATTAGCATGCATAGCGTGCATTTGGTTGTTTTCAAAATTAAGAACTATCATGGCAGCATTAATATTACTTTAAAAAATTCAATCTGCTACAGCACAAAGTAGCCTACCAAGTTTCCACTATATGAATGGTATCAATAACATAGGGAAGATCACCACTACAGAAGCACCCTTTGACAGTAAATATCTCCCCGATGATTGTCATCTATATGGTATTGTTCTGATCCTTGCATTTGTCTGTTTAGTGTATTGCATCCACAAGTTAGTTAAGAAAAACAACCTGACATATTTCTACATACATTTAAGTAATGGCAAAACATGTGTTGATATTGAGCTTGCAAAATCTTCCTTCTGTCTCACTAACTCTATTTTTAGTGCATACCATGATGTAAAACCACAGATTACACTGTCAGGAATTTTGAGACCAAAAGTATACTTAGAAGCACCAGAAATTGTTGTAAAGAACAACCTCACTAATCAAGACATCATTTTACCACTAGCGGTTAACGTAAACTTTTTAACTGCATTGAAAGTTTGGTTAATTTTGAAAAACAAACATAGTAAAGTCATTATAATGACACATGGTAAAATGTCAAAGATTTTTAAATCAAACATTGACACCACTTGTGGAGCTGAGGCACAAGAAGTGACAGAACTTTCAGCTTGCTCTGTGCCCAACCATACCACACCAGATGTTAATTCAGAGATAGAATTTTTGCTTCCCTAACAGACATGTTAGTGGATGGACCCAACTACGGCTTGTAAAAGAATGTGAAACATTTACTTGTCAACATGTACAATACTATCCTAGATTTTCTGTGTAAAGATTACCCAGCAGAGCGTGAACTATCTAAAATGTGTATTTGCTATAGATGCCTATATGTTATGAACATGATGAATTGTAAAGATTAATACTTGCAATTTGTATCTTTTTAGTTGTACACTGATTGATGATGGAACAGTTATGTTTGGAGACCAAACATGAGTGAGCCAAGAGGGATATATGGGGTATGAAATATACATGTAAATAAATTTTGATATTGATTTTTGATTATGTTGTATATAGACAGTAATTATTGATATATTTTTATTTTGAGATAGCTTGTAAACAGATAGTAATTATAACTTTACTGTTTAAATTTTTTGCTTGAAAAGCAAATAGAAATGATTTAAGATTCTTTAAATATTATATAGATATAACAGACTATTGGCAATGGCTTAGATTCTTTTAGGCACATGCATTTTGTTAAGCTAGCCCCTTCGTTTAGATTCTTTTGATTGTGGCCATTAGTAAACAGTGTTCAGTTTATGACAAAAACACTGACAACATGGCTACCTATTATCTGAAATAAGTACATCTTAACAGTACTTAGAAGTCTTTCACTAAATTCCTGAGTCGCTCATGCACAAATCTAATGTTATTTATTATACAGGGCAGCGTTTTACTAACACATGGCTTATTCAATACATTGGCCATTTCATTACATAAATCTAGATAACTTTGATATTCCTATCTATTATTAAGAATTTTGTAGTTCTTTAGTAAAATAATGGTTTGCAGTTAATCAAGACATCTAGTACACCTAGCTTGGATTTTATTCCAAAAAGTCCCAGCTATCTAGAACTTCAAGAAAATCCCAGCTAATCCTAGCTTTTGAAATAGGTTAGCCATTTTTAAATTTCCCACCAATTTACCAGGTCAAGGTCACCTCTAGTCATGACTATACAGAACCTGTTCTTGCCTTAGTGCAAGCTATTTCAAGATAATCCAAGGTAGCGTAAGTGAGTCTACAAATTCAAGGATACCCAAGTAGCTTGAATTCTTTTATGTCTGGCAATACAGTCCTAGCAAATCCAAGCTAGCTTGAATTCTGTCAAATCAGAAAAGTCCAAGCAAATCCAAGAAGCTTGGACTTTTTCATGATGATATTCAAAAAGTCCTAGAAAATCCCAGCTAACTTGAATTATGAGAGGGGGGATTTTCAAGAAGTTCAAGCAACTATATAAAGTCCAAGCTAGGAAATCCAAGCTGGTATGGGTTGAATAATTTTCCAATAGCTTGGATATTCAAGAAAATCCAAGCTAATCCAAGTTAACTTGAAATTTATTTCACACGGGTAAGCATTCTATCTAACGGTACTGTCAGTGTTTCCAAACTATCATATTCTATATATCCATAGCTGGTAATGATCAATGCAATGAATGTACTGTTTACTTTTTTACAAAGACTATTTAAATTTCCCGCCAATTTACCAGATCAAGGTCACCTCTAATTGATTACAGAACCTGTTCTTGCCTTAGTGCAAGCTATTTCAAGATAATTCAAGGTAGTATAAGAGTCTACAAATTCAAGGATATCCAAGTAGCTTGGATTCTTTTATGTCTGACAAAACAAAGTTCTAGAAAGTCCAAGCTAGCTTGCATACTGTCAAATCAGAAAAGTCCAAGCAAATCCAAGAAGCTTGCACTTTTTCATGATGACATTCAAAAAGTCCTAGAAAATTCCAGCTAGCTTGAATTCTGAGAGGGGGGATTTTCAAGAAGTTCAAGCAACTATATAACGTCCAAGCTAAATCAAGGAAATCCAAGCTGGTATGGGTTGAATAATTTTCCAATAGCTTGGATATTACAAGAAAAAACAAGCTAATCCAAGTCAACTTGAATTTTATTTCACACGGGTGTGCACAAATATATGAATTGCATTTGTTTTATGATGTACATGACATAACTTTGAAACAAATTATGATAAAAATATCTAAATATCTGCTATTAGACTGGTATTCTATATTTACCGGTACACCTTATTCCTCAAAACGAATTCTATTATTAGTACAGCTATTAATTCTATTCCAAGTATTTGCTTACAGCTATTACCATAGAGCATCACTCAACTAAAACAATATATAGCAAACGTCATAGTTTCATGTTTCAGCACAAAATTCTGTTATTAAAACAAAGTAGCTCTCTCTTGGACATTCTGGTTCGGAGAGGACAGATTTATTTGACATTAAATGATCCTCAGTGATTTAAAGAAAAAAATTAATTTTATTTCGGTAAATAATATGCTAGAATGAAAAATAATGCAGCTGCATGTACATAGAAAATAGTCTAATATATGTGGAAAATGGTTGTTTTAAAGCGTTTTAAGTATGCTTAGAGGCCAATATTTGTGCCGCTTCACACAATCTAAATGTGTCAAGATTTCATTTGAAATTAATTTTTCTTCATTAGGAAGGAGTACATGTACATGAATGAAATGCATTTTACTCTTCATAATAATCCTCTAATATGTATGGTTCACAGCCATGTACATTCTTTCCAGTCTTCACACAGGTCAACGCAAGCTTACACCAAAAATGGTTGAAAGTTTAAAAAAACAACTTAACTGGAGACAAATAAATCTATGGTACATGTATTTTAATATTGCATCTATATGGATGAAAGTGAGGAAATGTTTTTATTTAGCTTGAATTAATAATAATGACAAAACGGCATTTTTCAAAGAAAGTTATTTCTCAACAACATACATGTATAACAATTTTAACTAACATTTTCACACAAATGACAGTCCAGAACCTACATGTATTCTTGTTACCACTTAACAGACACAGAAGCTGTATGTAAAGACTAATTTTGTCTGGTACGCTGACATGTTTGACTGGCCTTTATAGACAGGTTTGACTTTGTGTTTTCTCTCATTGAGTTAAAACTTAAACTTTGGACAAAACCAATGCATAATATGTAGCAAAACATTCTATAGCATAATCATATTCTGTACAAAGTGCCTTGACAATGCTTGAAACTATCTACCCTCATTATATAAAAAATAACGTTTATTCTTGAACATTATATATAGTAGTTCTATGTACCGGTACATGTACTAATAAATATCCTTTTACGTTGAAGATGCTTGACTTAAAGATTAATGCTAAACTGTTACCGTAAGTGAATCAACGCTTACCCATAGTGACAAAATTATATCAATGCATGTCTGTATGTGGTAATTAAACTTTAGGGGCAGAATTTACGAATGGGGATCATCTCACATTTATTTTACACGTGTCTAAGACTTACACACGGAAAAATTATGACTTGTACGTGTAAAGCTTGTCATGCCCTGGTTTATCCTATTTTTCGCACAGACAGTGACAGAGATAATCAGCTAATTTGCTGTCCACATCTAACTTGGAAACCGACAACAAATGATCCATTTCTCAACCGCAAACGATTTTAGTTATACTTAAGCGACTCGTGCTTATTTCACATCATTAAATTCCTCAAATTATGAATCACTCCTATTCCTGAAAAAATTATCTGCCGTCGTCCGACTCCTTCCAGACACAATTCAATCTCCTCCTGAGCTATGCTGTGCACCTGCATAGCGTCTATTGTAACTGTTTCAGAAAACTGTCTGGTAGAAAATGTGGATCATTTGACTATTTTGAGAGAAACAACCACACACATCAAACAAACATTTGATAATTTCTGCGTCACTTTGACACATGTATAGACATATGTATAAATTTGATAGCCTGATTAGACGCCTCTACACTAAACATGTTTCGAAAAATGGTAACTGAATATAAACGTGTAATGATTGGCTGATTCAGAAAAGTACACACGATTAAGAGATAAACAGTATTAAACACCTTTCACAAATTTGGCCAGAGCAGTCTGAATAATAATACTTAGAAGTTAGAACACTAAATAAGATATGGTTCTAATTTGATTCTGCCTTTATTAAAATTTTGTTAACATAATTTTAGGAAACAAGTGTTACTTGAACAATAGCCTATAGCACTAATGCATAAAATTGTAAAGAACTGTAGAATATATGAAATATGTGTCCTCTCCGAGACGTAGTGGTACTGTTAGATTCATCAGAATTACACACAGATTACTAAATGGAAATCTATTTAAAACATTTTTAATCTGTTATTAATGAAAATAAAGGCATATCATTTCACTACGGATGGCAATATTATTTTTTAAGAAAAAATTGTATTTGAGCATCTTTTAGCCTATAATTACGCAAAAACAATAATAATAAACATTTAGTATCACTATATTTTGTTTTACTATATATAAATTAATGTATTTAGTCCAAGAATCATTTTAACAATTATCGACAGGATACACAACCTCTTAATATGAGTTTATTGACTATTTTATTTGTCAAAATATTTTGTTTCACAGAGGACATTTGACATTCAGACCGTTACAGTATGCCTTAAACAAAAATTTCTAGATAATTACTTGAAACAAAGTCTAGGTAGCTAAGACAATACATATATTTCTATCAGGTACAATATAAGCTCAGCCAAGCTGTAAAATATTATTATAGCACATTTTGTTATGTCTCGGAGAGGACATAGATTTGACGCAAATCATTACTCATCAGATGTAATTATCATTTTTGTTTACAATTTTCAACAAAGCTCTTCTAACTGTGTCACAATGATTGTAACAAACAAAAAATTTATTAAGCAAAATATAGTGATAATGCACTCTTCTCATTATCTGTAATGTAGCTGCAAAGTTCATCTCAGAGAGGACATTTTGTTTGACGGAAAAGAGAGCCTGACCCCATCATCATCATCATGAAGCTTACATTAAACAGTATACCATCATCATCATAATCAAGCTTACATTATACAGTTTATCATCATCATCATCATCAAGCTTACATTATACAGTATATCATCATCATTATCAAGCTTACACTATACAGTATATCATCATCATTATCATCATCAAGCTTACATTATACAGTTTATCATCATCATCATAATCATCATCAAGCTTACATTATACATTACATCATCAAGCTTACATTATACAGTACATCATCTCCATCATAGGACTTCACGATATACCGATATTATACTGAATACTGGTATGATAGCCATACCGGTAGTCATACCAGTATGATTTTGCTGATACCGAAATATCAAAATATAACATAAAACTGGTGTACCCTTCTGTTAGGCAGATAATCTGCTTTCCATTAGTTACATTCTAATAATATATCTGGCTAACGTGATAAGTTACTGCTCTTCATATGGGAAAATGATATTTAACGATCACACTTGAAAATTTACTTAGTTATCCGTATCTGTCAAATTGTTGTTAGAGGCTAGGGTTAAAGTAGTTGATAAATTACTACTTATAAGAACGTACTTCACACAAAAAATAGAAAACTTATTTTAATTAACCTTGTAGGACAGGGGGTGGTTAGCAATCTATCTTTTCTTGCGCTAATACTTCAGCTTTAAGCCTTACTTTTGCTCAGGTAACCTTTAGTGGTGACCTGTCGACCATTCCATTGTTATTCAAATTAGCTCTACCTGTCTAGGTACTTAATTAAAGGTAGTTCAGGCAATGTGGTCAGTCAAAGATTAAGAGCTGTACCTGGCACACTGTGTGTGTGTTTAGTTAAACCCCCAACAGACATCCCCCCCCCCCCCCTTGTGGGTTGGTCTGTAGTTTTATTAACCACTATAAAACATACTTACCGTTCAATCACTACTTGCTAAATCAACTACTCTGCATTTAGCCACCAGAATAAGATTTTTATGCTTGCTTACAAACCCCCCCCCCCCCCCCAATATGCCTATTTCATTTCTATGTATACCATCAACCAGGCTACTGGTAGGGTATACCCCCAACATATGACCTGATAGAGAATTGCACCTTCTGTACTCACTCCTTGGTAACACCTGTCACTGAGCACGCTCACGCATGTGCAGAGGAGCTCAAATAGGAAACAGATTGACTTTTCTAAATTTAAGTGCCAAATATTACAAACAGATTCTCAAACCATTCCCATGCGGGGTGGTTTAGGCCGGGTCGTAGTGATTGAATGGTAAGTATGCTTTATAGTGGTTAATAAAACTACAGACCAACCCACTAAAGGAGGTCTGTTGCGGGTTGTTATTACACCACAAACACATCTATACCGTTCAATCACTACTTGCTAAACCTGTAGATTTGGTCAGTGCCCCACTTAAAAACCTTTGGTGGGTGGAGATTTGAGAATCGTTAAACAAGGATAAAAATTAAACAACTTATATCCAAATGTTCATAAAATAACATAATAGTGCATCCATAACAAATCACACAGTGATTATCAAACAAGTAAAATTGTCAACTCAATGAAACAAACATAACAAGAGAATATTCTCACCATATCTGACGGACATACAGACTAACGAATTTGGAGAGATGTGCTTGGTAAATGGTCCTTGTCTTGTTTTGTTAAAAACGTTATATTTCTAAAAAAGGAGGCCGCTGGGCTTTGATCCTTTAAATAGACAGAGGTATGTAAAAGTCGATTCAGATTTCGAACCTGCGACTTGCATTCATGACGTCATCTAATGATGAGCCAGCGAAGGCGGAAGCCATTCCACGAAGGTCGAGAGCCTTGACATGGGCTAAATTGACCTCACTTGGGGAGGCAATCTCATAGCATAATTTTATGGTCTCACAGATCCATCTGACAACTGTGGCCGTAGAAACTGGTCTAGCCACCTCCTCCGCGTATGGAACCCATAAGTGCGAAGAATCGGATCTTCTTAAAATTGGTACGACGTTTATAGACTTAAGGCCCTGACATGACACCAGAATCTGTCCGACGGCGTAAAAGACAATAAAAATTTAAGAATAATAGGTTTGGCTGAGTAACGGTTAGACTGAGTCTTCAATAAAAAATTCCTTCTGGGATATAAAATTAGACCGTCCCCAGAATCGATAAATCTGTCTTTCTGTGGAAAGAGAATGAATTTCGGATCTTCTCCTAGCTGAAGAGGCAGCAACAAGGAAAACAGCCTTAAGAGGCAATAGTTAAAGACTGATAGAACCAATTGGCTCAAAATGGTGACCTGCCAAAACTGAAGAATCATGGCCAAATTTCAGGAAGACAAAGGCTTAGCCACTGGAGGACGAATATTGCCCAATCCTCTAATAAAACTATTGAGAAATCTTCAAATCCTTGATATCAGCATTCAGAAGACAAGGAAGAGAAGAAGCCAAAGAAATCTATAACCCCTAATGGTGATAGCTGATAAATGAAATGAAACGAATAGATACGATTAAAACGCTAACACCTAGGAAATAGAAATGGAATCAGGCAAGAAACCATGCTTTAAAAAACATACTCCAAAGATTTAATAGTCGACCTTTGTACAAATTCGACAGATCGACTCCCCCCTGGAAGAGACAATGATTTCCTGAGATCTTGAAGAAAAGTTGATCTCACAGAGACGGGACACTCGACATTTCTCCAAACAAACAGGATGAAGAATTCTTGATTGGATGAAGATGTAAGTCCCTTACTTGAGCGAGATCTGATGATACTGGGAGAAGGCTAGCAAAATCTTATCAGAAGATCGAGAAAGGCTACCAATCAGATCCTCTTTGACCAAAAGGGTGCTGCTCTAAGAAATTCTTTAAACTGGTCCATGACTATCTTCAGAACCATTAGAATCAGGAATATTGAAAGGAACATGAAATCCAACAATCCTGTTAAGAACTGAGACAGTGCGATCATCGCCCAAACTTGACTGGCCGAAAAGGGCGACATGAAAGATAAGATCTGGGCAATCAGACATGTCGCAAAAAGATCTACACGGGGAAGACCCAGAAGCTTGAAAACGCTTTCGGCAACCAACCTCTTAAACTGCCACTCGGTGAGTGAGAACTTGCTAGGACTGAACTACTGGTATACAAGAAATATCCGTCTAACTGGAACATGACTGGGAACTAGAAAGATTTGGATCTAGTGACATCCCAAGAAAAGGATCTAAAATCCCCATATAGAGAAGAAAGAAAAACCTCATTCCTCCTCCTGAAAATGAAAGAAAACCCCGTGGCATTGACTGATCGTGCCGAATCGAGATCTTGATGCCTATCACTCAATCCGACCAAAAGTGGAGAGGCTTCAGAGGGAACTAGAATGTACTGACTGCTACTAGAAGATCAGGAACCTTAGCGTCTTCTCATCAACATCACCCTGGGAATGGCATTCTCAACGCTGATCATCAAGCCTAGAATACTGAGAAAAATCTTGCCCTGACATAGAAAGAGGATGTCAAGGTAATCACTGTCAACCAGAATGCCTCTACCCTTGTCTCTCAATGAAAAAACTTGACCCTGAAAACAGCTCAAGGGAGATGCCTAGACGGGAGAAACTTGAGAAGGAACTAGACTTGACGTATTGAAAAATAAAATTCAACCTAGGCTGCAAGGCGAACTGCAAACCTTTGGAATAAATCTTAAAAGAATTGAAAAAGACCTAGCTTTTATTAACCGAACGTCTATAAAGACTGAAGAATAAAACGACGGCGCAAGACACCTGCTACGGCTGAAAGAAAAGCGCCAAGGTCAGATTGAAGGGCATGGCTCAAACTGCAATACCCTATCCTTGAAAGCAAAACTCATATACCTTCAGAAGGAAAGGTAAAAAGAGTAACATGAAATAGGCATCCTAACAAACGATAGAAAAGGATCCCCTGCCTGAAAAATAAACTTGCGACAGGGGAGGACTCCATCCTGAATTTACGAGATAAAGAAAGAAGATAACTTCTTCAGGAAGATAAAAGGACGCCAACCTTATAAGAATTGAAAACTATGAAGATCGTTGAACAGAAGCCTGGGTCTACTTTCTAAGGTAGAGCCTCTTCTATAGACATAATAGACTCCTTGACAATCAAAGAAAACCAACAACCCCTCTAATGCTAATAGCTTCTGATGGGAAGGAACAGAAGACCATTTGGGAGAAGACTGCAGAGAAGTTTGATACGGGCCGCCCTTAAAGATGGGGCAAACTTACTATACACCTGTGCAAAAGTTAAGCACCAGCAAAAACAATAGAACGTAGAAACATGATGGTACAACTAGGCTGCCATACTTTTTGTCCCCGCGTTAGCTGACATAATTCCAAGTACGAAATGCACATGCATGCATGACTTCACGCCGCTTGATGTCCGTGCGTGGCGGGAAACAGCACACCTGTTCAGTTACGTAAAAGTCCAGTTTGAGGTGTAGAACATTACATACAGATATAGGCGACAAGATTAGGAATTTTGTGTTCATGACCGTGGTTTATTTGTACAGAGAGAATTAGCTCTTGATTGTGAACCGCTATGGCAAGACGAAGGTTAAGTGACCGTGTGAAATGGCAAATCATAGGCATCCATACCACTGGTATGTCATGCAGAGAGATTGGCAGACAGCTGAACATTAACCATACTGTAATCAGTCGTTTGATTGCAAAACATGGGCAAACTAACGAGGTGAAGGACAGGCATAGATCGGGAAGACCGAAGAAGACTACTGCCCGTGATGATCGAGCCCTAGTACGCCTTGTTAGGAGATCTCCATTCACCAACAGCAGAGTGCTCAGCCAGCAATGGGAAACGCGCAATAGAGTGTCAATGTCTACCGTCAAAAGGAGATTGTATGCTGCTGGCATGAAAGCTAGGAGACCTGTCAGACGTCCTCTCATCACTGCACACCACAGAGGAGCGTCTGAGGTGGTGCAACGAAAGAAGACACTGGAACATGAGATCCTGGAGACGGGTACACTGGTCCGATGAAAGTCGGTTCCTGCTTCATGCCACAGATGGTCGAACTCGTGTATGGAGGTCCAGACGCACGGCGTACGACCAACGTAACATCATGGAAGAAGTTCCATTTGGTGGAGGTTCCGTTATGATATGGGGGTGCATCTCATTTGATTGTAAGCTGGATCTGTTGACTGTACCTGGAACACTAAATGGACAAAGATATCAAGATTCCATACTGGATAGAGTTGTGGTCCCTCATTTTGTAAATCATGCACCTGGAACCCACCCTATATTCATGGATGACAACGCCCGACCACATCGTGCTAGAGCTGTGCATGAATACCTCCGCCAGAATGCCATCGAAACCCTACCATGGCCAGCAAGGAGCCCTGACATGAACCCTATTGAGCATATCTGGGACATTCTTGGAAACATGGTGAGAAGGAGGGATCCTCCTGTGCAGAACCTACAGGAATTAACAGACGCACTCCATCTTGAATGGCAACGAATACCACAATGGCGTATCAGTCGGTTGGTGACCAGCATGAGACGTCGTGTCCAGGCCGTCATCCAGGCACAAGGTGGATATACCCGGTATTAATAATGACAGTCTCAAACTCGTGCACAGATGTTAAACTTCGTTTTCAGACACCATTAATGACAATCTAGCCACGTGTGTCAACTGTAGGGCAATAGTTGTCAGTTGTGTCAACGTAACCATATTCAGGCATCGTTTTCAAGTTCAAACAAAAACATACAGTGTTTCCCCACCATCATAATCAGCATTCCTCTAGTTGCATTATTACCTCTTGCACTAAGATTGATGGGTACAAAAATGTTTATGCTATTGCTTTCTTCATAGCACATGAATATACCCTCGCATGTGCGTAAAAATAGGGTGGTACTTAACTTTTGCACAGGTGTGTATATGCAAAAGAGGACTGCTCATAGAAACACAGTTTACATATGCCATGATGCTCCCACCATAAAATCCTGGGCTATATCCTTATGCTTAGCCCTCACGAAAAGTGGTAACTCGCGTTTATTTTGCTTATTTTAATTTTACCGCTTACACGAACTTTGAATGGAGAAAAAAGTATCATATAAGTATAGCCTCACTTATTAAAATGCTGAAAACCCTGAAAATATTATAGATAATTTTATTTAAAGAGATTTAACCAGATATCATGGCAACCCGAAAACCCATAGTAAGCCTATGGGAGGGGTTAGAAGCAAGATATAGCCAAATCCTCTACCTGAGAATCTGCAATAATCCCGTCTGGAATTCGAAAACATCAATTCATGACTGAATTTAGCAAGATAGTAAAAAAAATGAAATTAGGGCTTCCCAAACCACCGCTCGAAATGTTAAATTAGTCCCTCCAGAAATGGCGTCGCTCCAGGGAACTAAGGGAAATTTAATTGTGATGAGGTCATCACGATTCTACGAATAGAATGCATGACATCGGCCTGTTAAGAGAACTATGGCAAACCTTTGACTGTCTTGGAATCTGGCATAACCATGGTTAAAAATATAAACAAAGCTTTGCCATTGAAATTATCTTCAATTTGAAAAGAATTTCACAAAACTCAGAAACTTAACAAAACTCAGGATAAGAGCACACACCTTAAAAATTGAGGAAGATACGCACAAAACACCACTAATACCTACTCATCTACAATTCTGTAAGCTTTGCAACCAGAACCTAATCGAGGATGAAAAAACACTATAAAGGAAAGTCCACAATACAATCAGGAGAGACAAACGCTCTTTAAAAAGCTTAATGAGTTTACTAATTTTGTCTCGCTTGATAGGTGTAGCCAATTTCTATTTTTCTTAAAATCATATAATAATGGAGAAGGTGATCTAATAAAAATTGATATTGATTACATCAATGTTTGCCTAGCCGCTCGGGCATGGACTTTAAATCCTATGCAGACACAATACGTCAGATCGTCATCCTGTACATGAAGCAGGTTCCTATAATGATTGCATAACTGAGTCCTATATAAATCAACGTCCATATCAATTTCATTGGGAAACTAGCCAGCTTCACGAGTCCTGGTAACTTCACCATACCTCACTGTATTTGATATATTGTTTAATTAGATATCCCAAACAATCCGATATTTACGCCAAGAGGCAGTAAACTTAAAACATAGCCCTACACATTAAACCGGTAAATCTTTTTTATTTTTTTTTATTTTTTTAATATTTATAATCTTAGAACCAATATCTGTAATGGCGTATTTCATTGTGTTTGATATGCCAAAAAAGGATTGATTGATTGATTGATAATGAATCTCCAGGATCAGTTCGAATGTAAAATACGTAAAACACTGATACTTGATTAAAAACAAATGAAGACGTCATAAATAAGCATTTATGATGAAATAAAGAGAAATACACACTACTGGGTTGAATCACGCGCAGACGTTATACCTAATCATGCCCATAGAATGAAATTCAACTGCCAAATTAAAATAAAAACTGAGATTTAGAGTAAAAAGTTACTATAAAAAGGGAAAACAACCAAATTTGAAAAATAATAGAAAAATTACAAAAAATGCTGAAAAGACAGAGGCGATATGAAAGCAGGGCGAAGAAATGACTCGCAGAAAACCTTGACGAGACATAAGAAAACTCGGCTTTTATTCCTTCTTACTTTTCCCTTTACGAGTTATTTCTCCTTTCTTAGCATCTTTTTGTTCTTGTGGTCATTATTCTCGGTGCCATTCTTTTCCCTATGTATCATCTACTGATTCTATTTCCTTTCAGCGACTGTCAGATTTAGTCTAAGAATTACGCTAGAATCATGGCAACAAATTAACTCCCTTTGGTTAAAATAAATATGTCAACCAGCCGACATGAGGAAAAAAGAGCGCGAAAAAAGGCTGAACGGCCCGAAGACAACTGGCATCTAAAGTTGGATGAAAAGGAAAATTACGTATCTAGAGATAACGCGTAGAATACTGACTGACTCGGCTGACTGAGACCATTCAAAATTAATTGATGATATGCGCATATAAAATAAGCTGCAACAAGAAACCCATACAGCAACCAGTCGAAAGAGTCTTTAATTATGTTGAAAATTGTCACTGATAAAAGAATAAATGCTGAATATCTACAATTTCAATTGAGTCTTCAAGACTGGCAATGTCTTGGTATGAATATTTTCAGCCATTAAACATTCCGATTTTTTTAAAGCAATTACGGAAATAAGACTAACTCTTAGGCAAGATGATGACTAGATCCTAGGAAAGCGAACATGTAAACCGGACCTGAAGAACAAACCTCGAACCCCAGAAGTTCTCTATCACTGGAAATCCAAGACAGGAAGACAGAATCGGAAGTTAATCCTGGAACACCAGAAAGATCCATGAAAACCGGAAATGACCCTAACCCTGGATGTACGAAATCCGGAAGCAGAAAAATAGGAAACGGAAATGCGCAAACCGGAAGTAGACAACCGGAAACTGAACAGGATCCTACAGACCCGTATGTACAGTAAAAAACCAGAAATAGCATAGGAACCGGAAATACGCAAACCGGAAGAAGAAAAACCGGAAGCGGAAGAGGAAGGACCAGAAACGGAAAGCGGAAGTAGCCCCGGGTCTTGGAGACCCAAATCTACTAAGCACAAACCGGAAGTGCTTGCTAAACCGGAAGTTACCAAACTTCCTGACTGCATTAAGCTAGACACAGGCGATCCTGGCTACTGGTATGACCGAAAACTTGATGTTGGCATAGGTGTTGTGGTCGGGGGCTTCAACTGCCGCCACCACTGCTTGAGGGTAATGCCCTTCCTCAAGACTCATGTGGATTTTACCCGGTGACCTACTCGAGTTCACCTTCGAGAGCCTCTTCCTAGTCTCTAATTTGTTGAGGTTGGGGGGCTTCAAGTGCTGCCACCACTGCTTGAGGGTAATGCCCTTCCTCAAGACTCATGTGGATTTTACCCGGTGACCTACTCGAGTTCACCTTCGAGAGCCTCTTACTAGTCTCTAATTTTCTGTTTAGGATTTTGTAGACCGTCTTGACGAAATCATTAGATGAGCGAATACAGTCGACCATCCTTTGCATACGTGCATTTCTTTCAAACTTTCTTAGGGATACAAAACGAAATGCACTAAAAAATTTAATTAAAAAAGTGTCTATAAAGGCTCTTAGTTTAATTGAGGGTTAGAAATGATGATGATGACTTAGGCATTTTGTTTACCACGAGAATGGGATACCAGCACGAAAACTGGTAACACATATATACAGAGTATACAATGCAGTAAAAACCACAAAATACTCGATAAACATAAATTAGAGAGGATAGGCTTCATTAGGCATAATCATGGATTGAAGCACTCTCAAATAAGTAAGCTGACCTCAGCGCAAAGCTATAAAAGCTTAGCTGGCATATTTGCAGACTGTACTGCTTGCAGAATATTTGAAAAGTGAATCTGTTTCCTATTTGGGCTCCTATGCGCATGCGCGAGCATGCTCAGTGACAGGTGTCACCAAGGAGTGAGTACAGACTGGTGCCAGTCTCTATCAGGTCATATGCTGGGGGTGTACCCTACCAGTAGCCTGGTTGAGGGTATACATAGAAATGGAATAGGCATATGGGGGTTTGTAAGCAAGCAAAAAAATCTTATTCTGGTGGCTAAATGCAGAGTAGTTGATTTAGCAAGTAGTGATTGAATGGTAATGGATGTTTTTGTGGTGTAATAACAACTGCTGTTGTGAAATTGCAGCACGTTTTGTTTTATTCCTTTTGCTGATTGCAACGTTTCCTTGGTCATACCTCAGGTAGACTGTAGTTATTAAAATTCAATCTGCTTTATATTGTTTCCAGTTATCGGACCCTTTTAACACCGTGTACCCATGTAAAGTAGTTCCGTCGGTAACAACCATAACATGGTTATCTGCAGGATATTATACTTCACATATCCCCTGACCGTATTAGTCATATTTTGGATATTTTGTCACTGTAATAATTATTATTATTATTATTAGTATTCTAACGGTGGTCTGTTTATTATGCCTCAGTTGTAGTGTTTGGTAACACGTGATTTTAGTGACTTTCATGGTCATTCCTGGTGCATGGTGTCCCATGATTCTGACACAACCCACACAACTCTAAAGTCGGCTGTCGTTCGTTGCCTTCCGACAGTCGTCTGTTCACTCATATTGTTCACCCATCTATGCAAGTTGACAGATATGCATGGAGGACCAAGACATGGCTATCAAGTCAGATAGAGCTCATCCGCCCGTTCATCTGCTTGTCATACGTCTCATGAGTAGAAGCCTCTACAAGTTGCAGCTAAGTGCTCAAAATGTATCACGTGAACTTTATACAGGCTATTTCAAACTTTCACACGCCTTCCATTATTTATTATCAATCTATTTATTTATTTATTTCTTTATTCATATGATTCATCCGTAGATTTTGTAAAATTATTGTAACAAAGTTCTTATTTTCACAAATCTATTTGTTGATTTTGAATTTGTCGTAGTACCGTGGCAGACCCGTTTATTATTAAAGTTGGTTTACATTTTATTGAACGTGTGTGACATGGGTTTGACACAGAACTCAGTACATTATGTGTCTGATTTTTGTGTGACACTCGTGACCCACATACATCAATACAAGTACGAAAGTAGCCATGAAAATGAGAAAAACATAGATTTACATTCAGCATATTCAACGTCTGACTCGTAGCAGTGACATTTGTCAGTCAAACATCAACAGTCTTGGTTGTTCGCAATTTCACTGGGCGAGTTTATTTGGGACGAGATTGTCACTGGTTACCGGTATCTCGTGATCTCAACACGGAGTAGTTGTAACTTTGTGGCAAATTCAAATCATTTGTACGGATGATTTGGTTGAATTTCAGCCATTTTGGGATATGATTTAACTGAAGACAGTTCATATTTAGCATTTAATATCGGGATTCATATAATTTATTGGTTTTATTGTGGAAATTTGCGTCGACTGTTTCAGGAGTGCTGATATAGGCCTACTTCGTATGTATGGGAAATACGTTGACTATGGAATCGTACTACCGGAGCCTCACTCTATTTTGTCCATCATAATAACACTGGTATTAAAGGTATACCGGTATAGAAATTGATACCATAACCGGTATTCATTTTTCCAATACTGTGAAGCCCTACTTCATCATCAAACCTACATTATACAGTACATCATCATCATTATCATCAAACTTACATTATACAGTACATCATCATCAAGCTTACATTATACAGTACATCATCATCATTATCATCAAGCTTACATTATACAGTACATCATCATCATTATCATCAAGCTTACATTATACAGTATATATAATATTCATCTGATTGGATTACTCCTTTAAAAACTAAAATTCCAGCGTCTCAATTGCGAAGCAAAAATTCCTATCGCTGTTGTTGAATATTTTGAAACTATTATGACTGAAAGCGCGTTCCAGTCAAATTAGTTACAAAATATTCAACCCATTTCTTAGATATCGATCCTTTCACCGTCAAATCTCTGAAAAACTAAATTCTTTACGATATAATGCTTATTCTATTGAATAATTATAAATTATTTGGACTGGGGCAGCAACAGCTTCCAGTCAAATAATTGCTAAATATTCCAGTTTTCCTGTATGGTTGCCCTGAAAATGAAACTCATCAGTGAAAGGGTTAACACCAATTGTACGACTGTCCAAAAACTTTAAACCTGCCCAAAATGCTCCTGAAGTGTCCAAAGCTAATGTGAATATACCTCTATTAAGGTGATACTGTTACATACATATCTCATTAGGCCAGTCAAATTATTTTCCAAATTTTCATTAGAGTTCGTGTATGGTGTCTGCATTGAGATGAAAATATTGTGATTTGGAAATGAGGTCAAACAAATTCAGCTTATATCCAGTTATAAATCCACTCATCAATTGTATTTTATTTGATTAATTAACTCGTTAATACACAAACTGGCCAAAAAAATAGCTTCCTCAACGGTCATAGATCTGTCCATTTCCAGGCCGAGAAGACTATTTTTGAAAATTTATCACTGGAATAACTGGCTTGAAAATTTCAAAAATAATCCTCTTAGTCTGAAAATGGACATTTTCTATGAGAAAAATGAAATTTTTTGAATAAATTTGAGGGTTAACCCATTCAACGACAAATCCCTGAAAAAGTAAATTCTTTATGATTTATAGAATATTCTGTTGACTATTTTGAAATTAATATTTAATGGCTTCAAGATGAAAACTGTTGAATATTTAGAAATTAATTTGACTAGATTGTTCTGACTATTAATGCGTGCGACCAGCAAATGGTCAATTTTAATTTGGCATTCGAGCGTGTTGCTAAACAGCGTCCCGACAAAATCCACAAATATTTAAACAAAGACAGGGTTGTACCCCTCTTACATGTGACTCTGTTGGAGTTGTATATTCAGCTACGCACGAAAACTGGCCTATACACATGCACATAACACAACATTGAATATAAGCCGATTACAAAGCTTCTGATAATTACGAGTAGCCGATATGCAGACTCATTACTCGTCATTCTTCACGTGAGCAATGCGTGTACAAGCCTATTTCCGTGAAAAATATTATAAAATCCAAATAGTGCAATGGTAAATAGTTGCTAATAATGCCCAAAAATACAGGCATCCCTAGTTTTACTATCGCAGACGACCAGAGAATGAGATTAGAGGTTTCAAAGTTTTAAATATAGCAATCTTATCATGAGAAAATGCAAGACGGACATTCAACAATACAATTCATCCTGTCAATATTTTGTGACGTCTTAATGTTTGTTTTTACATTGCCTCCCTCACCGTTAACATGGACAATAGTTAGGAAATTATGCGTGCATTTTGGGCATTATTAGCAACTATTTACCATTGCACTATTTGGATTTTATGGTTTATTTCTCCAACATGGCTCATTATCCGTTATGAGCCGGTATGCACAGTATTTGGAAATGTCAACGGTCAGGTATCGGTACATGGTATACCGCGGTTCTCGTGGTATATATCGTCAGACCGCCCAGCTCTATCATGGACTGACTATTCAGTTCCAGCTGCTTTGGAGGAAGCTCATATACTCCTCAGTCCATTTTGCTCTCAAACACACTTTTGGTGTAAATATTTCATGACTAATATATCTGACATCCTTGTGTTTATATTTCAGAATCGGATCAATTAAAAGATGGATGGTAGGCAGGTAGCCTTTGGACCAGACACTTCCCCTGCTACATTTCATTTACAAATTCACCAGCCATGAATTGATCAGGTGATCACATTGTCTGTACTTAGATTGGAGTGTTTTATATCTGTGGATGGACATTTTAGGGGATTACACCGCCTGCCATCGTACAACAAATGCGAAACATTCTTTATGTACTTTCTAGAAATTGCACTAGCAAAATCAAATAAGTTTTGAAACTACTGAGTAGGCTTTATAGTTATCATCTCATCCAGATTGTGATGTGGACAGAAGATATACTAGAGGTGTAGCTGAAATTCCAGGATATCTATTTCAAGACATCACACAGTTAACCCATTCACCCTTGGAAACCCCTCCACAGACCCCCCCCCCCTTGTGGGTTGGTCTGTTGTTTTATTAACCACTATAAAAACATACTTACCATTCAATCACTACTTGCTAAATCAATTATCTGCATTTAGCTATCAGAATAAAATTTGTATGCCTGCATACACACCTCCCCGTGCCTATTCCTATTAATATGGACCCTTAACCAGGCTAATGGTTAAGTCCATCTCCAGCATAATGACAGATATAGACTGGCACCAGTCTATACTCCCTCATAGTGACGCTTGTCACTAAGCGCGCTCGCGCATGCGCACTGGAGCCCAAATAGGAAACAGATTCACTTTTCTAAATTTAAGTGCTAAATATTAAAGTCCAATTCTCAAATCTTACCATGCGGGGTGGCTGAGACCGGGTCGTAGTGATTGAACGGTATGTTTTTATATTGGTTAATAAAACAACAGACCAACCCACAAGGGGGCTCTGTGGGGGGTTGTTATTACACCACAAAAACATCCATTACCGTTCAATCACTACTTGCTAAACCCGTAGCTTTGGTCAGTGCCCCATTTAAACATTAGGTGGGAGGAGATTTGAGAATCAACAAACAAGGACAAAAATTAAACCAATCTTATCCAAATTTTAATAACATAACATAATAGTGCATTTAGCTCAATCACGTGATTAGAAAATAAGGAAAACTTGAACTTAAAGAAATAAATAAAAACCAAAAGACGACTCTCACCATTTCTCAGACGCAGAGTCCTAACGAAAATGGTGGGAAGTGCTTGGTAAATAGTCTTCGGCTTTTTTAGTTAAAAATGGTAATGTTACGAAAGAAGGAAGCTGCTGCACTCTGGTCTTTGAGATAAAAGGATGTAACGGTGAATTCAGATTTCCATCCTGCCACCTGCATGACCTCATCTAAAGACAAACCAGCAAAAAGAGCGAAAGAAGTAGCCATACCTCTAACGTCATCGGCTTTAATAAGGGAGAGATTAATTTGATCCGGTGAGGCTATCTCATGACAAAGCTTAATTGTCTTACAAATCCATCTGGCAATCGAAGAATTTGAGACCGGCCTAGATAACGCTTCCGCATAGGAAAACCATAAATGAGATGGATCGACTCTTATAAAATCTGATCGCTGATTGAAGGTTCTTAATGCCCTAACAGGACACCAAAATTTATCGGATGGCGAAAGACGAAAAAGATTTTTAAATGATCGGACTAGCAGGAAAGTGGTTAGATTGAGTTTCAGATAAAAATTTCTTTCTGGGATATAAAACCAAACCGTCTCCTGAAACTATAAATCTCTCCTTTTCAGCAGAAAGAGCATGAATCTCTTGAACGCCTTCTAGCAGAGGCTGTAGCAACAAGAAAAAACAGCTTTGACAGTTAAAAACAAAACAAAACTTAATACTGATAGAAGAAATAGGTTCAAAATGGCGACCTGCCAAAACTTGAAGAACCAAAGCCAAACTCCAGGAAGGTAAAGGCTTAGCAATCGGAGGATGAACATTACTTAGACCTCTAATAAAGCTATTAAGAGTCTTAGTATCGTTGACATCGGCATACAGAAGACAAGGAAGGGATGACCCCACAGAAAATCTATACTCCCTGACCGTAATAACTGACAAATGTAAATAATCAAACAGATAAGATAAAAAATCTAATACTAGGGGTATAAAAACAGAATCGGGCACGAAATCTTGGTCTGAACATCATTCACCAAAAATTTTAAGTCGACACTTGTAAACTCGACGGGTCAAAAACCTTCTGGCAGAGTCAATATTTTCCTGAGATCAGAAGAAACCTTATTCTCGAGGACCCCAGACTCGAGATTCTTCAGACACAGACTAAAATTTATTGGATTTGGATGCACACAAAGACCTCTTACTTATCCTGGGATACTGGAAGAAGAAGAGGGAAATCTACCAGAAAATCTAGAAGGTCTAAAAACCAAATCCTCTTTGGCCAAAAGGGAGCTATCAGAAGAATTTCGCAAACCTGATCCTTGACCTTCTTCAAGACTAACTGAATCAAAATCGTTAGAGGGAAGACATAGGCGAACATTCCTGTCCAGTACTGAGACAGAGCATCCACTGGCAGGGCTTGCCTGTTCGGAAAAGGAGCCATGTAAGAGATCTGAGCATTCAGAGGCCGCGAACAGATCTACTAGAGGATGATTCATAAGACTAAACCTCATTCCTCCTTTGAAAGAAAACACCATGGCAATGACTGAACGAATCGAGATTTAGCAGCCTATCAGACAATCCAACCAATGAACAGAAGCCTGGATCTACTTTCCAAAGAAGAGCCTCTTCTATAGACTCCTTGATAATCATAGAAAACAACAACCCCTCTAAAGCTAATAGCTTCTGATAAGAAGGAACAGAAGACCATTTTGGAAGAAGAGACTACAGAGAAGGGTTCTAGATCCAAGAATATCTAGCCCTTTTGATAAGGGCTGCCCTTAAAGAAGTGGCAAACTTACTATATGCTAAAGAGGACTGCTCATAGAAAACACATAGATTACATATGCCATGATGCTCCAACCAAAAATCCTGGGCTATATCATAATGCTTAACTCACGTTTATTATGGATATTTTAATAATACCGCTTACTCTGAATGGAGACAAAAAAGGCTCATATCAGTATAGCCTAACTTATTAAAAATGCTAAAGACTCTGCAAAAATTATAGATAATTTTATTTATAGATTTAACCAGATATCGTGGCAAACCAAAAACCCATAGTAAGTCTATGGGAGTGCTTAGAGTCCAGATATAGCCAAATCATGTACTTGAGATCTACATGAACTAAGGGAAACTTACTTGTGATGACTGTCATCACAATTCTATGAATAGAATGCATGACAAGGTCCTGTTAAGAGAATTATGGCAAACATTAGACTATCTAAAAATCGTATAATAATGGAGATTTAATAAAAAATTGTACTGAATACATCAACGGTTGCCTAGCTGCTCGGGTTTGCTGATAAATTAGATATCCTAAACAATTCGATATTTATGCCAAGAGGCAGAAAACTTAAAAGATTTTAATATATTTATTGATTCTTATATTTAGTCTTAGCATCAATAATTTCATCTTTGTAATAACAAATGACATTGTGTTAGAAATCCCAATAAAGGAAAGATTGAACACTGATACTTGATATTAACTGTCTGAATACTGAATTTTGCAGACAACATATTACAACTGTAATATCTCTGGACTTGCAAAATATTTTGAAAACATTTTGACCGAAAATAGTTGGTGGCTACTTAAATCCAAAGATTCTCGGCCGCTCTTCCCCCCTCCAGCGCAACCCCCACCCCACTCCAACCGGCCCGCCGCCAGCCCCCAGACAACAACCTCAATGAGCAAAAACCCAAGACCCACCGAATAGTCCGGGAATAATCCGACTAAAAATTGCCGGTGGCTTCACCAACAACCTCAGCCAAACTGCCCCCAAAATACCCAGCAAATCCCGAGTCCCGCACCCCCCCCCCCCCCTCCACACCCCAAACCACCATCCGAAGGCCCGCAGCAACCCAGTCAAAATAGAGCAAAAAGTTACGCTAGAAAAGGGAAAACAAACAAAAATCTGGAAAAAATGAAAACAAAACGAAATCACCGAAACTATGTCAACGCAGAAGAATTTGGCTTATATTCCTCCTTCCTGCCCCTTATCTGATTGATTATCTTTTCTAAGCGAATATAGTTCTTGTAGACATTAATCCTGTACTCATAATGATCCCTATGAAACCTTTACTGAATCTAATTCTTTTCAGCGACTGACAAAATTAGACTACGATTTACGCAAGAATCAGGGTTATCCCATCCACAAATAAACTCCCTTTGGTTAAATAAATATGTCAACCTGCCGACATGAGGTAAAAGGAGCGAGAAAAAAGGCTGAATGGCCCGAAGAGAACTGGCTATCTAAAGTTGGATGAAAGCAAAAATCGTATCTCGAAATAATGCGTAGAATACAAACTGACTTATCGGCTGATGAAATGCGCATATAAAATAATCTGCAACAAAATACCCATACAGCAACCAGTCAGAAGAGTCTTTAATTACGTTGAAAATTGTCACTGATAAACGAATAAATGTCTGAATAGACTACAATTCCAAGAGAGACTACAAGACTGGCAATGACTCAGTATGAATATTTTCAGCCATTAAACATTCCCAATATTAAACAAATACGGAAATAAGACTAATTCTTAGGCAAGAAGATGACTAGATTCTAGGAAAGCGAACATGTAAACAGTACCTGAAGAAACAACTGGAACCCCAGGAAGTTCTCTATCACCTGAAATCCAAAACAGGAAGACAGACCCGGAAGATAATCCTAGAACACCAGAAAGATCCATGAAAAACCGGAAATGACCCTATCCCCTGCTGTACGAAATCCGGATGTGGAAAAAAGGAAACGGAAATGCATAAACCGGAAGTATACTACCGGAAACTGATCAAGATCCTACAACCCGGATGTACAGAATTACCGGAAGAGGAAGCTAAAAAACCGGAACCGGAAATGGATGAACAATGCAATGCCGGGTAAAACCGGAAATGACCCTATCCGCGGCTGTACGAAATCCGGATGTGGAAAAAAGGAAACGGAAATGCATAAACCGGAAGTAGACTACAGGAAACCGATCAAGATCCTACAACCAGGATGTACAGAATTACCGGAAGAGGAAACTGAAAAACCGGAACCGGAAATTGATGAACAATGCAATTCCGGGTCCAACAGACCCGGATATGCATTCTTCTGGAAGCGCTCATGAAACCGGAAACGGAACTAGGAACCGGATCTTGAAGGCCCGGATGTCCTACAAAAAAGGAAGTCATACCGGAAACGGACGGACCGGAAGTAATAACCGGATCTTGAAGACCTGGATTTCCTACAAAACCGGAAGTCCTACCGGAAACGGACGCAACAGAAGAAAGAACCAGATCCTGAAGACCCGGATGTCTTGCTAAACCGGAAATTAAAACGGAATCTGATGGAGCGGAAGAAGCGAAAAAAGGAAGTAAACCCGAATCCAGAGGACCCGAGTCCACCACAACGGAACCGGAAGAACTAGCAAGACTAGGATTCTTGGCAATGCGCGATCTACAAAGTACCTTGACGACCGGTATAAACAAAAAATTGCCATTAGCATAAGGACCAGCCTTATGGACGACAGCCTCAGCCTCCGCCACCACTGCTTGTGGGTTATGCCCTTCACCCTCAAGTCTTAGGCGGGTTTGACCCGGTGCACTACACGAGCCCACCTTCGAGAGCTTGGTCGCTCTAGACTTTGCTAAAGAAACTTATTAACCTGCATCGAGGTTAGAGGGAACGGTTTCCCCCATTAGCAGGTTTCTTTCTTGACGACCGGAATATTGAAAATTGGCATAATCATAAGGACCAGCCTTATGGACATCAGCCTCAGCCTCCGCCACCACTGCTTGTGGGTTATGCCCGTCACCCTCAAGTCTTAGGTGACCCGGTGCACTACACGAGCCCACCTTCGAGAGCTTGGTCGTTCTAGACTTTGAAGAAACATCCTGTTTCTTAGTTTCCTTAAATCAGAAGATATCCTTTCGTCCAGAGATTTGATCAAGACCGACGCGAATGACTCAAATCTAGCAATAGAACTAGTACGGCATCTGAATTCGGCAAAGAGAATTCCCCCTCCGTAACGACCGGTATGAGGGTACGAAAAAGGACATTTCACACAGACATGTCCGGCAAATTCAGCTGAGTGATGGCAATCACAAATCGATGACGTACATTAAATCCTATCTGACGATTTACCAGACTCTAAAAACGAAAAAAGCGTAACAATGATAGCTACCGCTTAGAAAATCGTAAAAAGGAGACTAGAAACATAAAACGCACTTCTAAAAAAGGCAAAAAAGTTCAAATTAGAAATCAAAATCCCTACCGACAAGAAAACAAACTTGCATAGGGATAAATGAAAATCTTTATAATGCACTAGAAGTAAATTGATAAGGGCTTTTGGTCGAACGCTAGAGAATGATGATGATGATATAGGCATAGTAATTAAGTTACCATGAAACGAGAATTCGATCTTTTACGAAAACCGGTAACAATATGAACATAGTTATAAAATACAATATAACCACTAATAAACTTCCTAAACAAAACTTAGGGAGGATTGAATTCATATTAGTCATATTCCTTGGTAATATAGAAGACAATAGAGAATATTTTAGCAGTTGTTCTGCGTGCAGAATAATTGAAAAGTGAATCTGTTTCCTATTTGGGCTCCAGTGCGCATGCGCGAGCACGCTTAGTGACAAGCGTCACTATGAGGGATTATAGACTGGTGCCAGTCTACATCTGTCATTATGCTGGAGATGGACTTAACCAATAGCCTGGTTAAGGGTCCATATTAATAGGAATAGGCATGGGGAGGTGTGAATGCAGGCATAAAAATTTTATTCTGATAGCTAAATGCAGATAATTGATTTAGTAAGTAGTGATTGAACGGTAATGGATGTTTTTGTGGTGTAATAACAACCAGTGGTTCAATTTCATAACAGCTATGCAGAAAAGCTGTGGAATATTTTCAAACCAATTTGACTGGAACCTGTTGCTTCTTATAGCAGTAATAAGTTAGAAAATATTCAACATAAATTTTATTGAATTGGAATTGTTTTTTATCCAGATACAAAGCGGGTCATATTATGTAACGTTGCTTGTCATCTATCTGGATATGTCCATCCATCGGATTCTTGCTCTGTCCAGATGTCGGAGGTTTGATCATACATTCTGAACAATTTACATCATATATATTATGGGTCAGTGTCATGATTTTGTTTCAGCGAAATCTGTCTATTACCTAGAGTTATCCATTACCTCTAGATACGCCCCCCCCCCACCGTGCGAGCGACACACGCACACACACACACACACACATAACAAACCTAAAATTCATTGACAATATAGCGTATCAAGCGTATCACCTGAAATATCTCAAAAGATACATCCAGTTCAAATTTGTCACATGGATAATTATCTACAAGTTACATTTTCACACCAGTTATCTCCCCTGAAAACTATATTTCAGCATATATTCACAGGAGTTATCTCCTCAGAAAAACTTACAATTCACATTAAGACTAATTATTCACATCAATTTACCATTCTTCAAACATGTGTATGTTTTATAGGTTGGTTCTGTCTAAAACTCTTGTTCATAATTCAAAGTAGATTTTTTTGGGGTCAAAACCGAGATTGTTTTGTGTATAATTGTAGAGAAAATGTGTCTTACCACCAGTAGTTACTCCTCAGGATAATGTGTGTAATTCTGATCATGGAGAAGTCATGCAATTTCCAGATGTGAAATATACTACATTAGTTGTGTATTTTGGAGCTAAATGTCTCCATTCAAATTATTAAAAAATGTTAAAGATAATATTGTGTGAATAATTTGTTATCTGATGTGTAAGGATAAAATATTTAAGTGGTCATTTGTGTGTTCAGTCTTTAGACAGCTATGGCAGTCATTGACATGGGAAAATTCTGGGATGAACTTCATAGAACGTCGCTAAGCTAAGAAATATATATGCTTACTGGAAAAATGTCCAGCTTGTATAAGGAATCTGACTGGTTAATATGATTTGTTGCCTTAAACAAAATGCTAGATGCCTAAATCCGAAAAATAATACTCATTTATCAAAATAATTTAAAACCATTTGTGTCATCAGTGCCTCTAAGTGCCCAAAATGTTGCTTATATTAATTAACCATTTAATAGCCAAAACATTTCAAGTAAATTGAAGGTCCATGTGCAGCCTATGACATGACTGTTTTTGTAAATTTACCACAAAAATAGCTTTCTGCTGTCTTGCAAATTGATACATATTCTGGCCACTAGTGGCTTAACCATTAATCAAAGTTTTTGTTTAATTAGTGCCACTTTGCAGGCTAAGAGAAGACTATTTATTGAAAATTCACCACGGGAATGACTGGCTCATTTATCAACCACTTAATTTAATTTTTTTTTAAATTGGAAATCAATTAAATATCTACTCATCATTCACCGTTTGTCTGATTTCAAACAGGCATGGATGGAATGGAAGGACCATAGCGTGGTAGGCTTCTGATTGTCAACATAGAAATTTTATTAGTAAATTTTTTCGAGCATCTGATTTTCCAAAATGTTCACGAAATTGTTTATAAGATAAATGGATGAATTGACTTTTGGCTATGCGCCGCCCATCTCTAGCTAAATGCCACCTACGTTTTTCCCGTGTTGGGATCGATTGATCAGACCACAAACTCCATCAATCTCAATTTTCAGAAAACTAAACAGACAGATAAGCTGTCATATATTTTGAAACTAACTTGACTGGGTGTTGGGTAGCAACAGTGGCCAATCAAATTAGGTTCAAAATATTCGACAGATTGGTTATTAAGTAGTAGACATACAATTCGTACACATGATAGACTATTAACCCTTTATGGGTCATATGGATCAAAACCAGCCTCTACTATGGTCCTGTGGAATGTCCATATACAGGCAGAGAACACAATTTTTGAAAATTTACCTCTGAAATGACTGGCTCGATAACCGAGCCAGTCATTAGTGATAATCCTGTATATATTTAAATTTTCTTGACCAAATTTGACCATGAAAGGGTTAAGCGTTCATGACAGACGTAGATTCATTATGTACATCAGCCTACCTGTGACGTAATTAATTATGACATCCTAGGTCCAAGAAATTGCTTAAAGGATTGCTACCCATTAATTGCAGAATTAATTTCAAGCAGACTAGCTTGATAGGATTGTGATCTTATATACAGAAATCTGATTGACTAATGTCCAGGTGACTGTCACAGTATAAGTTAATTCCTCTCGAAATGGTTTTCTGCAACTTCAGTAAATGGATGTTACATTGTATGGAAGCGTGCGCCATTAATTTGCTGATTTATTAATACTGTGAGAAAAATCGGTGTACTAAGTGTGCACTATCATCCGTTAAAAATACAATAAACTTCAGCAGAGCTGTCTTAGCTTCAAGGCTGCATTGAAAGGGTGGTCATCCCCGGCACCAACTGACATGGGAGTGAAGTCTGTCACCACAGCAAAATAGCAGTTTGAAGTGCAGGAAATGTCCCGCAAGAGTATTTAAGTTTCAAAATTTGACCCCACTTGTAAGAATAGAATAATTTGAGAGCTGTGTCATGCTGGCTCCCCGCAGTGATGGTATCTAAGAGCATCTAAATTTGATTATTAGGGCCCCTATAGTAATCACCGCATCTGTCTGTCTGTCCGTCCACCTGTCCATCCACAATATCTCGTTAAAAACATATCATACAGAACCGCTTCAGATATTTTAATGAAACTTGGTGTATGCCTTTTGAAGAATTCACGTTTATAGGTCCAAGATTTGGGTGAAAACAAGATTTTTAATGCAAGAACACGATTTTTGACAATTTCCTCGTAAACACCATATCATACATAATCGCTCAAAATAATTTAATGAAACTTGGCAGGTGGCTTCTTTATCCTGGAGAGATGTGCCTTTTGAAGCATTCACCTTTATATGTTCAATATTTTGGGTGAAAATGGGTTTTTTATTTCAAAAGCTTACGATTTTTGTCAATTTCCTCGTAAACAGCATATCATACAGAAACGCTTCAGATATTTTATTGAAACTTAGTGTATGCCTCAGTTATGATACACAGACGTGCCTTTTGAAGGATTCGCCTTTATAGGTCCAAGATTTTCGGTGAAAAAGCGCTTTTTAATGCAAAAACTCAATATTTTCGTAAATGCCATAAAATTATTTAATGAAATTCGGCAAGTTAAGCTTCTTTATAATGGGTAGCCATGCTTTTTGGAGGATTAACCTTTATATGTCCGCGGCCAAACAACATTTTCTAGTTTCATTGGGAATGACCCCAGATCCAGTCAGAGCCATAGTGGGTGGGGGGGGGTATTGGTCATGGAAATCCTGCAGTTATGGAATTTGAAAATCTAAATTCCAGGCCTGGACAAGAGGCCCAAGGGCCTGTGACGCTCACCTGGACCATTAGTATTTGAAGCATTTGCATTTAAATATACATGATTCGTTACATTAAACAAGATGGAAAATGCTTTCACAGGAAAAATCAACCAATCAAAATTCTGGCGCCTATGATCATAGGAACATTTTAGCCAAGTTTGGTTGAAATTGCTCAAAGTAGTAAGGAGAAGAAGCAATTTGACTATTTCCGGTAAATTTGCCATAAAATCTCAGATTTTCACCCCAAAAATAGCTCAATCAAAATTCTGAATAGAAATTCTGGAGCCTACCACAATAGAATCCATCTAACAAAATTTGGTTGAAATATGTCAAGCAGCTATGGGGGATTAGCATTTTGACCATTTCCGGTAAATTTTTCATAAAATCTAAGATTTTCACCCCCAAAAATTGATGAATCAAAATTCTGAATGGGTGTTCTAGAGCCGATCAGCACAGGATCATTTCAGCCAAAATTAGTTGAAATCACTCAGAATGGTAAGGAGAAGAAGCAATTTGACAATTTCCGGTACATTTTTCATAAAATGTAAGATTTTCAACCAAAAAATTGATGTCTCAAAATTCCAAATGGGAGTTCTAGAGCATACGACCATATGATCCGTTCAGCCAAATTTGGTTAAAATCATTCAGAATGGTACGGAGAAGAAGCAAATTAGACAATTTCAGGTAAATATTTCATAAAATCTAAGGTTTTCACCCAAAAAATTTATCAATCAAAATTCTGAATAGAAATTTTAGAACTTACCACCATAGAATCAGTCTAGCCAAATTTGGTTGAAATATGTCAGCTAGCTAAGGAGTAGCATTTTGACCATTTTCGGTAAATTTTTCATAAAATCTCAAAAATTGACGAATCGTCTGGAGGGTACAAGCATAGGATACTTTCAGCCAAATCTTTAAGGAGACGAAGTGATTTGACGGACGGACTACCGGCATGGCATATAATGAGCTCACTTGGCCTTTCAGGCCAGGTGAGCTAAATATGGAAAATAAGCATTTTTAGCATAGGTAAATAAAGAGAAAATAAAGAGAATTTGTTGCCATAAATTTCTGGCGTCACATCTGCAATAAGAATTATGGCAACAGCTTATCAAAACAAGGTTTTGGCTTGATTATTAATTCTTGCAGGTATATGTTAATTTTGGTCATGAAGTCATGACATTCCCACCACCACCCCCACCCCCAGTAATCGAATGTAAAATTCTTGCCAGTAATTTTTTCCCATGATTCTTCAGTCGTTTTCTGTGCGAAGTCGACAAATTTGAAACTTTACTGAGCAATACGTCACATCATACATTATTAAGCCTATCGGGGTGGCCAATGCAGGAAACACATACATCTAGTATTATGGACTTCTGATTTTAGCATATATCATCTTACAAATACAAATATCATCTTACAAATACAAATATCATCTTACAAATACAAATATCATCTATCACATACAGACACACATTATTAAAGCAATGTCTATATTTCAATCATGTCACATATATTAAAGGCAGATGTACTAAATGCCTGCTTATCCAATTAGAGATATCGTTCTGATTTATTGCTGACCAACCATGACGTGTGTGGTTCAGCAGTTTGTAAAAAAATATTTCTTAGGTTAAATAATAGACTGCCCTGTGGAGATATAAGGGTTAAGTATACATGTATATCTAACTAACATTCAACTCTGAAAAATAAAAGATATACTGATTTATCAGTTTATATTTAAAGTTTGTGAGATTTCTTAAATTATTCTATTGTTATTTCAAACTAGTATTAACCTATCACTTAAACTACGTTTTTATTCCAGTAGAAGTGCACCAGAATGTTGATAAATATATTGATTCTATTAGTGTTTTCTCAATTATCAGACAAAGTTAGTTACATATGCTCTACATTATATAGTTTGAATCGATTCTATGTTTTGAATCTAGTTCATTCTGACCACTTTCCGTTAAATTATCTAAATAAGATGTAGTTGGCACATACTGATTGAGATGTAGTTGGTACATACTGATTGGAAGATGTAGTTGGTACATACTGACTAAGATGTAGTTGGCACATACTGATTGAGATGTAGTTGGTACATACTGATTGGAAGATGTAGTTGTTACATACTGATTGAGATGTAGTTGGCACATACTGATTGGAAGATGTAGTTGGCACATACTGATTGAGATGTAGTTGGCACATACTGATTGGAAGATGTATTTGGTACATATTGATTGAGATGTAGTTGGTACATACTGATTGGAAGATGTAGTTGGCACATACTGATTGAGAAATAGTTGGCGCATACTGATTGAGATGTAGTTGGTACATACTGATTGGAAGATGTAGTTGTTACATACTGATTGGAATATGTGGTTGGTACATATTGATTGGAAGATGTAGTTGGTACATACTGACTAAGATGTAGTTGGTACATACTGATTGGAAGATGTAGTTGGTACATACTGATTGGAAGATGTAGTTGGTACATACTGATTGGATGATGTAGTTGGTACATACCGATTGGATGATGTAGTTGGTACATACTGATTGAGATGTAGTTGGTACATACTGATTGGAAGATGTAGTTGGTACATACTGATTAGAAGACGTAGTTGGTACATACTGATTGAGATGTAGTTGGCACATACTGATTGGAAGATGTAGGTGGTACATACTGATTGGAAGATGTAGTTGGCACATACTGATTGAGATGTAGTTGGTACATACTGATTAGAAGATGTAGTTGGTACATACTGACTAAGATGTAGTTGGTACATACTGATTGGAAGATGTAGTTGGTACATACTGATTAGAAGACGTAGTTGGTACATACTGATTGAGATGTAGTTGGCACATACTGATTGGAACATTTAGTTGGTACATACTGATTGGAAGATGTAGTTGGCACATACTGATTGAGATGTAGTTGGTACATACTGATTGGAAGATGTAGTTGGCACATACTGATTGAGATGTAGTTGGCACATACTGATTGGAAGATGTAGTTGGTACATACTGATTGGAAGATGTAGTTGGCCCATACTGATTGAGATGCAGTTGGTACATACTGATTGGAAGATGTAGTTGGCACATACTGATTGAGATGTAGTTGGTACATACTGATTGGAAGATGTAGTTGGTACATACTGATTGGAAGATGTAGTTGGTACATATTGATTGAGATGTAGTTGGCACATACTGATTGGAAGATGTTGGTACATACTGATTGGAAGATGTAGTTGACACATACTGATTGAGATGTAGTTGATACATACTGATTGGAAGATGTAGTTGGCACATACTGATTGAGATGTAGTTGGCACATACTGATTGAGATGTAGTTGGCACATACTGATTGGAAGGTGTAGTTGGCACATACTGATTGAGATGTAGTTGGCACATACTGATTGAGATGTAGTTGGTACATACTGATTGGAAGATGTAGTTGGCACATACTGATTGAGATGTAGTTGGCACATACTGATTGGAAGATGTAGTTGGTACATACTGATTGGAAGATTTAGTTGGCACATACTGATTGAGATGTAGTTGGTACATACTGATTGGAAGATGTAGTTGGTACATACTGATTGGAAGATGTAGTTGGTACATACTGATTGGAAGATGTAGTTGGTACATACTGATTGGATGATGTAGTTGGTACATACTGATTGAGATGTAGTTGGTACATACTGATTGGAAGATGTATTTGGTACATACTGATTGGAAGATGTATTTGGTACATACTGATTGAGATGTATTTGGTACATACTGATTGGAAGATGTATTTGGTACATACCGATTGGAAGATGTAGTTGGTACATACCGATTGGAAGATGTAGTTGGTACATACTGATTGGAAGATGTAGTTGGCACATACTGATTGGAAGATGTAGTTGGTATATACTGATTGGAAGATGTAGTTGGCACATACTGATTGAGATGTAGTTGGTGCATACTGATTGGAAGATGTAGTTGGTACATACTGATTGGAAGATGTAGTTGGCCCATACTGATTGAGATGTAGTTGGTACATACTGATTGGAAGATGTATTTGGTACATACTGATTGGAAGATGTAGTTGGTACATACTGATTGGAAGATGTAGTTGGCACATACTGATTGAGATGTAGTTGGCACATATTGATTGGAAGATGTAGTTGGTACATACTGATTGGAAGATGTAGTTGGTACATACCGACTAAGATGTAGTTGGCACATACTGATTGAGATGTAGTTGGTACATACTGATTGGAAGATGTAGTTGTTACATACTGATTGAGATGTAGTTGGCACATACTGATTGAGATGTAGTTGGCACATACTGATTGGAAGATGTATTTGGTACATATTGATTGAGATGTAGTTGGTACATACTGATTGGAAGATGTAGTTGGCACATACTGATTGAGAAATAGTTGGCGCATACTGATTGAGATGTAGTTGGTACATATTGATTGGAAGATGTAGTTGTTACATACTGATTGGAATATGTGGTTGGTACATATTGATTGGAAGATGTAGTTGGTACATACTGACTAAGATGTAGTTGGTACATACTGATTGGAAGATGTAGTTGGTACATACTGATTGGAAGATGTAGTTGGTACATACTGATTGGATGATGTAGTTGGTACATACCGATTGGATGATGTAGTTGGTACATACTGATTGAGATGTAGTTGGTACATACTGATTGGAAGATGTAGTTGGTACATACTGATTAGAAGACGTAGTTGGTACATACTGATTGAGATGTAGTTGGCACATACTGATTGGAAGATGTAGTTGGTACATACTGATTGGAAGATGTAGTTGGCACATATTGATTGAGATGTAGTTGGTACATACTGATTAGAAGATGTAGTTGGTACATACTGACTAAGATGTAGTTGGTACATACTGATTGGAAGATGTAGTTGGTACATACTGATTAGAAGACGTAGTTGGTACATACTGATTGAGATGTAGTTGGCACATACTGATTGGAACATTTAGTTGGTACATACTGATTGGAAGATGTAGTTGGCACATACTGATTGAGATGTAGTTGGTACATACTGATTGGAAGATGTAGTTGGCACATACTGATTGAGATGTAGTTGGCACATACTGATTGGAAGATGTAGTTGGTACATACTGATTGGAAGATGTAGTTGGCCCATACTGATTGAGATGCAGTTGGTACATACTGATTGGAAGATGTAGTTGGCACATACTGATTGAGATGTAGTTGGTACATACTGATTGGAAATGTAGTTGGTACATACTGATTGGAAGATGTAGTTGGTACATATTGATTGAGATGTAGTTGGCACATACTGATTGGAAGATGTTGGTACATACTGATTGGAAGATGTAGTTGACACATACTGATTGAGATGTAGTTGATACATACTGATTGGAAGATGTAGTTGGCACATACTGATTGAGATGTAGTTGGCACATACTGATTGAGATGTAGTTGGCACATACTGATTGGAAGGTGTAGTTGGCACATACTGATTGAGATGTAGTTGGCACATACTGATTGAGATGTAGTTGGTACATACTGATTGGAAGATGTAGTTGGCACATACTTATTGAGATGTAGTTGGCACATACTGATTGGAAGATGTAGTTGGTACATACTGATTGGAAGATTTAGTTGGCACATACTGATTGAGATGTAGTTGGTACATACTGATTGGAAGATGTAGTTGGTACATACTGATTGGAAGATGTAGTTGGTACATACTGATTGGAAGATGTAGTTGGTACATACTGATTGGATGATGTAGTTGGTACATACTGATTGAGATGTAGTTGGTACATACTGATTGGAAGATGTATTTGGTACATACTGATTGGAAGATGTATTTGGTACATACTGATTGAGATGTATTTGGTACATACTGATTGGAAGATGTAGGTGGTACATACTGATTGGAAGATGTAGTTGGCACATACTGATTGAGATGTAGTTGGTACATACTGATTGGAAGATGTAGTTGGCACATACTGATTGGAAGATGTAGTTGGTATATACTGATTGGAAGATGTAGTTGGCACATACTGATTGAGATGTAGTTGGTGCATACTGATTGGAAGATGTAGTTGGTACATACTGATTGGAAGATGTAGTTGGCCCATACTGATTGAGATGTAGTTGGTACATACTGATTGGAAGATGTATTTGGTACATACTGATTGGAAGATGTAGTTGGTACATACTGATTGGAAGATGTAGTTGGCACATACTGATTGAGATGTAGTTGGCACATACTGATTGGAAGATGTAGTTGGTACATACTGATTGGAAGATGTAGTTGGTACATACCGACTAAGATGTAGTTGGCACATACTGATTGAGATGTAGTTGGTACATACTGATTGGAAGATGTAGTTGTTACATACTGATTGAGATGTAGTTGGCACATACTGATTGGAAGATGTAGTTGGCAGATAATGATTGAGATGTAGTTGGCACATACTGATTGGAAGATGTATTTGGTACATACTGATTGAGATGTAGTTGATACATACTGATTGGAAGATGTAGTTGGCACATACTGATTGAGATGTAGTTGGCACATACTGATTGAGATGTAGTTGGCACATACTGATTGGAAGGTGTAGTTGGCACATACTGATTGAGATGTAGTTGGCACATACTGATTGAGATGTAGTTGGCACATACTGATTGGAAGATGTAGTTGGCACATACTGATTGAGATGTAGTTGGCACATACTGATTGGAAGATGTAGTTGGTACATACTGATTGGAAGATTTAGTTGGCACATACTGATTGAGATGTAGTTGGTACATACTGATTGGAAGATGTAGTTGGTACATACTGATTGGAAGATGTAGTTGGTACATACTGATTGAGATGTAGTTGGTACATACTGATTGGAAGATGTATTTGGTACATACTGATTGGAAGATGTATTTGGTACATACTGATTGAGATGTATTTGGTACATACTGATTGGAAGATGTAGTTGGTACATACTGATTGAGATGTAGTTGGCACATACTGATTGGAAGATGTAGTTGGTACATACTGATTGGAAGATGTAGTTGGCACATACTGATTGAGATGTAGTTGGCACATACTGATTGGAAGATGTAGTTGGTACATACTGATTGGAAGATGTAGTTGGTACATACCGACTAAGATGTAGTTGGCACATACTGATTGAGATGTAGTTGGTACATACTGATTGGAAGATGTAGTTGTTACATACTGATTGAGATGTAGTTGGCACATACTGATTGGAAGATGTAGTTGGCACATACTGATTGAGATGTAGTTGGCACATACTGATTGGAAGATGTATTTGGTACATACTGATTGAGATGTAGTTGGTACATACTGATTGGAAGATGTAGTTGGCACATACTGATTGAGATATAGTTGGCGCATACTGATTGAGATGTAGTTGCCACATACTGATTGGAAGATATATTTGGTACATACTGATTGGAAGATGTAGTTGGTACATACTGATTGGAATATGTAGTTGGTACATATTGATTGGAAGATGTAGTTGGTACATACTGACTAAGATGTAGTTGGTACATACTGATTGGAAGATGTAGTTGGTACATACTGATTGGAAGATGTAGTTGGCATATACTGATTGAGATGTAGTTGGCACATACTGATTGGAAGATGTAGTTGGTACATACTGATTGGAAGATGTAGTTGGCCCATACTGATTGAGATGCAGTTGGTACATACTGATTGGAAGATGTAGTTGGCACATACTGATTGAGATGTAGTTGGTACATACTGATTGGAAGATGTAGTTGGTACATACTGATTGGAAGATGTAGTTGGTACATATTGATTGAGATGTAGTTGGCACATACTGATTGGAAGATGTTGGTACATACTGATTGGAAGATGTAGTTGAAACATACTGATTGAGATGTAGTTGATACATACTGATTGGAAGATGTAGTTGGCACATACTGATTGAGATGTAGTTGGCACATACTGATTGAGATGTAGTTGGCACATACTGATTGGAAGGTGTAGTTGGCACATACTGATTGAGATGTAGTTGGCACATACTGATTGAGATGTAGTTGGTACATACTGATTGGAAGATGTAGTTGGCACATACTGATTGAGATGTAGTTGGCACATACTGATTGGAAGATGTAGTTGGTACATACTGATTGGAAGATTTAGTTGGCACATACTGATTGAGATGTAGTTGGTACATACTGATTGGAAGATGTAGTTGGTACATACTGATTGGAAGATGTAGTTGGTACATACTGATTGGAAGATGTAGTTGGTACATACTGATTGGATGATGTAGTTGGTACATACTGATTGAGATGTAGTTGGTACATACTGATTGGAAGATGTATTTGGTACATACTGATTGGAAGATGTATTTGGTGCATACTGATTGAGATGTATTTGGTACATACTGATTGGAAGATGTATTTGGTACATACCGATTGGAAGATGTAGTTGGTACATAGCGATTGGAAGATGTAGTTGGTACATACTGATTGGAAGATGTAGTTGGCACATACTGATTGGAAGATGTAGTTGGTATATACTGATTGGAAGATGTAGTTGGCACATACTGATTGAGATGTAGTTGGTGCATACTGATTGGAAGATGTAGTTGGTACATACTGATTGGAAGATGTAGTTGGCCCATACTGATTGAGATGTAGTTGGTACATACTGATTGGAAGATGTATTTGGTACATACTGATTGGAAGATGTAGTTGGTACATACTGATTGGAAGATGTAGTTGGCACATACTGATTGAGATGTAGTTGGCACATACTGATTGGAAGATGTAGTTGGTACATACTGATTGGAAGATGTAGTTGGTACATACCGACTAAGATGTAGTTGGCACATACTGATTGAGATGTAGTTGGTACATACTGATTGGAAGATGTAGTTGTTACATACTGATTGAGATGTAGTTGGTACATACTGATTGGAAGATGTAGTTGGCACATACTGATTGAGAAATAGTTGGCGCATACTGATTGAGATGTAGTTGGTACATACTGATTGGAAGATGTAGTTGTTACATACTGATTGGAATATTGGTTGGTACATATTGATTGGAAGATGTAGTTGGTACATACTGACTAAGATGTAGTTGGTACATACTGATTGGAAGATGTAGTTGGTACATACTGATTGGAAGATGTAGTTGGTACATACTGATTGGATGATGTAGTTGGTACATACCGATTGGATGATGTAGTTGGTACATACTGATTGAGATGTAGTTGGTACATACTGATTGGAAGATGTAGTTGGTACATACTGCTTAGAAGACGTAGTTGGTACATACTGATTGAGATGTAGTTGGCACATACTGATTGGAAGATGTAGTTGGTACATACTGATTGGAAGATGTAGTTGGCACATACTGATTGAGATGTAGTTGGTACATACTGATTGGAAGATGTAGTTGGTACATACTGACTAAGATGTAGTTGGTACATACTGATTGGAAGATGTAGTTGGTACATACTGATTAGAAGACGTAGTTGGTACATACTGATTGAGATGTAGTTGGTACATACTGATTGGAACATTTAGTTGGTACATACTGATTGGAAGATGTAGTTGGCACATACTGATTGAGATGTAGTTGGTACATACTGATTGGAAGATGTAGTTGGTACATACTGATTGAGATGTAGTTGGCACATACTGATTGGAAGATGTAGTTGGTACATACTGATTGGAAGATGTAGTTGGCCCATATTGATTGAGATGCAATTGGTACATACTGATTGGAAGATGTAGTTGGCACATACTGATTGAGATGTAGTTGGTACATACTGATTGGAAGATGTAGTTGTTACATACTGATTGGAATATTGGTTGGTACATATTGATTGGAAGATGTAGTTGGTACATACTGACTAAGATGTAGTTGGTACATACTGATTGGAAGATGTAGTTGGTACATACTGATTGGAAGATGTAGTTGGTACATACTGATTGGATGATGTAGTTGGTACATACTGATTGGAAGATGTAGTTGGTACATACTGATTGAGATGTAGTTGGCACATACTGATTGAGATGTAGTTGGTACATACTGATTGGAAGATGTAGTTGGTACATACTGATTGGAAGATGTAGTTGGTACATATTGATTGAGATGTAGTTGGCACATACTGATTGGAAGATGTTGGTACATACTGATTGGAAGATGTAGTTGACACATACTGATTGAGATGTAGTTGATACATACTGATTGGAAGATGTAGTTGGCACATACTGATTGAGATGTAGTTGGCACATACTGATTGAGATGTAGTTGGCACATACTGATTGGAAGGTGTAGTTGGCACATACTGATTGAGATGTAGTTGACACATACTGATTGAGATGTAGTTAGTACATACTGATTGGAAGATGTAGTTGGCACCTACTGATTGAGATGTAGTTGGCACATACTGATTGGAAGATGTAGTTGGTACATACTGATTGGAAGATTTAGTTGGCACATACTGATTGAGATGTAGTTGGTACATACTGATTGGAAGATGTAGTTGGTACATACTGATTGGAAGATGTAGTTGGTACATACTGATTGGAAGATGTAGTTGGTACATACTGATTGGATGATGTAGTTGGTACATACTGATTGAGATGTAGTTGGTACATACTGATTGGAAGATGTATTTGGTACATACTGATTGGAAGATGTATTTGGTACATACTGATTGAGATGTATTTGGTACATACTGATTGGAAGATGTATTTGGTACATACCGATTGGAAGATGTAGTTGGTACATACCGATTGGAAGATGTAGTTGGTACATACTGATTGGAAGATGTAGTTGGCACATACTGATTGGAAGATGTAGTTGGTATATACTGATCGGAAGATGTAGTTGGCACATACTGATTGAGATGTAGTTGGTGCATACTGATTGGAAGATGTAGTTGGTACATACTGATTGGAAGATGTAGTTGGCCCATACTGATTGAGATGTAGTTGGTACATACTGATTGGAAGATGTAGTTGTTACATACTGATTGAGATGTAGTTGGTACATACTGATTGGAAGATGTAGTTGGCACATACTGATTGAGAAATAGTTGGCGCATACTGATTGAGATGTAGTTGGTACATACTGATTGGAAGATGTAGTTGTTACATACTGATTGGAATATGTGGTTGGTACATATTGATTGGAAGATGTAGTTGGTACATACTGACTAAGATGTAGTTGGTACATACTGATTGGAAGATGTAGTTGGTACATACTGATTGGAAGATGTAGTTGGTACATACTGATTGGATGATGTAGTTGGTACATACTGATTGGATGATGTAGTTGGTACATACTGATTGAGATGTAGTTGGTACATACTGATTGGAAGATGTAGTTGGTACATACTGATTAGAAGACGTAGTTGGTACATACTGATTGAGATGTAGTTGGCACATACTGATTGGAAGATGTAGTTGGTACATACTGATTGGAAGATGTAGTTGGTACATAGCGATTGGAAGATGTAGTTGGTACATACTGATTGGAAGATGTAGTTGGCACATACTGATTGGAAGATGTAGTTGGTACATACTGATTGGAAGATGTAGTTGGCACATACTGATTGAGATGTAGTTGGTACATACTGATTGGAAGATGTAGTTGGTACATACTGATTGGAAGATGTAGTTGGCCCATACTGATTGAGATGTAGTTGGTACATACTGATTGGAAGATGTATTTGGTACATACTGATTGGAAGATGTAGTTGGTACATACTGATTGGAAGATGTAGTTGGCACATACTGATTGAGATGTAGTTGGCACATACTGATTGGAAGATGTAGTTGGTACATACTGATTGGAAGATGTAGTTGGTACATACCGACTAAGATGTAGTTGGCACATACTGATTGAGATGTAGTTGGTACATACTGATTGGAAGATGTAGTTGTTACATACTGATTGAGATGTAGTTGGTACATACTGATTGGAAGATGTAGTTGGCACATACTGATTGAGAAATAGTTGGCGCATACTGATTGAGATGTAGTTGGTACATACTGATTGGAAGATGTAGTTGTTACATACTGATTGGAATATTGGTTGGTACATATTGATTGGAAGATGTAGTTGGTACATACTGACTAAGATGTAGTTGGTACATACTGATTGGAAGATGTAGTTGGTACATACTGATTGGAAGATGTAGTTGGTACATACTGATTGGATGATGTAGTTGGTACATACTGATTGGAAGATGTAGTTGGTACATACTGATTGGAAGATGTAGTTGGTACATACTGATTGGAAGATGTAGTTGGTACATACTGATTGGAAGATGTAGTTGGTACATACTGATTGAGATGTAGTTGGTACATACTGATTGGAAGATGTAGTTGGTACATACTGATTGGAAGATGTAGTTGGCACATACTGATTGAGATGTAGTTGGTACATACTGATTGGAAGATGTAGTTGGTACATACTGATTGGAAGATGTAGTTGGTACATACTGATTGGAAGATGTAGTTGGTACATACTGATTAGAAGACGTAGTTGGTACATACTGATTGAGATGTAGTTGGTACATACTGATTGGAAGATGTAGTTGGTACATACTGATTGGAAGATGTAGTTGGCACATACTGATTGAGATGTAGTTGGTACATACTGATTGGAAGATGTAGTTGGCACATACTGATTGAGATGTAGTTGGTACATACTGATTGGAAGATGTAGTTGGTACATACTGATTGGAAGATGTAGTTGGCCCATATTGATTGAGATGCAATTGGTACATACTGATTGGAAGATGTAGTTGGCACATACTGATTGAGATGTAGTTGGTACATACTGATTGGAAGATGTAGTTGGTACATACTGATTGGAAGATGTAGTTGGTACATACTGATTGGAAGATGTAGTTGGCACATACTGATTGGAAGATGTTGGTACATACTGATTGGAAGATGTAGTTGACACATACTGATTGAGATGTAGTTGATACATACTGATTGGAAGATGTAGTTGGCACATACTGATTGAGATGTAGTTGGCACATACTGATTGAGATGTAGTTGGCACATACTGATTGGAAGGTGTAGTTGGCACATACTGATTGAGATGTAGTTGACACATACTGATTGAGATGTAGTTAGTACATACTGATTGGAAGATGTAGTTGGCACCTACTGATTGAGATGTAGTTGGCACATACTGATTGGAAGATGTAGTTGGTACATACTGATTGGAAGATTTAGTTGGCACATACTGATTGAGATGTAGTTGGTACATACTGATTGGAAGATGTAGTTGGTACATACTGATTGGAAGATGTAGTTGGTACATACTGATTGGAAGATGTAGTTGGTACATACTGATTGGATGATGTAGTTGGTACATACTGATTGAGATGTAGTTGGTACATACTGATTGGAAGATGTATTTGGTACATACTGATTGGAAGATGTATTTGGTACATACTGATTGAGATGTATTTGGTACATACTGATTGGAAGATGTATTTGGTACATACTGATTGGAAGATGTAGTTGGTACATACTGATTGGAAGATGTAGTTGGTACATACTGATTGGAAGATGTAGTTGGTACATACTGATTGGAAGATGTAGTTGGTACATACTGATTGGAAGATGTAGTTGGCACATACTGATTGAGATGTAGTTGGTGCATACTGATTGGAAGATGTAGTTGGTACATACTGATTGGAAGATGTAGTTGGCCCATACTGATTGAGATGTAGTTGGTACATACTGATTGGAAGATGTAGTTGTTACATACTGATTGAGATGTAGTTGGTACATACTGATTGGAAGATGTAGTTGGCACATACTGATTGAGAAATAGTTGGCGCATACTGATTGAGATGTAGTTGGTACATACTGACTAAGATGTAGTTGGTACATACTGATTGGAAGATGTAGTTGGTACATACTGATTGGAAGATGTAGTTGGTACATACTGATTGGATGATGTAGTTGGTACATACCGATTGGATGATGTAGTTGGTACATACTGATTGAGATGTAGTTGGTACATACTGATTGGAAGATGTAGTTGGTACATACTGATTGGAAGATGTAGTTGGTACATACTGATTGAGATGTAGTTGGCACATACTGATTGGAAGATGTAGTTGGTACATACTGATTGGAAGATGTAGTTGGCACATACTGATTGAGATGTAGTTGGTACATACTGATTAGAAGATGTAGTTGGTACATACTGACTAAGATGTAGTTGGTACATACTGATTGGAAGATGTAGTTGGTACATACTGATTAGAAGACGTAGTTGGTACATACTGATTGAGATGTAGTTGGCACATACTGATTGGAACATTTAGTTGGTACATACTGATTGGAAGATGTAGTTGGCACATACTGATTGAGATGTAGTTGGTACATACTGATTGGAAGATGTAGTTGGCACATACTGATTGAGATGTAGTTGGCACATACTGATTGGAAGATGTAGTTGGTACATACTGATTGGAAGATGTAGTTGGCCCATACTGATTGAGATGCAATTGGTACATACTGATTGGAAGATGTAGTTGGCACATACTGATTGAGATGTAGTTGGTACATACTGATTGGAAGATGTAGTTGGTACATACTGATTGGAAGATGTAGTTGGTACATATTGATTGAGATGTAGTTGGTACATACTGATTGGAAGATGTTGGTACATACTGATTGGAAGATGTAGTTGACACATACTGATTGAGATGTAGTTGATACATACTGATTGGAAGATGTAGTTGGCACATACTGATTGAGATGTAGTTGGCACATACTGATTGAGATGTAGTTGGCACATACTGATTGGAAGGTGTAGTTGGCACATACTGATTGAGATGTAGTTGGCACATACTGATTGAGATGTAGTTAGTACATACTGATTGGAAGATGTAGTTGGTACATACTGATTGAGATGTAGTTGGTACATACTGATTGGAAGATGTAGTTGGTACATACTGATTGAGATGTAGTTGGTACATACTGATTGGAAGATGTAGTTGGTACATACTGATTGGAAGATGTAGTTGGTACATACTGATTGGAAGATGTAGTTGGTACATATTGATTGAGATGTAGTTGGCACATACTGATTGGAAGATGTTGGTACATACTGATTGGAAGATGTAGTTGACACATACTGATTGAGATGTAGTTGATACATACTGATTGGAAGATGTAGTTGGCACATACTGATTGAGATGTAGTTGGCACATACTGATTGGAAGGTGTAGTTGGCACATACTGATTGAGATGTAGTTGGCACATACTGATTGAGATGTAGTTGGTACATACTGATTGGAAGATGTAGTTGGCACATACTGATTGAGATTTGGTTGGCACATACTGATTGGAAGATGTAGTTGGTACATACTGATTGGAAGATTTAGTTAGCACATACTGATTGAGATGTAGTTGGTACATACTGATTGGAAGATGTAGTTGGTACATACTGATTGGAAGATGTAGTTGGTACATACTGATTGGAAGATGTAGTTGGTACATACTGATTGGATGATGTAGTTGGTACATACTGATTGAGATGTAGTTGGTACATACTGATTGGAAGATGTATTTGGTACATACTGATTGGAAGATGTATTTGGTACATACTGATTGAGATGTATTTGGTACATACTGATTGGAAGATGTATTTGGTACATACCGATTGGAAGATGTAGTTGGTACATACCGATTGGAAGATGTAGTTGGTACATACTGATTGGAAGATGTAGTTGGCACATACTGATTGGAAGATGTAGTTGGTATATACTGATTGGAAGATGTAGTTGGCACATACTGATTGAGATGTAGTTGGTGCATACTGATTGGAAGATGTAGTTGGTACATACTGATTGGAAGATGTAGTTGGCCCATACTGATTGAGATGTAGTTGGTACATACTGATTGGAAGATGTATTTGGTACATACTGATTGGAAGATGTAGTTGGTACATACTGATTGGAAGATGTAGTTGGCACATACTGATTGAGATGTAGTTGGCACATACTGATTGGAAGATGTAGTTGGTACATACTGATTGGAAGATGTAGTTGGTACATAGCGACTAAGATGTAGTTGGCACATACTGATTGAGATGTAGTTGGTACATACTGATTGGAAGATGTAGTTGTTACATACTGATTGAGATGTAGTTGGCACATACTGATTGGAAGATGTAGTTGGCACATACTGATTGAGATGTAGTTGGCACATACTGATTGGAAGATGTAGTTGGCACATACTGATTGAGATGTAGTTGGCACATACTGATTGGAAGATGTAGTTGGTACATACTGATTGGAAGATTTAGTTGGCACATACTGATTGAGATGTAGTTGGTACATACTGATTGGAAGATGTAGTTGGTACATACTGATTGGAAGATGTAGTTGGTACATACTGATTGAGATGTAGTTGGTACATACTGATTGGAAGATGTATTTGGTACATACTGATTGGAAGATGTATTTGGTACATACTGATTGAGATGTATTTGGTACATACTGATTGGAAGATGTAGTTGGTACATACTGATTGGAAGATGTAGTTGGTACATACTGATTGGAAGATGTAGTTGGCACATACTGATTGAGATGTAGTTGGTACATACTGATTGGAAGATGTAGTTGGTACATACTGATTGGAAGATGTAGTTGGTACATACTGATTGGAAGATGTAGTTGATAAATACTGATTGGAAGATGTAGTTGGTACATACTGATTGGAAGATGTAGTTGGTACATACTGATTGGAAGATGTAGTTGGTACATACTGATTGGAAGATGTAGTTGGTACATACTGATTGGAAGATGTATTTGGTACATACTGATTGGAAGATGTAGTTGGTACATACTGATTGGAAGATGTAGTTGGTACATACTGATTGGAAGATGTAGTTGGTACATACTGATTGGAAGATGTAGTTGGTACACACTGATTGGATGATGTAGTTGGTACATACTGATTGGATGATGTAGTTGATAAATACTGATTGGAAGATGTAGTTGGTACATAGTGAGTGGATGATGTAGTTGGTACATACTGATTGGAAGATGTAGTTGGTACATACTGATTGGAAGATGTAGTTGGTACATACTGATTGGAAGATGTAGTTGGTACATACTGATTGGAAGATGTAGTTGGTACATACTGATTGGAAGATGTAGTTGGTACATACTGATTGGAAGATGTAGTTGGTACATACTGATTGGAAGATGTAGTTGGTACATACTGATTGGATGATGTAGTTGGTACATACTGATTGGAAGATGTAGTTGGTACATACTGATTGGAAGATGTAGTTGGTACATACTGATTGGAAGATGTAGTTGGTACATACTGATTGGAAGATGTAGTTGGTACATACTGATTGGAAGATGTAGTTGGTACATACTGATTGGAAGATGTAGTTGGTACATACTGATTGGATGATGTAGTTGGTACATACTGAATGAGATGTAGTTGGTACATACTGATTGGATGATGTAGTTGGTACATAGTGAGTGGATGATGTAGTTGGTACATACTGATTGGAAGATGTAGTTGGTACATACTGATTGGAAGATGTAGTTGGTACATAGTGAGTGGATGATGTAGTTGGTACATACTGATTGGAAGATGTAGTTGGTACATACTGATTGGAAGATGTAGTTGGTACATACTGATTGGAAGATGTAGTTGGTACATACTGATTGGAAGATGTAGTTGGTACATAGTGAGTGGATGATGTAGTTGGTACATACTGATTGGAAGATGTAGTTGGTACATACTGATTGGAAGATGTAGTTGGTACATACTGATTGGATGATGTAGTTGGTACATACTGATTGGAAGATGTAGTTGGTACATACTGATTGGAAGATGTAGTTGGTACATACTGATTGGAAGATGTAGTTGATAAATACTGATTGGAAGATGTAGTTGGTACATAGTGAGTGGATGATGTAGTTGGTACATACTGATTGGACGATGTAGTTGGTACATACTGATTGGAAGATGTAGTTGGTACATACTGATTGGAAGATGTAGTTGGTACATAGTGAGTGGATGATGTAGTTGGTACATACTGATTGGAAGATGTAGTTGATAAATACTGATTGGAAGATGTAGTTGGTACATAGTGAGTGGATGATGTAGTTGGTACATACTGATTGGAAGATGTAGTTGATAAATACTGATTGGAAGATGTAGTTGGTACATACTGATTGGAAGATGTAGGTGGTACATACTGATTGGAAGATGTAGTTGGTACATAGTGAGTGGATGATGTAGTTGGTACATACTGATTGGAAGATGTAGTTGGTACATACTGATTGGAAGATGTAGTTGGTACACACTGATTGGATGATGTAGTTGGTACATACTGATTGGAAGATGTAGTTGGTACATACTGATTGGAAGATGTAGTTGGTACATACTGATTGGAAGATGTAGTTGGTACATACTGATTGGAAGATGTAGTTGGTACATACTGATTGGATGATGTATACACCTGTGCAAAAGTTAAGCACCACCCTATTTGTACGCACATGCGAGGGTATATTCATGTGCTATGAAGAAAGCAATAGCATAAACATTTATGTACCCATCCATCTTAGTGCAAGAGGTAATAATGCAACTAGAGGAATGCTGATTATGATGGTGGGGAAACACTGTATGTTTTTGTTTGAACTTGAAAACGAGGCCTGAATATGGTTACGTTGACACAACTGACAACTATTGCCCTACAGTTGACACACGTGGCTAGATTGTCATTAATGGTGTCTGAAAACGAAGTTTAACATCTGTGCACGAGTTTGAGACTGTCATTATTAATACCGGGTATATCCACCTTGTGCCTGGATGACGGCCTGGACACGACGTCTCATGCTGGTCACCAACCGACTGATACGCCATTGTGGTATTCGTTGCCATTCAAGATGGAGTGCGTCTGTTAATTCCTGTAGGTTCTGCACAGGAGGATCCCTCCTTCTCACCATGTTTCCCAGAATGTCCCAGATATGCTCAATAGGGTTCATGTCAGGGCTCCTTGCTGGCCATGGTAGGGTTTCGATGGCATTCTGGCGGAGGTATTCATGCACAGCTCTAGCACGATGTGGTCGGGCGTTGTCATCCATGAATATAGGCTGGGTTCCAGGTGCATGATTTACAAAATGAGGGACCACAACTCTATCCAGTATGGAATCTTGATATCTTTGTCCATTTAGTGTTCCAGGTACAGTCAACAGATCCAGCTTACAATCAAATGAGATGCACCCCCATATCATAACGGAACCTCCACCAAATGGAACTTCTTCCATGATGTTACGTTGGTCGTACGCCGTGCGTCTGGACCTCCATACACGAGTTCGACCATCTGTGGCATGAAGCAGGAACCGACTTTCATCGGACCAGTGTACCCGTCTCCAGGATCTCATGTTCCAGTGTCTTCTTTCGTTGCACCACCTCAGACGCTCCTCTTTGTGGTGTGCAGTGAGGAGAGGACGTCTGACAGGTCTCCTAGCTTTCATGCCAGCAGCATACAGTCTCCTTTTGACGGTAGACATTGACACTCTATTGCGCGTTTCCCATTGCTGGCTGAGCACTCTGCTGTTGGTGAATGGAGATCTCCTAACAAGGCGTACTAGGGCTCGATCATCACGGGCAGTAGTCTTCTTCGGTCTTCCAGATCTAGGCCTGTCCTTCACCTCGTTAGTTTGCCCATGTTTTGCAATCAAACGACTGATTACAGTATGGTTAATGTTCAGCTGTCTGCCAATCTCTCTGCATGACATACCAGTGGTATGCATGCCTATGATTTGCCATTTCACACGATCACTTAATCTTCGTCTTGCCATAGCGGTTCACAATCAAGAGCTAATTCTCTCTGTACAAATAAACCACGGTCATGAACACAAAATTCCTAATCTTGTCGCCTAAATCTGTATGTATTGTTCTACACCTCAAACTGGACTTTTACATAACTGAACACGTGTGCTGTTTCCCGCCACGCACGGACATCAAGCGGCGTGAAGTCATGCATGCATGTGCATTTCGTACTTGGAATTATGTCAGCTAACGCGGGGACAAAAAGTATGGCAGCCTAGTTGTACCATCATGTTTCTACGTTCTATTGTTTTTGCTGGTGCTTAACTTTTGCACAGGTGTATAGTTGGTACATACTGATTGGAAGATGTAGTTGGTACATACTGATTGGATGATGTAGTTGGTACATACTGAATGAGATGTAGTTGGTACATACTGATTGGATGATGTAGTTGGTACATAGTGAGTGGATGATGTAGTTGGTACATACTGATTGGAAGATGTAGTTGATAAATACTGATTGGAAGATGTAGTTGGTACATAGTGAGTGGATGATGTAGTTGGTACATACTGATTGGAAGATGTAGTTGATAAATACTGATTGGAAGATGTAGTTGGTACATACTGATTGGAAGATGTAGGTGGTACATACTGATTGGAAGATGTAGTTGGTACATAGTGAGTGGATGATGTAGTTGGTACATACTGATTGGAAGATGTAGTTGGTACATACTGATTGGAAGATGTAGTTGGTACACACTGATTGGATGATGTAGTTGGTACATACTGATTGGAAGATGTAGTTGGTACATACGGATTGGAAGATGTAGTTGGTACATACTGATTGGAAGATGTAGTTGATAAATACTGATTGGAAGATGTAGTTGGTACATACTGATTGGAAGATGTAGGTGGTACATACTGATTGGAAGATGTAGTTGGTACATAGTGAGTGGATGATGTAGTTGGTACATACTGATTGGAAGATGTAGTTGGTACATACTGATTGGAAGATGTAGTTGGTACACACTGATTGGATGATGTAGTTGGTACATACTGATTGGAAGATGTAGTTGGTACATACGGATTGGAAGATGTAGTTGGTACATACTGATTGGAAGATGTAGTTGGTACATACTGATTGGAAGATGTAGTTGGTACATACTGATTGGATGATGTAGTTGGTACATACTGATTGGAAGATGTAGTTGGTACATACTGATTGGATGATGTAGTTGGTACATACTGAATGAGATGTAGTTGGTACATACTGATTGGATGATGTAGTTGGCACATACTGATTGGATGATGTAGTTGGTACATACTGATTGGAAGATGTAGTTGGCACATAGTGAGTGGATGATGTAGTTGGTACATACTGATTGGACGATGTAGTTGGTACATACTGATTGGAAGATGTAGTTGGTACATACTGATTGGAAGATGTAGTTGGTACATAGTGAGTGGATGATGTAGTTGGTACATACTGATTGGAAGATGTAGTTGATAAATACTGATTGGAAGATGTAGTTGGTACATAGTGAGTGGATGATGTAGTTGGTACATACTGATTGGAAGATGTAGTTGATAAATACTGATTGGAAGATGTAGTTGGTACATAGTGAGTGGATGATGTAGTTGGTACATACTGATTGGACGATGTAGTTGGTACATACTGATTGGAAGATGTAGTTGGTACATAGTGAGTGGATGATGTAGTTGGTACATACTGATTGGAAGATGTAGTTGATAAATATTGATTGGAAGATGTAGTTGGTACATAGTGAGTGGATGATGTAGTTGGTACATACTGATTGGACGATGTAGTTGGTACATACTGATTGGAAGATGTAGTTGGTACATACTGATTGGAAGATGTAGTTGGTACATAGTGAGTGGATGATGTAGTTGGTACATACTGATTGGAAGATGTAGTTGATAAATACTGATTGGAAGATGTAGTTGGTACATAGTGAGTGGATGATGTAGTTGGTACATACTGATTGGAAGATGTAGTTGATAAATACTGATTGGGTACATACTGATTGGAAGATGTAGTTGGTACATACTGATTGGAAGATGTAGTTGGTACATAGTGAGTGGATGATGTAGTTGGTACATACTGGTTGGAAGATGTAGTTGGTACATACTGATTGGAAGATGTAGTTGGTACACACTGATTGGACGATGTAGTTGGTACATACTGATTGGAAGATGTAGTTGGTACATACTGATTGGAAGATGTAGGTGGTACATACTGATTGGAAGATGTAGTTGGTACATAGTGAGTGGATGATGTAGTTGGTACATACTGATTGGAAGATGTAGTTGGTACATACTGATTGGAAGATGTAGTTGGTACACACTGATTGGATGATGTAGTTGGTACATACTGATTGGAAGATGTAGTTGGTACATACGGATTGGAAGATGTAGTTGGTACATACTGATTGGAAGATGTAGTTGGTACATACTGATTGGAAGATGTAGTTGGTACATACTGATTGGATGATGTAGTTGGTACATAGTGAGTGGATGATGTAGTTGGTACATACTGATTGGAAGATGTAGTTGGTACATACTGATTGGATGATGTAGTTGGTACATACTGAATGAGATGTAGTTGGTACATACTGATTGGATGATGTAGTTGGCACATACTGATTGGATGATGTAGTTGGTACATACTGATTGGAAGATGTAGTTGGCACATAGTGAGTGGCTGATGTAGTTGGTACATACTGATTGGACGATGTAGTTGGTACATACTGATTGGAAGATGTAGTTGGTACATACTGATTGGAAGATGTAGTTGGTACATAGTGAGTGGATGATGTAGTTGGTACATACTGATTGGAAGATGTAGTTGATAAATACTGATTGGAAGATGTAGTTGGTACATAGTGAGTGGATGATGTAGTTGGTACATACTGATTGGAAGATGTAGTTGATAAATACTGATTGGAAGATGTAGTTGGTACATAGTGAGTGGATGATGTAGTTGGTACATACTGATTGGACGATGTAGTTGGTACATACTGATTGGAAGATGTAGTTGGTACATAGTGAGTGGATGATGTAGTTGGTACATACTGATTGGAAGATGTAGTTGATAAATATTGATTGGAAGATGTAGTTGGTACATAGTGAGTGGATGATGTAGTTGGTACATACTGATTGGACGATGTAGTTGGTACATACTGATTGGAAGATGTAGTTGGTACATACTGATTGGAAGATGTAGTTGGTACATAGTGAGTGGATGATGTAGTTGGTACATACTGATTGGACGATGTAGTTGGTACATACTGATTGGAAGATGTAGTTGGTACATAGTGAGTGGATGATGTAGTTGGTACATACTGATTGGAAGATGTAGTTGATAAATATTGATTGGAAGATGTAGTTGGTACATAGTGAGTGGATGATGTAGTTGGTACATACTGATTGGACGATGTAGTTGGTACATACTGATTGGAAGATGTAGTTGGTACATACTGATTGGAAGATGTAGTTGGTACATAGTGAGTGGATGATGTAGTTGGTACATACTGATTGGAAGATGTAGTTGATAAATACTGATTGGAAGATGTAGTTGGTACATAGTGAGTGGATGATGTAGTTGGTACATACTGATTGGAAGATGTAGTTGATAAATACTGATTGGGTACATACTGATTGGAAGATGTAGTTGGTACATACTGATTGGAAGATGTAGTTGGTACATAGTGAGTGGATGATGTAGTTGGTACATACTGGTTGGAAGATGTAGTTGGTACATACTGATTGGAAGATGTAGTTGGTACACACTGATTGGACGATGTAGTTGGTACATACTGATTGGAAGATGTAGTTGGTACATACTGATTGGAAGATGTAGGTGGTACATACTGATTGGAAGATGTAGTTGGTACATAGTGAGTGGATGATGTAGTTGGTACATACTGATTGGAAGATGTAGTTGGTACATACTGATTGGAAGATGTAGTTGGTACACACTGATTGGATGATGTAGTTGGTACATACTGATTGGAAGATGTAGTTGGTACATACGGATTGGAAGATGTAGTTGGTACATACTGATTGGAAGATGTAGTTGGTACATACTGATTGGAAGATGTAGTTGGTACATACTGATTGGATGATGTAGTTGGTACATAGTGAGTGGATGATGTAGTTGGTACATACTGATTGGAAGATGTAGTTGGTACATACTGATTGGATGATGTAGTTGGTACATACTGAATGAGATGTAGTTGGTACATACTGATTGGATGATGTAGTTGGCACATACTGATTGGATGATGTAGTTGGTACATACTGATTGGAAGATGTAGTTGGCACATAGTGAGTGGCTGATGTAGTTGGTACATACTGATTGGACGATGTAGTTGGTACATACTGATTGGAAGATGTAGTTGGTACATACTGATTGGAAGATGTAGTTGGTACATAGTGAGTGGATGATGTAGTTGGTACATACTGATTGGAAGATGTAGTTGATAAATACTGATTGGAAGATGTAGTTGGTACATAGTGAGTGGATGATGTAGTTGGTACATACTGATTGGAAGCTGTAGTTGATAAATACTGATTGGAAGATGTAGTTGGTACATAGTGAGTGGATGATGTAGTTGGTACATACTGATTGGACGATGTAGTTGGTACATACTGATTGGAAGATGTAGTTGGTACATAGTGAGTGGATGATGTAGTTGGTACATACTGATTGGAAGATGTAGTTGATAAATATTGATTGGAAGATGTAGTTGGTACATAGTGAGTGGATGATGTAGTTGGTACATACTGATTGGACGATGTAGTTGGTACATAGTGAGTGGATGATGTAGTTGGTACATACTGATTGGAAGATGTAGTTGATAAATACTGATTGGAAGATGTAGTTGGTACATAGTGAGTGGATGATGTAGTTGGTACATACTGATTGGAAGATGTAGTTGATAAATACTGATTGGGTACATACTGATTGGAAGATGTAGTTGGTACATAGTGAGTGGATGATGTAGTTGGTACATACTGATTGGAAGATGTAGTTGATAAATACTGATTGGAAGATGTAGTTGGTACATAGTGAGTGGATGATGTAGTTGGTACATACTGATTGGAAGATGTAGTTGATAAATACTGATTGGAAGATGTAGTTGGTACATAGTGAGTGGATGATGTAGTTGGTACATACTGATTGGACGATGTAGTTGGTACATACTGATTGGAAGATGTAGTTGGTACATAGTGAGTGGATGATGTAGTTGGTACATACTGATTGGAAGATGTAGTTGATAAATATTGATTGGAAGATGTAGTTGGTACATAGTGAGTGGATGATGTAGTTGGTACATACTGATTGGACGATGTAGTTGGTACATACTGATTGGAAGATGTAGTTGGTACATACTGATTGGAAGATGTAGTTGGTACATAGTGAGTGGATGATGTAGTTGGTACATACTGATTGGAAGATGTAGTTGATAAATACTGATTGGAAGATGTAGTTGGTACATAGTGAGTGGATGATGTAGTTGGTACATACTGATTGGAAGATGTAGTTGATAAATACTGATTGGGTACATACTGATTGGAAGATGTAGTTGGTACATACTGATTGGAAGATGTAGTTGGTACATAGTGAGTGGATGATGCAGTTGGTACATACTGGTTGGAAGATGTAGTTGGTACATACTGATTGGAAGATGTAGTTGGTACACACTGATTGGATGATGTAGTTGGTACATACTGATTGGAAGATGTAGTTGGTACATACTGATTGGAAGATGTATTTGGTACATACTGATTGGAAGATGTATTTGGTACATACTGATTGGAAGATGTAGTTGGTACATACTGATTGGATGATGTAGTTGGTACATACTGATTGGATGATGTATTTGGTACATATTGATTGGATGATGTAGTTGGTACATACTAATTGGATGATGTAGTTGGTACATAGTGAGTGGATGATGTAGTTGGTACATACTGATTGGAAGATGTATTTGGTACATACTGATTGGAAGATGTATTTGGTACATACTGATTGGAAGATGTAGTTGGTACATACTGATTGGAAGATGTAGTTGGTACATACTGATTGGACGATGTAGTTGGTACATACTGATTGGACGATGTAGTTGGTACATACTGATTGAGATGTAGTTAGTACATACTGATTGGAAGATGTATTTGGTACATACTGATTGGAAGATGTATTTGGTACATACTGGTTGGAAGATGTAGTTGGTACATACTGATTGAGATGTAGTTGGTACATACGGATTGGAAGATGTAGTTGGTACATACTGATTGGATGATGTAGTTGGTACATACTGAATGAGATGTAGTTGGTACACTCTGATTGGATGATGTAGTTGGCACATACTGATTGGATGATGTACTTGGTACATAGTGAGTGGATGATGTAGTTGGTACATACTGAATGAGATGTAGTTGGTACATACTGATTGGATGATATAGTTGGCACATACTGATTGGATGATGTAGTTGGTACATACTGATTGGAAGATGTAGTTGGCACATAGTGAGTGGATGATGTAGTTGGTACATACTGATTGGACGATGTAGTTGGTACATACTGATTGGAAGATGTAGTTGGTACATACTGATTGGAAGATGTAGTTGGTACATAGTGAGTGGATGATGTAGTTGGTACATACTGATTGGAAGATGTAGTTGATAAATACTGATTGGAAGATGTAGTTGGTACATAGTGAGTGGATGATGTAGTTGGTACATACTGATTGGAAGATGTAGTTGATAAATACTGATTGGAAGATGTAGTTGGTACATACTGATTGGAAGATGTAGGTGGTACATACTGATTGGAAGATGTAGTTGGTACATACTGATTGGAAGATGTAGTTGGTACATAGTGAGTGGATGATGTAGTTGGTACATACTGATTGGAAGATGTAGTTGATAAATACTGATTGGAAGATGTAGTTGGTACATAGTGAGTGGATGATGTAGTTGGTACATACTGATTGGAAGATGTAGTTGATAAATACTGATTGGGTACATACTGATTGGAAGATGTAGTTGGTACATACTGATTGGAAGATGTAGTTGGTACATAGTGAGTGGATGATGTAGTTGGTACATACTGATTGGAAGATGTAGTTGATAAATATTGATTGGAAGATGTAGTTGGTACATAGTGAGTGGATGATGTAGTTGGTACATACTGATTGGACGATGTAGTTGGTACATACTGATTGGAAGATGTAGTTGGTACATACTGATTGGAAGATGTAGTTGGTACATAGTGAGTGGATGATGTAGTTGGTACATACTGATTGGAAGATGTAGTTGATAAATACTGATTGGAAGATGTAGTTGGTACATAGTGAGTGGATGATGTAGTTGGTACATACTGATTGGAAGATGTAGTTGATAAATACTGATTGGGTACATACTGATTGGAAGATGTAGTTGGTACATACTGATTGGAAGATGTAGTTGGTACATAGTGAGTGGATGATGTAGTTGGTACATACTGATTGGAAGATGTAGTTGGTACATACTGATTGGAAGATGTAGTTGGTACACACTGATTGGACGATGTAGTTGGTACATACTGATTGGAAGATGTAGTTGGTACATACTGATTGGAAGATGTAGGTGGTACATACTGATTGGAAGATGTAGTTGGTACATAGTGAGTGGATGATGTAGTTGGTACATACTGATTGGAAGATGTAGTTGGTACATACTGATTGGAAGATGTAGTTGGTACATACTGATTGGATGATGTAGTTGGTACATACTGATTGGAAGATGTAGTTGGTACATACTGATTGGAAGATGTAGTTGGTACATACTGATTGGAAGATGTAGTTGGTACATACTGATTGGAAGATGTAGTTGGTACATACTGATTGGATGATGTAGTTGGTACATAGTGAGTGGATGATGTAGTTGGTACATACTGATTGGAAGATGTAGTTGGTACATACTGATTGGATGATGTAGTTGGTACATACTGAATGAGATGTAGTTGGTACATACTGATTGGATGATGTAGTTGGCACATACTGATTGGATGATGTAGTTGGTACATACTGATTGGAAGATGTAGTTGGCACATAGTGAGTGGCTGATGTAGTTGGTACATACTGATTGGACGATGTAGTTGGTACATACTGATTGGAAGATGTAGTTGGTACATACTGATTGGAAGATGTAGTTGGTACATAGTGAGTGGATGATGTAGTTGGTACATACTGATTGGAAGATGTAGTTGATAAATACTGATTGGAAGATGTAGTTGGTACATAGTGAGTGGATGATGTAGTTGGTACATACTGATTGGAAGATGTAGTTGATAAATACTGATTGGAAGATGTAGTTGGTACATAGTGAGTGGATGATGTAGTTGGTACATACTGATTGGACGATGTAGTTGGTACATACTGATTGGAAGATGTAGTTGGTACATAGTGAGTGGATGATGTAGTTGGTACATACTGATTGGAAGATGTAGTTGATAAATATTGATTGGAAGATGTAGTTGGTACATAGTGAGTGGATGATGTAGTTGGTACATACTGATTGGACGATGTAGTTGGTACATACTGATTGGAAGATGTAGTTGGTACATACTGATTGGAAGATGTAGTTGGTACATAGTGAGTGGATGATGTAGTTGGTACATACTGATTGGAAGATGTAGTTGATAAATATTGATTGGAAGATGTAGTTGGTACATAGTGAGTGGATGATGTAGTTGGTACATACTGATTGGACGATGTAGTTGGTACATACTGATTGGAAGATGTAGTTGGTACATACTGATTGGAAGATGTAGTTGGTACATAGTGAGTGGATGATGTAGTTGGTACATACTGATTGGAAGATGTAGTTGATAAATACTGATTGGAAGATGTAGTTGGTACATAGTGAGTGGATGATGTAGTTGGTACATACTGATTGGAAGATGTAGTTGATAAATATTGATTGGGTACATACTGATTGGAAGATGTAGTTGGTACATAGTGAGTGGATGATGTAGTTGGTACATACTGATTGGAAGATGTAGTTGATAAATACTGATTGGAAGATGTAGTTGGTACATAGTGAGTGGATGATGTAGTTGGTACATACTGATTGGAAGATGTAGTTGATAAATACTGATTGGAAGATGTAGTTGGTACATAGTAAGTGGATGATGTAGTTGGTACATACTGATTGGACGATGTAGTTGGTACATACTGATTGGAAGATGTAGTTGGTACATAGTGAGTGGATGATGTAGTTGGTACATACTGATTGGAAGATGTAGTTGATAAATATTGATTGGAAGATGTAGTTGGTACATAGTGAGTGGATGATGTAGTTGGTACATACTGATTGGACGATGTAGTTGGTACATACTGATTGGAAGATGTAGTTGGTACATACTGATTGGAAGATGTAGTTGGTACATAGTGAGTGGATGATGTAGTTGGTACATACTGATTGGAAGATGTAGTTGATAAATACTGATTGGAAGATGTAGTTGGTACATAGTGAGTGGATGATGTAGTTGGTACATACTGATTGGAAGATGTAGTTGATAAATACTGATTGGGTACATACTGATTGGAAGATGTAGTTGGTACATACTGATTGGAAGATGTAGTTGGTACATAGTGAGTGGATGATGCAGTTGGTACATACTGGTTGGAAGATGTAGTTGGTACATACTGATTGGAAGATGTAGTTGGTACACACTGATTGGATGATGTAGTTGGTACATACTGATTGGAAGATGTAGTTGGTACATACTGATTGGAAGATGTATTTGGTACATACTGATTGGAAGATGTATTTGGTACATACTGATTGGAAGATGTAGTTGGTACATACTGATTGGATGATGTAGTTGGTACATACTGATTGGATGATGTATTTGGTACATATTGATTGGATGATGTAGTTGGTACATACTAATTGGATGATGTAGTTGGTACATAGTGAGTGGATGATGTAGTTGGTACATACTGATTGGAAGATGTATTTGGTACATACTGATTGGAAGATGTATTTGGTACATACTGATTGGAAGATGTAGTTGGTACATACTGATTGGAAGATGTAGTTGGTACATACTGATTGGACGATGTAGTTGGTACATACTGATTGGAAGATGTAGTTGGTACATACTGATTGAGATGTAGTTAGTACATACTGATTGGAAGATGTATTTGGTACATACTGATTGGAAGATGTATTTGGTACATACTGGTTGGAAGATGTAGTTGGTACATACTGATTGAGATGTAGTTGGTACATACGGATTGGAAGATGTAGTTGGTACATACTGATTGGATGATGTAGTTGGTACATACTGAATGAGATGTAGTTGGTACACTCTGATTGGATGATGTAGTTGGCACATACTGATTGGATGATGTACTTGGTACATAGTGAGTGGATGATGTAGTTGGTACATACTGAATGAGATGTAGTTGGTACATACTGATTGGATGATATAGTTGGCACATACTGATTGGATGATGTAGTTGGTACATACTGATTGGAAGATGTAGTTGGCACATAGTGAGTGGATGATGTAGTTGGTACATACTGATTGGAAGATGTAGTTGATAAATATTGATTGGAAGATGTAGTTGGTACATAGTGAGTGGATGATGTAGTTGGTACATAGTGAGTGGATGATGTAGTTGGTACATACTGATTGGAAGATGTAGTTGATAAATACTGATTGGAAGATGTAGTTGGTACATAGTGAGTGGATGATGTAGTTGGTACATACTGATTGGAAGATGTAGTTGATAAATACTGATTGGAAGATGTAGTTGGTACATACTGATTGGAAGATGTAGGTGGTACATACTGATTGGAAGATGTAGTTGGTACATACTGATTGGAAGATGTAGTTGGTACATAGTGAGTGGATGATGTAGTTGGTACATACTGATTGGAAGATGTAGTTGATAAATACTGATTGGAAGATGTAGTTGGTACATAGTGAGTGGATGATGTAGTTGGTACATAATGATTGGAAGATGTAGTTGATAAATACTGATTGGGTACATACTGATTGGAAGATGTAGTTGGTACATACTGATTGGAAGATGTAGTTGGTACATAGTGAGTGGATGATGTAGTTGGTACATACTGATTGGAAGATGTAGTTGATAAATATTGATTGGAAGATGTAGTTGGTACATAGTGAGTGGATGATGTAGTTGGTACATACTGATTGGACGATGTAGTTGGTACATACTGATTGGAAGATGTAGTTGGTACATACTGATTGGAAGATGTAGTTGGTACATAGTGAGTGGATGATGTAGTTGGTACATACTGATTGGAAGATGTAGTTGATAAATACTGATTGGAAGATGTAGTTGGTACATAGTGAGTGGATGATGTAGTTGGTACATACTGATTGGAAGATGTAGTTGATAAATACTGATTGGGTACATACTGATTGGAAGATGTAGTTGGTACATACTGATTGGAAGATGTAGTTGGTACATAGTGAGTGGATGATGTAGTTGGTACATACTGATTGGAAGATGTAGTTGGTACATACTGATTGGAAGATGTAGTTGGTACATACTGATTGGACGATGTAGTTGGTACATACTGATTGGAAGATGTAGTTGGTACATACTGATTGGAAGATGTAGGTGGTACATACTGATTGGAAGATGTAGTTGGTACATACTGATTGGAAGATGTAGTTGGTACACACTGATTGGATGATGTAGTTGGTACATACTGATTGGAAGATGTAGTTGGTACATACGGATTGGAAGATGTAGTTGGTACATACTGATTGGAAGATGTAGTTGGTACATACTGATTGGAAGATGTAGTTGGTACATACTGATTGGATGATGTAGTTGGTACATAGTGAGTGGATGATGTAGTTGGTACATACTGATTGGAAGATGTAGTTGGTACATACTGATTGGATGATGTAGTTGGTACATACTGAATGAGATGTAGTTGGTACATACTGATTGGATGATGTAGTTGGCACATACTGATTGGATGATGTAGTTGGTACATACTGATTGGAAGATGTAGTTGGCACATAGTGAGTGGCTGATGTAGTTGGTACATACTGATTGGACGATGTAGTTGGTACATACTGATTGGAAGATGTAGTTGGTACATACTGATTGGAAGATGTAGTTGGTACATAGTGAGTGGATGATGTAGTTGGTACATACTGATTGGAAGATGTAGTTGATAAATACTGATTGGAAGATGTAGTTGGTACATAGTGAGTGGATGATGTAGTTGGTACAAACTGATTGGAAGATGTAGTTGATAAATACTGATTGGAAGATGTAGTTGGTACATAGTGAGTGGATGATGTAGTTGGTACATACTGATTGGAAGATGTAGTTGGTACATACTGATTGGAAGATGTAGTTGGTACATAGTGAGTGGATGATGTAGTTGGTACATACTGATTGGAAGATGTAGTTGATAAATATTGATTGGAAGATGTAGTTGGTACATAGTGAGTGGATGATGTAGTTGGTACATACTGATTGGACGATGTAGTTGGTACATACTGATTGGAAGATGTAGTTGGTACATACTGATTGGAAGATGTAGTTGGTACATAGTGAGTGGATGATGTAGTTGGTACATACTGATTGGAAGATGTAGTTGATAAATACTGATTGGAAGATGTAGTTGGTACATAGTGAGTGGATGATGTAGTTGGTACATACTGATTGGAAGATGTAGTTGATAAATATTGATTGGGTACATACTGATTGGAAGATGTAGTTGGTACATAGTGAGTGGATGATGTAGTTGGTACATACTGATTGGAAGATGTAGTTGATAAATACTGATTGGAAGATGTAGTTGGTACATAGTGAGTGGATGATGTAGTTGGTACATACTGATTGGAAGATGTAGTTGATAAATACTGATTGGAAGATGTAGTTGGTACATAGTAAGTGGATGATGTAGTTGGTACATACTGATTGGACGATGTAGTTGGTACATACTGATTGGAAGATGTAGTTGATAAATATTGATTGGGTACATACTGATTGGAAGATGTAGTTGGTACATAGTGAGTGGATGATGTAGTTGGTACATACTGATTGGAAGATGTAGTTGATAAATACTGATTGGAAGATGTAGTTGGTACATAGTGAGTGGATGATGTAGTTGGTACATACTGATTGGATGATGTAGTTGGTACATACTGAATGAGATGTAGTTGGTACATACTGATTGGATGATGTAGTTGGCACATACTGAGTGGATGATGTAGTTGGTACATACTGATTGGAAGATGTAGTTGGCACATAGTGAGTGGATGATGTAGTTGGTACATACTGATTGGAAGATGTAGTTGATAAATATTGATTGGAAGATGTAGTTGGTACATAGTGAGTGGATGATGTAGTTGGTACATACTGATTGGACGATGTAGTTGGTACATTCTGATTGGAAGATGTAGTTGGTACATACTGATTGGAAGATGTAGCTAGTACATACTGATTGGACGATGTAGTTGGTACATACTGATTGGAAGATGTATTTGGTACATACTGATTGGAAGATGTAGTTGGTACATACTGATTGGAAGATGTAGTTGGCACATACTGATTGGATGATGTAGTTGGTACATACTGATTGGAAGATGTAGTTGGTACATAGTGAGTGGATGATGTAGTTGGTACATACTGATTGGAAGATGTAGTTGATAAATACTGATTGGAAGATTAGTTGGTACATAGTGAGTGGATGATGTAGTTGGTACATACTGATTGGAAGATGTAGTTGATAAATACTGATTGGAAGATGTAGTTGGTACATACTGATTGGAAGATGTAGTTGGTACATACTGATTGGAAGATGTAGTTGGTACATAGTGAGTGGATGATGTAGTTGGTACATACTGATTGGAAGATGTAGTTGGTACATACTGATTGGAAGATGTAGTTGGTACATACTGATTGGATGATGTAGTTGGTACATACTGATTGGAAGATGTAGTTGGTACATACTGATTGGAAGATGTAGTTGGTACATACTGATTGGATGATGTATTTGGTACATATTGATTGGATGATGTAGTTGGTACATACTGATTGGATGATGTAGTTGGTACATAGTGAGTGGATGATGTAGTTGGTACATACTGATTGGAAGATGTATTTGGTACATACTGATTGGAAGATGTATTTGGTACATACTGATTGGAAGATGTAGTTGGTACATACTGATTGGAAGATGTATTTGGTACATACTGATTGGAAGATGTAGTTGGTACATACTGATTGAGATGTAGTTAGTACATACTGATTGGAAGATGTATTTGGTACATACTGATTGGAAGATGTATTTGGTACATACTGATTGGATGATATAGTTGGCACATACTGATTGGATGATGTAGTTGGTACATACTGATTGGAAGATGTAGTTGGTACATAGTGAGTGGATGATGTAGTTGCTACATACTGATTGGAAGATGTAGTTGATAAATACTGATTGGAAGATGTAGTTGGTACATAGTGAGTGGATGATGTAGTTGGTACATACTGATTGGAAGATGTATTTGGTACATACTGATTGGAAGATGTATTTGGTACATACTGATTGGAAGATGTAGTTGGTACATACTGATTGGAAGATGTAGTTGGTACATACTGATTGGACGATGTAGTTGGTACATACTGATTGGAAGATGTAGTTGGTACATACTGATTGAGATGTAGTTAGTACATACTGATTGGAAGATGTATTTGGTACATACTGATTGGAAGATGTATTTGGTACATACTGGTTGGAAGATGTAGTTGGTACATACTGATTGAGATGTAGTTGGTACATACGGATTGGAAGATGTAGTTGGTACATACTGATTGGAAGATGTAGTTGGTGCATACTGATTGGAAGATGTAGTTGGTACATACTGATTGGATGATGTAGTTGGTACATAGTGAGTGGATGATGTAGTTGGTACATACTGATTGGAAGATGTAGTTGGTACATACTGATTGGATGATGTAGTTGGTACATACTGAATGAGATGTAGTTGGTACATACTGATTGGATGATGTAGTTGGCACATACTGAGTGGATGATGTAGTTGGTACATACTGATTGGAAGATGTAGTTGGCACATAGTGAGTGGATGATGTAGTTGGTACATACTGATTGGAAGATGTAGTTGATAAATATTGATTGGAAGATGTAGTTGGTACATAGTGAGTGGATGATGTAGTTGGTACATACTGATTGGACGATGTAGTTGGTACATTCTGATTGGAAGATGTAGTTGGTACATACTGATTGGAAGATGTAGCTAGTACATACTGATTGGACGATGTAGTTGGTACATACTGATTGGAAGATGTATTTGGTACATACTGATTGGAAGATGTAGTTGGTACATACTGATTGGAAGATGTAGTTGGCACATACTGATTGGATGATGTAGTTGGTACATACTGATTGGAAGATGTAGTTGGTACATAGTGAGTGGATGATGTAGTTGGTACATACTGATTGGAAGATGTAGTTGATAAATACTGATTGGAAGATTAGTTGGTACATAGTGAGTGGATGATGTAGTTGGTACATACTGATTGGAAGATGTAGTTGATAAATACTGATTGGAAGATGTAGTTGGTACATACTGATTGGAAGATGTAGTTGGTACATACTGATTGGAAGATGTAGTTGGTACATAGTGAGTGGATGATGTAGTTGGTACATACTGATTGGAAGATGTAGTTGGTACATACTGATTGGAAGATGTAGTTGGTACATACTGATTGGATGATGTAGTTGGTACATACTGATTGGAAGATGTAGTTGGTACATACTGATTGGAAGATGTAGTTGGTACATACTGATTGGATGATGTATTTGGTACATATTGATTGGATGATGTAGTTGGTACATACTGATTGGATGATGTAGTTGGTACATAGTGAGTGGATGATGTAGTTGGTACATACTGATTGGAAGATGTATTTGGTACATACTGATTGGAAGATGTATTTGGTACATACTGATTGGAAGATGTAGTTGGTACATACTGATTGGAAGATGTATTTGGTACATACTGATTGGAAGATGTAGTTGGTACATACTGATTGAGATGTAGTTAGTACATACTGATTGGAAGATGTATTTGGTACATACTGATTGGAAGATGTATTTGGTACATACTGATTGGATGATATAGTTGGCACATACTGATTGGATGATGTAGTTGGTACATACTGATTGGAAGATGTAGTTGGTACATAGTGAGTGGATGATGTAGTTGCTACATACTGATTGGAAGATGTAGTTGATAAATACTGATTGGAAGATGTAGTTGGTACATAGTGAGTGGATGATGTAGTTGGTACATACTGATTGGAAGATGTAGTTGATAAATACTGATTGGAAGATGTAGTTGGTACATACTGATTGGAAGATGTAGTTGGTACATACTGATTGGAAGATGTAGTTGGTACATAGTGAGTGGATGATGTAGTTGGTACATACTGATTGGAAGATGTAGTTGGTACATACTGATTGGATGATGTAGTTGGTACATACTGATTGGAAGATGTAGTTGGTACATACTGATTGGAAGATGTATTTGGTACATACTGATTGGAAGATGTATTTGGTACATACTGATTGGAAGATGTAGTTGGTACATACTGATTGGATGATGTAGTTGGTACATACTGATTGGATGATGTATTTGGTACATATTGATTGGATGATGTAGTTGGTACATACTGATTGGATGATGTAGTTGGTACATACTGATTGGATGATGTAGTTGGTACATACTGATTGGATGATGTATTTGGTACATACTGATTGGATGATGTAGTTGGTACATACTGATTGGATGATGTAGTTGGTACATAGTGAGTGGATGATGTAGTTGGTACATACTGATTGGAAGATGTATTTGGTACATACTGATTGGAAGATGTAGTTGGTACATACTGATTGGAAGATGTAGTTGGTACATACTGATTGGAAGATGTAGTTGGTACATACTGATTGGAAGATGTAGTTGGTACATACTGATTGGATGATGTATTTGGTACATATTGATTGGATGATGTAGTTGGTACATACTGATTGGATGATGTAGTTGGTACATAGTGAGTGGATGATGTAGTTGGTACATACTGAGTGGATGATGTAGTTGGTACATACTGATTGGATGATGTATTTGGTACATATTGATTGGATGATGTAGTTGGTACATACTGATTGGATGATGTAGTTGGTACATAGTGAGGGGATGATGTAGTTGGTACATACTGATTGGAAGATGTATTTGCTACATACTGATTGGAAGATGTAGTTGGTACATACTGATTGGAAGATGTATTTGGTACATACTGATTGGAAGATGTATTTGGTACATACTGATTGGATGATATAGTTGGCACATACTGATTGGATGATGTAGTTGGTACATACTGATTGGAAGATGTAGTTGATAAATACTGATTGGAAGATGTAGTTGGTACATAGTGAGTGGATGATGTAGTTGGTACATAGTGAGTGGATGATGTAGTTGGTACATACTGATTGGAAGATGTAGTTGGTACATACTGATTGGATGATGTAGTTGGTACATACTGATTGGAAGATGTAGTTGGTACATACTGATTGAGATGTAGTTGGTACATACTGATTGGAAGATGTAGTTGGTACATACTGATTGAGATGTAGTTGGTACATACTGATTGAGATGTAGTTGGTACATACGGATTGGAAGATGTAGTTGGTACATACTGATTGGAAGATGTAGTTGGTACATACTGATTGGAAGATGTAGTTGGTACATACTGATTGGATGATGTAGTTGGTACATAGTGAGTGGATGATGTAGTTGGTACATACTGATTGGAAGATGTAGTTGGTACATACTGATTGGATGATGTAGTTGGTACATACTGATTGGAAGATGTAGTTGGTACATACTGATTGGATGATGTAGTTGGCACATACTGATTGGATGATGTAGTTGGTACATACTGATTGGAAGATGTAGCTGGCACATAGTGAGTGGATGATGTAGTTGGTACATACTGATTGGAAGATGTAGTTGATAAATATTGATTGGAAGATGTAGTTGGTACATAGTGAGTGGATGATGTAGTTGGTACATACTGATTGGACGATGTAGTTGGTACATACTGATTGGAAGATGTAGTTGGTACATACTGATTGGAAGATGTAGTTAGTACATACTGATTGGACGATGTAGTTGGTACATACTGATTGGAAGATGTAGTTAGTACATACTGATTGGACGATGTAGTTGGTACATACTGATTGGAAGATGTAGTTGGTACATACTGATTGGAAGATGTAGTTAGTACATAATGATTGGAAGATGTAGTTGGTACATACTGATTGGAAGATGTAGTTAGTACATACTGATTGGATGATGTAGTTGGCACATACTGATTGAGATGTAGTTGGTACATACTGATTGGAAGATGTAGTTGGTACATACTGATTGAAAGATGTAGTTGGTACATAGTGAGTGGATGATGTAGTTGGTACATACTGATTGGAAGATGTAGTTGGTACATACTTATTGAGACGTAGTTGGTACATACTGATTGGAAGATGTAGTTGGTACATACTGATTGGAAGATGTAGTTGGTACATACTGATTGGAAGATGTAGTTGGTACATACTGATTGGAAGATGTAGTCGGTACATACTGATTGGAAGATGTAGTTGGTACATACTGATTGGAAGATGTAGTTGGTACATACTTATTGAGACGTAGTTGGTACATACTGATTGGAAGATGTAGTTGGTACATACTGATTGGAAGATGTAGTCGGTACATACTGATTGGAAGATGTAGTTGGTACATACTGATTGGAAGATGTAGTTGGTACATACTGATTGGAAGATGTAGTCGGTACATACTGATTGGAAGATGTAGTTGGTACAACTGATTGGTAAAAGGGTTAATGAGGAATAGCGGCTCAAAATTCAAAAATCAAAATTCTGTATACAAGTTCTGAAGCATACGACATATGCATATGTGATGGCATAGCTCTCTGTGCGCCGTATGTGGCTGCCGGGCTTGGACTGTCAAATGAACAGGGGATCAGATGTACAGCGCTTAGAGCATGCAATTGCATGGAGTTCAGCGCAATATAAATGCACTATCTATCTATCTATCATACTAATCTAGGGTCCTTCCCACTGAGTTTGATTGAAATCGGCCAGTGGTTAATGAGTAGGCTTTTAACTGATTTCCAGAAATTTTCATAAAATCCAAGATGGATGGCGAAAAAATTGACCAATCAAAATTCTGTATACAAGTTCTGAAACCTATTAGCCTAGTATTCTTGCCACCAAATCTGGTTGAAACTGCCCAAGAAATTAATGAAGAGTACCTTTTTAAACAATATCAGCCATTTTCCAGAAAATTCAGGATGGCCGTGAGAAAATTGACCAATCAAAATTATGTACATATGTTCTGAAGCATACCATTCTAGGGTCCTTCCAGCCAAGTTTACTTGAAATCGACCAAGTAGTTACTGAGTAGGCGTTATCTTATTTGCAGAAATTTTCTGAAAATTCAAGATGGGCGCCGGAAAAATTGGCCAATCATAATTCTGGATATAGGTTCTGAAACCTCCCACCCCTGTATCCTTCCAGCCAATTCTGCCTGAAATTGCCCAAGAAGTTAATGAGGAGTAGCATTTTAAACAATTTCCCGCCAATTTTCTGAAAATTCAATATGGGCGCCGAAAGAATGATCAATCAAAATTCTGTATAGAGGTTCCGAAACCTATTAGCTTAGTATTCTTGCCACCAAATCTGGTTGAAATTACCCAAGAAATTAATGAAGAGTAAAGTTTTAAGTTGTACATTTTGCTTTTGTTGTTGAATGATTGGGCCTGCATAACTACAGGCATGATTTCTGATTAATCAGATGATGGTGGATGATGACGACGACGATAATTACGACGATGTTGGTGATGATGATGATGATGATGATCTCATATCAGCCAAAAACGGCTTCTGCATTGGTCTCGGGAAATGTCTCATTTGCCGACCTAGAGAAGATTATTTTTGACAATTTACAACTGGACAATCATTCCAGTGTTGAATTTTCGAAAATAGTCCTCTTGGTCTGCCAATGGACATTTTCTATGAGAAAAGTGAAAGAATCTTGAGAGTTAACCCTGATAACGCCCTTTACTGGGCCGATGCCGGGCCGATACTTTCTCGAACAGTACAGCTCGGAAATAAGTTAGTTATAAAGTTTGAACACAATGTAAGAAATGTTTGTAGAGTAGTTCCGCTCATAGTATGTAGAAGGAAGCATCCTTCCGGGATACAAGTTTGTTCAAAGAAGGATGTTCGGCCATTTTCGATTTTGGCCGACTTTTATAAACGACTAAAAAAACAACTGATTCAGATATTTATTTTAGCAGGAATTAAACATTCATTAATTAATTAAACATTCATTAATTATAGTAATTAAATAATGAAACTAATTTAACTTTCTGTATTAACCCTTTCACAGACAAATCCCAGAAAAAGTATATTCTTTATTATATAAAACTTTGCCTGTTGAATATTTTGAAATTAATCCGACTGATTAAGCCAACGGCTTCCAGTCAAATTAATTTCAAGATATTCAACAGTTTTTTTGTATCGTATCATTGAAAATGAGATATGGGTAATTCATCGGTTAAACGCAGTCATATTACAATACAGCTCGGAAATAAGTTATTTAGTAAAAGTTTGAACACAATGTAAGAAATGTTTGTTTTTTTTCGAGACAGCACTTACCTTTCCTTTGTTTGTCCCAGATTCAACTAACGTATATGTTGTGTGGCCATTTTCCCGTCCATTTTCCGGCTCTTCAAACATACATACATACATACATACATACACACATACATATGGCGGTTCGATCCCCCGACCGGGAGATGGTGATCAACAAATTAAACTAACGGGTGCATCACTGTCGGCTAAGTTAGCACATGCAAATTGAAGCCGCACGTTGCCAGTGCGTCAATAAAATAAAAATACATATACTGCCAGAGCCGTGCTGGAGTGAGAGTACAATAGGCGTAAAAGCCTAGGATTGATTGTGACAGATGCATCCACAGATAGTCTCATATGAATCGTCAGTGTGTCAGTATATCAGACATGTGAAAGCTGGTCGGCCAATTCTTGACTTTTAGTCTTGGTGCGGTGGTCCAGTGGAAAGATGCCTGGTTGATGATGCTATGCGGAGTTGCAGAATGGCGGTTCGATCCCCCGACCGGGAGATTGTGATCAACAAATTAAACTAACGGGTGCATCACTGTCGGCTAAGTTAGCACATGCAAATTGAAGCCGCACGTTGCCAGTGCGTCAATAAAATAAAAATACATATACTGCCAGAGCCGTGCTGGAGTCAGAGTACAATAGGCGTAAAAGCCTAGGATTGATTGTGACAGATGCATCCACAGATAGTCCCATATGAATCGTCAGTGTGTCAGTATATCAGACATGTGAAAGCTGGTCGGCCAATCCTTGACTTTTAGTCTTGGTGCGGTGGTCCAGTGGAAAGATGCCTGGTTGCTGATGCTATGCGGAGTTGCAGAATGGCGGTTCGATCCCCCGACCGGGAGATGGTGATCAACAAATTAAACTAACGGGTGCATCACTGTCGGCTAAGTTAGCACATGGAAATTGAAGCCGCACGTTGCCAGTGCGTCAATAAAATAAAAATACATACATATATGCATACATACACGCACGGTACATAAACGCACTCACGATACATAAACGCTTGGATGCACGATAAAATGCGTCAGGGTGTTGATGATGATGATGATGATGCCACATATAGCCTGATAATGACGATGGACACCAGACATATTAGTCCCAGGTTCGTCTATTATAAAACCACGAGTGGAGAAATCTAAATCCTGGTGGTTGACGATGACGTCATTCAATATATAATCAGATATAAAACTTATTCTGTTGAATATTTTGAAAATAATGTGAAAGTCCATACAGACAGGTGGTAGTTTGATACGTCTCTAATTAAATGCATGTCTGTCTGTCATGCTGTCTGTCTGTCATGCTGTCTGTTTGTCTGTGTGTGCGTCCGTTAATGGTGGTATGTTACGTAACCTTTTTAAATTTAAATTTACAATTTTCTAAAGGGTATTAAACAGCCACAGTTATAAAGCTGCTAATGCCGCCGCCATTAAGCCTTCATGAACAACCACCATCATTCAAATATATGTGGTTCCCTAAGACAAGTCACAAAGAATCACGATCTAATGACCAATCTTAGTGAAAATCTAACTGAAAGTGGCTGCAGCATCAATGACAATATATTTTTTTATGAACCACCGTGACTTAATGTGCCACCACCATGACTCGTATTAAGAACCACCATCTAACAACCATCAAATGTGCCTATAGCATACAAATTTTCCATTTAATTTTGGTACAATTTCCTTTAAATTTTTGGGCGTTAGAAAAACATCACATCATTGCATTGTTAACGCAAGCTGTTTTATTTAGGGGATTAATTCCAGGAAGCCAGCAGACAATCGCCAGATTATCTATAGGCACGTACAATGGGGTTTGCTTTAACCAACCAGCTTGCAGAAACGTCCTCAGCAAATCACAATGCACATGAACTCGCTCGACGTGCACTGAACTTAGGTTGACAATCAGTCTGTAAAAATCTTCCGATCAGTACAGGCTGTCTTTCTCAATTCCAAATTTTTCAAATTGTTCAAAATTTCAATCCTAAATCAAAGCGAATTTCATTTTTTAAATATAAAGTCTGCATAGAAGCTTAGTTCATTCCTGATAGTACTTTTCAAAGATACAACAACAATTTTGTATCTTTCTGTACACTTGCTATCCTTATAGAATTCGATTCAAACATTGACTAATTTTCGCGTGTAAACCATTTGTAAATTTCATAGTATCATATTTTCAATTTTCGACTAAGTTTATATGCAGTATAATTGGCTAAAATAAAAGACAAGACAAGCTGAAATTATTCCAAAATTTTCCAACATTTATTTACATTTGTATTAAAGAGCATATTACTATTCTTATTATAAAAATCAACACAACATCAAAACTTTAAGGCATTTTAAAGACATATTCCCGTGCTTAGCCACAGCCGTCATCAAATAGTTGAATAGTTTGCCTCTACGTCTACGCCTCTATTAGGTCTATAGTATAGTCTAGTATAGATCGATAATAGTATCTGTATCTGTATCTGTACTGATACTAGGCAAAATCCTAAAGGACATCACGCCTAGGTGCGGGCCTCGTAAACATGGCTGGGTTTCAGTCCACACGATTAAAAATTAAAATTTAAGAATTGTTCATTGTTCAATTGAAGGTTTCTGTACACTATTTACATCGTCGCGTTCGGTTTAGAAGGTGGTCTCCCGGATGCAGATCTTGAATTGTTCTACATCCGTGGCGGCGATTGTGTCTGCAGCCAGGTTGTTCCATATTGGCACAGTTCTGGGTAGGAACGAGCTGTGGTACTGGCTGATTGTTGTTTGGTATGGCTGTAACTTCAGTGGGTGGCTGCGCCTGGTGGTGTTTATGTTGGCCCACTGGGGATGGTATTCTGATGGCATGGCTACTTGCCCGTGCAGAATCTTGTACAGGGGCGGATCCAGAGGGGGGTTCAGGGGGTGCGCAACCCACCCCCCCCCCCCCCCCCCCTTGGGAGGGGTGCCCTGTCCATGCCTGACGTCCCCTTGCCCCTCCCAACATGTTTCACCACTATTACTGCACTCCGATCATGACGTCTCCTGTCATTCGGTTTCACAATGGAAGTACACTGACAACTCCGAACACATTTCCGAACTTCGGAAACGGAACGTGCCCATTTCAAGTTGTCAATCGTTTATTATAGATTTTCAATATTCATTTAAAAAAAATTATTGTACTCCGAAAGGAGGTTCGTCTAAAGGAAATTAATTCCGAGAGGCGGGATCTACTCAAGACATAACAAGACAAGTTTAGCAGACGAACAATTTTCATCACCCACCAAAATTTTTAATTATAATTAATTCATGAGTAGAAATTGAATAATTTAGCAGCCAACTAAGGGTCCATATTTACCTCTGGAAATGCAGGAGAAGCCGCCTGGGGATACCTAGATTTACAAATTTCACGGGGGAGTGCCCCCGGACCCCCCCCCCCCCCACACCCTGCCCTTCTGAAATCCTGGATCCGCCCCTGTTGTACATGAAGATGGCATTGGCTTTCATGCGCCGCTGTTCAAGGGTTTCCCATCCTAGGCGATTTGTCATTACTGTGACACTATCTCTTGGGTAGAGGTAGACTGGTCGACTTAGAACAAATCTTGCTGCCTTCCGTTGTACCGCTACCAGATCACGTGTTGGTGGGTCCCAGACTGTGGAAGCATACTCGATTTTGGATAGTACTAGTAGGTTTATAGTATAGTATAGTCTAGTATAGATCGATAATAGTAGGTTTATAGTATGGTATAGTATAGTCTAGTATAGATCGATAATAGTAGGTTTATATTATAATATAGCAGGCGGCCTTTAAAGGCAAATATATACTGGCGGCCTTTTTTGACACAGTGGCGGCCTTTTTTACCGGCGGCCTTTATTGCCATATACCCATTAGAGGATGCCTTACAACACACCATTGCCGCCTGGCGGCTATTGCAGCGGTGCGCCCCATTTAAGCAGTGTGGATAGAGAAATATTCCAATAAATTGTCAATTATATTACCTGTCAATGGTAGTAATAATGTGCTGTTGTACTGCGAAATTTACTTAAAATGCCTCATTTCACCGGTGTACTTCGGACTTTTTGACAACATTGCGTTCGATTAGAAACACGAGGTTACTCTAAAATTCAAGTATTTAATGTACGTTGGACCTTGTACCAAATCCTGTAGTTTTCTGCTCATCCGTATCTCGCGAGATCGAGAAAAGTATCTAGTATCAATCAATCATAATCTATATCCTGTATGAAGGCCTATCAGCCACCGTACCTATCAGCCTGTTATGACAGGTTGTTTGGGTTTTTAATTTTTATCTGAAAAATAGATAGTGTATTGTTTTTAATAGTTGGTCTGATACCGATCGGGCTTTATATCGGCTGCGAGGTAATCATAGTATAATGGTTGAGTCTTCCATAACTTATCCATCCTAGATTCAAAATGTAATATTGTTTGGGCTTCAACTACGTGTTGTGGTAGGCTATTCCACAAGTCTATAACTCGGATGTTTGAAAGAGTATTTTTGCAAGTCGAGTCTTGCTCTTGGTTTGTATAACTTTAGACTATGACCCCTATAGGTATAAGCTTTTTTCTTAACTGAAAAAATTCACAGAATTCTGGGTCATATTTTTTAGTTAGGGTTATCAATTTATACTTCAGTCCCTAAGAACGGTAAATCCTGTATATATTGTTATAATGGCATACTAATGTCAATGATATGATGATGTCATGATAATAAGCGAAATAATAATATTAAATAATAATGATGGTGATGATACTAGTGATTGTAATAATGATGATAGTGATGTTTGTACGGATAATATGTACATAGTTATTTGTAAATATTGTTCATTTGAGTTTCCCATACGTGACAATGTGACCTGGGTTTGTAAATAAATCGGAATTGTATTGTAGTTGTAGTATAATGGTATGACATGATTTTATATCAATATAGTGACAATGATTGTAAATATATTATTTAAAAGATAATGATAATATACAAAGAAACTGCCTTTCTTCAATATCACTTTATTACCAGAAATGTTTTAATTTACGCATTGCAGATATGATTCATAATTCAATTTCAAAGCAAGCACACAGGTAGGCTGATGAATATTTTGAAATCGATATGACTAACTTGAAGCCGCCATAGACAACAGCATTTGAACCTTTAATGGTCAAGATTTGTCAAGAAAATTTTACTTACAATTTTTGCTTAGTGAATGTCCATTAATTCATATGCCAAGAGCAAGCCATTTTTTTAATTACCACTAGGTACGCTAGAATGCCTGACTTGTTTAATATCGAGCCAATCATTCCAGTGGTAAAATTTCAAACTGACATTCCTTCAGACCACTGCAGATTTTATTTTGTCTGACTTGACCATTAAATGGTTAACACAATATTTGTTATTATTGCCTGTAGTATCTCTGTATCTCTAGTTCACAGTGAAGCTATTGTGTATTCTTGTAAACATGCGTCTAATTACCCTCGCCACGTAAGGGGAAGAGGTTATTGCGATCGAGTGTGCACGTGTGTCCGGAGCCATATCTCGAAAACTACTACATGTACAAGAGGATTTCCAGGCATGTGAGCCACATACAAAAAATGGGTCTAAATTGGAGCAAATTCTTGATCTATGGATATCTCGGAAACTGCTGGTCTGATTTGGCTCAATGTTTAACACATAGGATTCCACAACTTTTGTCATGGTCCGAAAAAATAAAAAAAATCTGGAAAAGGGAGGGCGAGGGTCTACAATCTCTGATTTCTCTTGTTTATCAGGTTATTATTTTTAATAAATCCAAAAAATTTTCTGATCCATTTGTTTGTTCCTAGGATATTTACCCATTTCAGCCATGCATACCAAGATTAAGTACCATTTTTATCACTTTATTATGTCAAATATTTTGAAACTAACTGATTGAAAACAAAATGTTCAATAGTTATTAGTGAAAATTAGAATAGTTACCAATACAGTTATTGCCTTGGTTAATCTGTATGTTTGCCTGTCGGCCTCCTGCCTTGGTTAAACTGTATGTTTGTCTGTTGGCCTCCTGCCTTGGTTAAATTGTATGTTTGTCTGTCGGCCTCCAGCGTGGTTAAACTGTATGTTTGTCTGTTGGCCTCCTGCCTTGGTTAAATTGTATGTTTGTCTGTCGGCCTCCAGACGTGGTTACGTTCTTGGTAATGGTTTAAGCTCTGCATATATTGTCTTATATCAAGAATCGTTAATCATATTGAAACTAAATTTGGACACATGATTCCCTTATTGAAACTAAATTTGGACACATGGTTACCCCGATGTAGTGCAATGACATTGAGGTCACACGATCAATGGTTTCCCCCCCCCCCCCCCACCCCCATCCCCTAGGCATGGGTCTCAAGTGAAAGCTTGACAATTTTACTGGTCAGCTTGGGACGCAGAAGACTGGGCAGCCATTTCTCACATTTTCCCATGATTGATGCTATTTGGAGGGGGTTGGTGGTGATGGATGGAATGGACAAGGTAAGTGGCCTAATATATTTATCACAAATATTGTGGTGTCTTGTCCCGTATTCCACTGATTATATTTAACTATATCAGAATCCATTTTGAAAACAATCTGACTAAAAGTTACTTTTTAACAAACATTTCAAGGTGGTTAAATATAGAACCGGTTCAATATTTTTGAAAACGTTTTGACTGTCTCAGGCAGCTAAAGTTTCCAATCTCAGTTTTTAAAGTAAGCAGATTTCTCTCTACACTTTAACACATGGTTACCTATGTTGATAATAGTAGGCCTATATAGGGAGGTATGATAAATATGATGGTTGCTAACCATTTTGAAAATGATTTCGCTGATTCAGGTACAAATATCCCTGAAAATCTGGGATTATTTAAAACATACGTCCATCTATATGTTCCAAATTTAATTTTTTAAATCGTAATAAGTCTTTACTCAACAGTGGTTTGTTTGTTGTATACGTAGACATGTTATAGAGCAATAACAGTAATGAATATTGCTGACTATTTTGAAAGAAATTTCGTTGAAATGAGGGATCTACTTGACAAAATTTACTTTTAAGATACCTGAAAATCGGGGATTATTTAAAACATAGACCCTTCTTCTATATATGTTCCAAATTTTATTCTAAAATCTCAAGTAATTTTTACACAACAGTGGTTTTAGACATGGCATATAGCAACAGCAGTAATGAATATTACTGACTATTTTGAAAGGGATTTCGTTGAAATACTTGGCTGATGTGCGTGAAAATCTGGCATTATTTAAATCATGCACCCTTCCATATATGTTCCAAATTTTATTTAAAAATCTCAAGCAGTTTTTACGCAACATGGGTTTGTTTGTATACATAGAGCCACCAGCCAGTGTTTACAAGTAATAGCAGTGTCGCGCTTTTGCCGTCTTAGAGGCCGCGCCAACCTGGCTGAGCTCTAGACATCGAGCATAATAGAGCAGTATCGGGCCAATTGGGTCTCTAGTCAATATAACTACCTCTATGGCCACATCTAATAACAATAGCGGATTGACGCCATTTGAAACGGAAAGCGAAACAAAAATGTCACGTGATAAGAGGGATTTCCCTGTATGAATATTTATGAGATGCCCACTGAATACAATATAAACTAGATGGATAAGATCAGTAATTGCTGTAAAAATGTGCTATTTCGCGGTACCGGTGGAATTACATCGTTTTATTGGCGGCATTGTGCAAATATGAACTTCTCCTGACACAATGAGATTATATATACAGCCTAGAGACTGATTTATAATAATGAAATTCTGTGACATAGCAGCTTTAAGCCTACAACCGTATTTTTGCAAACAGCTCCAGGAGCTGATGTTCACGTGGCTGGCATAGTAAATCTCCTAATACAGATAGAGCAGATGCAATTCATTCAGTGAGTTGTTATCGCCTCTATTCAAAATGATGCCCTGCTTGGTTCTGATTTCCTCAGTGCCAGCGAAGCAACCATACACTGCAGACAACAGGAACTAGACATACACGGCTGACGGATACCCCTTAAACTGGAATCATCACTATATGATATGTGCACGGTAATATTAGCAACAACCGCCACAGTTGAGCCAGGTCAAGAAAGGATCTTGTGGGCCACTGCACCACAATTAGGAAACAACACTCACACAGCCATGATGGAGGACCCTGATTACATGATCGCCTCACAATGCGCCACTCCCTGCATAATCGTGGACACCACCAACAAGAATCATATACCTTTTAGAGTATTCAATGGCACTGCAGACCCAATACCACTCGAATCAGGAGTCCGGTGTGGCCATCTGGTGGATGTGATATCTCTGGAAACCACCCACCTGCAATCACACCAGCAACAACTTCTGCTGATTTGCCCGAACTCTTACATGACCTATATTTGCGTGCCACAGTTGGATTGATGCAATCCCCAAAACAACAAGTACGGAAATTACTTCATAAATATCATGATAGGTTCTCGGCAGGAGACACGGACCTCGGAGAGACTCATCTAGTACAACACCAGAAACAGACCCGGAATAATTTAGCCATCGGCATCCCCCTGGGCCAGTCCCATAGTACTAGCAGGCAAAAAGGACGGATCTTTGCGGTTTTGTATAGACTACCACTGCCTTAATGATCTCAGCGTCAAGGATGCCTATCCGTTACCGAGGATAGATCAGGCCTTAGATTCCTTGTCTGGAGCCAAGCGGTTTTGCAGCCTTGATCTAGCTAGTGGGTAATGGCAGGTAGCCATGGATGAGGCTGACATGGAGAAGACCGCATTTGTTTGCAGAGACAGTCTTTTCCAGTTCCACAAGATGCCCCACGGCTTGTGCAACGCTCCTGCAATGTTCGAGCATCTTATTGAGCAGGTATTAACCACCCTGCAATGGGAAATCTGTCTGGTCCCTCGTTTGAGCAAACCCTATCCAATTTAGACACCATGCTTTCTAGATTCCGCACAGGTAACTTAAAGCTCAAACCCAAGAAATGTCATCTCCTCAGACGGAGCGTCAAGTTCCTGGACACGTCATATCTGGTGATGGAGTGGCCACACAACCATCAAAAACAAAAGCAGTGGCGGAGTGGCAGACCCCCGCGTCTGTCACGGAAACTCGGAGCTTCCTTGGTCTTTGTCAGTACTATTGCCAATACATCCGTCATTTCAACGAGGTTGCATCACCCCTCTTCAAGCTCACTGAAAAAGATCGACCATTCAAGTGGACGAGTGAGTGTGAAAGTTCCTTCAGGGCATTGAAGGAACTCTTGATGACTGCTCCCATTCTCGCTAGTCATAACCCTAACCTCGATTTCATCCGGGACACTGATGCATCAGCTTATGCTACCGGTGCAGTTCTATCTCACGTCATGGAGGATGGGACGGAGCAGTTATTGGGTTATGGTTCACATACTCTGAACAAGACAGAGAAACGTTATGCGACCACTAAGCGAGAACTACTGGCTGCAGTCTACTTTGTCAAGTATTACAAATACTTTCTGTACGGTCACTCATTTACCCTCCGGACAGATCATGCCTCACTACGCTGGCTCAGAAACCTAAAAAGGGCCAGGTGGCGAGGTGGCAGGAATCACTGCAGGCTTTTAACGTCAATGTGGTTCATAGACCCGGCAAACTGCATGGAAATGCTGACACCTTGAGCAGAATCAGGCTTGAGGATGAACCCGAAGTAGCCACCACTGTGACACATACAACACAGCCATCTCCAGTGTTCCCCGAATTGGGGTGTGCAGAGTGGAACATGGAGACAGTCCCTCACAAACAAGCAACAGATGTGCAAACACAAAATGTATATGCGTGGATCCATGAGGAGGTATGGCCTCCCCGGGAATCTGTTACACCATTATCCGCAACAGCAAAATACAACTACCAGCAGTTCCAAGAATGCCACATGCTTGATAGTGTTCTCTACATCAACAACCGCATAGTGATTCCCGAACGTTATCGGAATACAATTCTAGAATAACTACATGATAACGCAGGACATCTAGCTGTTGAGCGGACATTAACCGGGATAAAACAGCGATTCCACTGGATCGTGATTTGTGATCATGTAAACGCATGGGTCGTCAAATGTGTCCCATGTCAAAGACACACTGTTGGCCAGCACCATTCCACACCTCTGCAAATTAAGATCGTTGGTGCACCGTGGGAGCATGTGGCTATTGATGTGCTCGGACCCTTGAATACGACGGATGAAGGAAATAAGTACATCCTCGTATTACAAGATTATTTTATGAAGTGGGTGGACACATTTGCTTTGCCAGACCAAGAGGCATCCACAGTAGCGGAGGTCTTCGCAAGTAATGTGTTCTGCTGGTTTGGAATGCCTTATGAGCTACACTCCGATCAAGGAAGTAATTTTGAAAGCCGGCTGATCTCCGAGCTCTGCAAATTGTTTCATATCGTCGAAACAAGAACCACTCTGTATCATCCCCGCAGCGACGGTATGGTAGAGAGATTCAACCGTACGCTTGTGGAGATGCTGACAAAGGAAACACACCTTGATTGTAGAGATTGGGATCTACGACTCCCATATGTGCTCCGCACATCAGTACATTCCAGCACAGGTTATACCCCTGCACGGTTAATGTTAGGCCGTGAATTAGCCTTGCCACTGGATCAGGCCATGCCCAGGATTCCAGGGGAGAAAAATTCACCATCTCTATGTAGAGCTCATGCAGCAGCAGATAGTACAGACCCATGAGCTAGTGAGAGTAACTTTATCCACTGCACACCGGCGTCAGAAAACATGACATGACCGGTGGGTGCATGGAGATCCGTATGAAGCGGGGGAAACGGTTTGGGTACATGATTTGCAACGTTCTGCAAAGGTGCAGAGTAAACTGAGTTACCAGTGGAAAGGCTCCTATGTGGTAGTAGGTAAGACGTCGGACATGACCTACCGTATCCGCGCTTTGGACCTCAGCCATCCACTTCGATCGACTTAAACCTTGTGTCAGTGACGACCCAGTGCCAGAGCTTGGGCTGGGCATTCCACATGACATCGGCACCCAGACAAATGTCTCTGTGGAAACAAGTATTCCCGATGTTAGTCCAGAGCACCATGGTGCCAGTTCGTCCTCTCTCCTACCATGCCAGGAGTCCGGTGAATGATCGACTAACGCTGAGGACGATGATGAGATACGTACTCACCTTCTCCCTCAGTGTGGGTCTACTAGATCTGGGAAGTCGTATTTGAAGACTCGTTTGTGTTGTTCAAGGGAAAGGACGGAAAAGTTGTTCCGCTGACATCTTCCCATTCCCACCCACTTCATGCTTACCCCCCATTATAGAGTTACCACAAGCGGAAGCTGAGGCCGCCATGGGGCATGCTTCTTGTGGAGTGGAACATGTAGTAAATAGCATGGAAGTGAAGAGGCCGGATGAGGCAGAACTGCACAACTCGGTGTACCCGTCCACTCCCCCAAACCACGCAACCACCCCCAGTCCTCTGCCCATGGTGCACCCTCTCCAACCGCACCTCCACCACCCCATCTCCAACACTTGTCTCTCGTCTATGCACAAGTTCGGACATTATTCATGCTGTCCACTTCACACTCCACTCATCGTCTGTAGATTGTCACTCTTCAGATATGAGAGAGTCCGCTGTTACAGAGGAGGTGGCATCCCGCACCGCAGCAACCAGCCCCCCCCCCCTCCCCTGCAGGCGGTGGGCAGGGAAGCAGCCTGTTCAGCAGACTCTCGGCTCGAATTTTCCCTGGATTTAAAAACTACGACAGAGTACCAACCATTGTGTAATGGGAGATGACCAATTCTCCATTCCAATGGGCAACCCTGACCACACATGCCCGACCAAGCCCCCCTCCCCGTGAGCATTCAGAACATCACACCGGACACAGAAATCCAGGAGCACACAGTACACACTTGCTTGCAAGGCTGGATACGTCAATTCACTGTTGTGCGAACATCACATACACATCCGCTTATAAGGAAGATATAACAGAGACATTCAATATCAGCGACAACAAAGTATAGCAATCACCTAACGTTTTAAAATTACTACATTCTCTCCCACACAGATGCGGGAAATTCATCATTTTCCGCAATCCCGACTTTTCTGCAACCGCAACAGACTTAGCATTCACCAGCGTGGAAACCTGGATATATCCAATCCGCAGTACACCACCATCCTGCAGCACCCCCGACTTCCCTGCAACAGAACACTACCACCATCAACACCAGTCAACATTTTCCGCAATCACTTTCTTATCCGGTTTATGGAAAACTGATCATATGGAAAGAAGGAATAATTCCGCATCCATCTACAGTACGCATTGCAGGGTATTCTCCCAACCCCCCCCCCCCTGGACCCATCATACGGAAATAGCTAAAAATATTATACATCATTCACACATAATAACAGTCAATATTATTAAGAGAGCAAGATGCCCACAGTCTGTCATCCGTCAAGAGTACGATTTTGCCACCAAAAAGTTGAATTCGATAATGGATTGATTCAAGTTACGACAGCACAGTTCTTTGTCATCCATGCTCTAAAGTAACTCTGTCCCACCTACGGGGTGAAATACATCATATCCGATAAAGTTGACACCACACTTCAGATACCCGCCCTGCCCCAGGGTAATAAAAACTTTACACTTCACAATAGCACAAGAATCATCTGCAGATAAACAGCCACGCGTATCAATGAAAATTATCAACACAACTGAGGCACACATTTACCAAGCTGTATTATAATAAATTAAGTTTGGTCTAGGTAGGAGTGGGACTAGTCCTGCCCACAGAGGAGGATGCTTGGCAGTCCGCCCACCCGGAAAACACAGTCCAGCTTGGCGGAATTAGTATACTTAATTTCCGCAAGACATGGAGCTGTTTAAACCAAACAATAATTATAGACAGCTATATTGTCCTAATTTTGATTAAGAACACCATCGTTCTACCGTGTATACAGACCATTAACCCACGGGCCGATGAAGCAGCATCAAAGCTTTGACAGTATAATATCAGAGAGAATTTCAAATATTCTCTTACCTACATATTCTTGCACAAGATCAACACGGGCTGGAATACACTTATTACAGACAAACCACAGATGCATGTATAAGATCATTGTTTCGAGGAACAGATTTTAAAACATATGTTTCTATCTTTCGCATCAACAACGAATAATCAGCAGCATCAATACTCCGCCATTATGTAAATATTGCCTAAGTTTCTGATCAACAACACCAAGAAACCATGTGTCTTTCACTTCTGTTTTCAGTAAATTGGATCAAAGGCTTTAAACACAAGAGCCGCCCAAAATGTGCATCTACCACAGCGTGATGGAAGAGGTGAGAGGGGTGAGTCAGGGTAATTGCTGCTGGTGTCATTGCACTTTCCCCCACACCATCGGGCGCTCCAGCCTGAAATTAAAACAGGCAAGTTTATAACCATCCAATATGAAAAACTGCTTCACGCTAATTAAAAGGTGAGCTTCCATGGGAATAAGTAGTTCCGAGTTTTTACGTTGATCGGAGACTTGTTTTTCCTTTGAGTAGAAACGAAAGTGATAAGCTTTCCTTTTTATATTTATAATTACATGGGAGGAATATTTCATCTGACTCTAGGTTTAAATAAATCCAAACTTTCCTTATAGGGCATGGCCGAAATACCCTAGAACTTTTGGGTGTGGTCATCCGCCCTCCTGTGACATCACCAAAAGGTATAAAAGGAGGAGATCGTGCACTGAAACTTCGTCTTCCCGTCAAACTCGACACAAGGGAAGAACAAGCATTAGGCTACTTTCGTGTTGCAAACCAAATTCTGCAGTTTTCTTATTATTTATTTATTACTACTATTAAAAGTATTTGACCAGGAAAAGTATGAAGAGTTAGGAAATATAGATTAGGTTAGGCAGTCCTCACCATTATCAATATGTGGAATTAAGATGTCACTTGCCGATGATCTCGCCTTGTCCGACAGCTCAGAAGAGTCGGCGCCAGGGCATTCCAGAAAGAAGTATCTGGGTACAGCATTACAGCTCAACGGACAGCCATGTAAGCACGCATTTCCCCGCAATTCGGACTTGACACTGCATATTAATTGTGATCATCTTTTTCAACATGGATTCTGTTCGGACTGCAAATACCTATATACAGCTACACGTTATGGTGTGATGCACGCATTGACGGAAAAACACTGTGTGTTAGTAGTGGAATTACAGCCTGTTGAACAAAGTGAGAACGTAGAAGTTCTAGCCACTCCTTTTGAAACTAGACTTCCACATCATGTACTTCCTATGGGATAGATAGCCAAGACCAAGCGTACGAAATGGCGACAACTAGATTTTCCACATTACAGACCAGCAACAGCCACCGCATCCATGACGCAACATGCACTAAGTCATTATGTAGCATCAGCCACCATCATGACAGAATTACCAGCACGACCAGTGTGTTGACGTTAAAGCATCATGTGTTAGTAGTAATATTACAGCCTGGTGAACAATGTGAGAACATTGAAGCCACTCGTTTTGAAACTAGACTTCTGCTTAATGTACTTCCTACGGGAAGGATGGCCAAGAACAAGCATATGAAACGGTGACAACCAGACTTCCCGCATTACAGACCAGCCACGGTAGCCACCGCATCTGCCACACAACATGTACTAAGTCATTACGACGAAATTACCAGCACGACCAGCACCGGCAGCACCTGCAGTAATGCTACCAGCATCGCCTGCAGTTTCCACTCCGGCAGCACCCGCAGCAACACCACCAACCGCATCACGCACGACATCAGCATCTGTAATCGGTCGGCCTATTTCTGTGGTTATTTCAACATCGGTGACCTTATCCGAGCAGCGGTTACAGGATGTTTCAGACAGATCTATATCTCCTTGTAGTCTAATAATCGACGAGGAGATCCGCCTTACAGAAGCCGCAGAAATCATCACCACATCTCAGAGCAGCACCGCATCACACCCACGCAGCAGCACTCCCACGGATCCAGCAGTTCTGAAAGTAACTACACCGGATCGTCCTTATACCAGGGAAGAAACGCCTTGCACACTCCACTGAGACCCGTGCAGTACCAAGGACGACCGCCAGTAAACTACTGAAGGCAATGAAAAATCTGAAAGTTATCCGCCAGCGCAGCATCCGCAGCAGTATCAGCATCATCAATACGAACCAAGAGAGATAGGCACCTCGAAGAGGTTTGCAATAACAGGCGGCAGTGCCCCGCAAGGGTCCGGAGACACGTAAACCAACATGGTGCTTATAGTGCAGAGGAGATACTGAAGGCCTCCATTTCTAACAAAGGATGAATCAACATCCTACTGTGGTACCGTCTAGTTGGTGCATTGTTAGGGCTGCTGAACTTGGTAATAGTAAGTGGACATGCATGGTACGTGGATGACAATCCACACCCAGGACATCTCTAGCAAACTAGAAGTTCGCTGTGTTTGCTAGAAATGGCCTGCAGGCAAGGCTGGGGAAAACGGTCAAAGTTCGTATTCTGTTGGCAGATAGGTGCGGATCAGACCATCGGTTGCCCCTGAGTGTGAGCTCAGATGGTGATCGCTATCGACTGGGTCACCGGCCAGTCATCTTGATCATGTCAGTTCATCAACCCGTTCTTGGTTATGAGTGGTCAAGATGGCTCAATGTACAGTCAGGCCATGGCAAGCATTCGTATTGCGAGTCATGCCTCCTGTGATCAGAGGTCATGAAAAGTGATTCTTTGGGAAGCAGGAGGGTATGTGTGTGAGATGGTGTAACCTGTCACTTGCTGGACGGGTGGAGTGGTCTGTGAACCCAAGTACCCGTGCGGTGAATGACCTGGCTAGTACGATCTATGCGGGGTCTCTTAGCTAAAATGATGTCCAAGAATGATCTACGTGACGCCCTTAGCTAAAATGACATCTAGCAGGCAGTGCCTCTGTGGTATCGTCCAGCTGGGCTGCGGCTCTCGCTTAGATGACCTTAATTGGCATCCAGTACTGTGTCCACTGAGGTCGGAAGTTGGCAGGGTGCGCCTTGACTCTGTCCCGGATTATGTTCCCCTAACTTGGAAAGGTCTTTATCTCAGGCATATACGGAGCATGTACCTAGCCTGGGCTGCATCCTGTGTGGACAACTGGGCGTCTGTTCATCATGGTGGGGACAGGGAAACACACTGGGATGGCCAAAGGGTGTAAGTGGAAATGACTCATCTGGTTTACAGCTCTCAGTCCACCCGCAGCACGGACAACAACCACGACTTCAACAACAACAGTAATGTCCGCAATATCCACACCGCCACCAGTTCACACATCACCGGTGATCATCTCCGCCACCACCAGTGCTTCAATGGATACGTCTGCACCATCTTCCAGCTATAGTATTACCGACTTGGGCCTGCTTAGTAGTGATATATCGGCAGCAGAGGACCATCTGCTGCATCCATCCTGTACGAGTTGGGGTACCCAGACACACTGGGGAAACTTCACAGCGGATGTTTGTGGACACTATTGCCGAGGTTACAGCAGGATTTATCAGTAGTTGTGCGGAACACAGAACTTTATTATTATTATGTTTATTTTTGAAATCTTTTTCTTATTATTATATATGTTTTAACAATTGATACCCATTCCCTAGGCTGACTACGGTCATCCCACACAGCTGCACAATATCCTTGCGTAGCTGTGTCTCACAAAAAATAATCGCAGCAGATTCCTGTATTGTAAACACGTCGTGTGCGGCGTAAGTACACAGCACTGTAGCGAATATGCCATAATCCCGTCATGCAGTCTCAGCTACACTGGGGACGCCTGATGAACTAGTCTTTTCACCTTATTATTATTTGATATTTTTCTTATTATTTTAGTTCCCACGTCAGTACGACGGGATGGATTGTGGGTTAGCGGAAGCTACACGTGTGGACCCGCACTAACGGGCCGCATTATATTAATCTATATACACCTATGTGCATCCCTTTATTTACCCGGGATGCACATGTAATTATAATCTGTGATACTCTTCTAGGGTATAGTTATGTGATTATATATTTATATTGTATTTTATAAAAACTGTATTGTAATTGTGGTACGTTGGAGCTTGGGTGTTCTCTGCGGAAAAATAATTATCTGCATCCGGGAGAACACCCATGCGAGCTATTGTTTAGGTAATTAAAAGATCTAAATAAAAATATGCACGCACCATGAAACAAAAACAAAAAAGAAAAGACCTGGGAAAAAAATTCCACGTCAAAAATCAAAATCAATCGTATTCCTCCCTCCCAAACTCTTTTGCACCCTATGTGCTCTTTCTCATGAACACACGTCTGTTGCATCACTCTCCTCTCGGCTACGCACCTACTCAGGAAGTCTATAATTCCCACTTAGCATGCTCCCATGTGTTCGATCCGCCATGTATGATTGTTTGCCACGGGTGTCAAACTAGGAGGGGGTGGTGTAGCGCGGACCGACCAGACAGGTACTGACCATCCCAGCAACGCTGGGTATGGAACAGCCACTCCGGGTTCGCTCCAAGCACGACCCCCTGAGTAGGATAGTATGCACACATAAGCCCTATGAGAGAGGTTTTCGTTAAAATCGGCTAAGTCCGATAGAACGTGTGGTGCGCATGCGCGCGCATCAGAGCTTCCCTGACAACATGTCATGGAATTGGAAACGAGTGCATGCATATAGTGTATCGATTTGGTACTCGTAGACACCTTTACTTATTCCGTTCTCGCTGTTCCTGGTACCCATCAGGACCAGAATAAAACGAACTTTCTAGAACTGTTAACTAGTTTAAAATTGGCCCAGAAATGGCTGAGTTATCTGCGAAAATCCTCTTAAATTATCTTCAAAATATTGCTTTTGACGTCAGAATCGCGTGTATGCATAAATAGATCGAGAATGTTCTGTGTACGTAACGTCACTGATCTAGCTGCACGCTGATTGGCTACCACTCAGCCGCTGATTGGCTGAGGCATCTACCTCTGACGTCACGAGTAGTATAAAAGGGGTGGAAAATCGAGAATCAGGAGCATCGTCAGCGTGGAGACCGACTGGCTGGAAGTGCGGGACTTGACGAGTGCACCGGAACACTGATGGAAGATACAGAACATCACTGTGGTTCCAAGCAGCTTTCAGCTAACCCGCACCGGATAGCAGTTCTCAGACTTTTCGCGTTATGGAATTTTGGATGCAAAATAATTAAAGTTATGGTTCCCGCTTCCAAACTTATCTAAAGGGAACACCTCTGTGGAAAGGGCCATATGGGCCTGGGATGTGATTCTACGGAATGTAGAGCTTACGGTGATTCTTGGTGGATGACTCGCCAGATCTACCAACTAAGCTGAAAAGTGGACTTCAATTTCCGCACTGCATGTCTATAGACCTACACCTGTGTTTAATTAACGTTTTGACCACAGTCTGGTGGAACCTTTCTGGGTGCGCCGCAAGAGCTATGTGACGCAACCTGCACTGTGTGCCAATTTATGGTACTGCCTAATATTATACACAGCCCTCTCTGTTAATGGGAAAACTTCAACTTTATTACTTCAGTCGCTGGACGGATAACTTTCTCACTTCCATATAAATTGTATACTAGCTACAAAGACTATCTAATGGACATTTCTTCACTGTGCTGTTTCACTGTCCTGAGTGTGTACCATGTCTACTCTGTCTGGAGGAGCCAGCTTGCGATACCTGCCTGCGGAAATCAGCTGCGGAAATCTGCCTGCGGAAATCTTTCCAGCTTCAGAGAACGTGTTGACTCACGCTATAAATATGTTAGTGACTCAATTTCAGTTAACATAGTAGCCTGTTCTGTAACAATGACTATTAGGTACTCAAGTAGCTATACTATTGTACATTTAATTCTCATTTCAGTATATGGTACTTATGACTAATAGGTACCTTACCGGTCTTCGGGCCGCAATTTATAATTTTTGTCTTGCTGTGAATATTATCCTTGTTTACTGTAGGTGCTTTCAACTAGTCGCAACGTTTAAGTTCATCAATCTGTGATATTTAGTTACGTCATTTAATTACATTCTATTTATTGCATTGGTTAGTTGCATATGGCATTTAGCCATTCAGTTAATATGTTTTGTTTAATTGTAGGAAACTTTGGTCCGCAGTACGCTAGGAAATACTATACAGCAACAGATATATCTGCATCACTTTATTCCTGCCATCATCAATTTTATACTAAGGTCGCTGACCGTGCTCTAAGTGTTTGAGCCGGGCATGTTACCGACTAAACCTTACTATTCAGCTCGATAGGATAGGTTAAAGTGGTTAGGGACAATTTCTTCGTTTTGAGACATATAGTGTACGCCTCTTTTCTGGTTGTTGCGGTAATGTAACCCCAGCAAGGTTGTGTAAGATTGGCCAGTTACCTATAGGGCCTCATATATTAAGTTATTATCTCTTTACACGATCCACCAGCCGCATGGCTTACTAACTGTCTGGACTCCCCATCAGCACGTTGATCGGATCCGACCCTGGGAAACTATCAGAGGTTTCCGGGTGGTGATGGTTAAAGTGCTGATTTACATATGTCTCCCCTGTATCTTCGGATACGTGTTAGCTAGATAGCCCTGCCATGAAGGAGCACTGCAAAAACATGTAGTTATAAATGTGAATTAGTTAATTTATTTACTGGCCCGCAGTGCATATTTGGGCATATTGGAACTTAATCCTAATGACAGGTCAACTGTTAGATCCATAGCACACGGTGACGGACGAGATGCGGATCCCCATTCGATTCGTTGCAGTGTCTGGATGAAGCGTTGGAGCTCGTCACGCCCTCACGGGAAGGATGCTTGTGATGAATATCCATCTCTTCACCCCCACCATAAAGACATGTCAGGATTTAAAACTTGCTTGTGTGAAAGGTAGCCATTGTCCAGGTGATGTTTTATGTGGTTGCGGGGCAAAGTAGCCGGATTTTCATCGAATTCGGATGCCTTGTGTCGTAACATATACGCATGCTGTCCATGGAGGTAGATGCTAATCCAAGCGACCTACGGGAAGCAGTTAGGTAGGAATCCATGCCAATTGCGGCCAAAGCTAGTTTCTGTTTCTAACAACTAAATTTTAGGTTGACGGTAGCAGAAGGCCCAGATAAATAAAGCGGCATCTACCAATACAGTATCTTTGGAACTACATAAGACGGGGACTTGGAAATTCTTCAGAAATCGTTCGTCCCATCTTCACATAAACCAGTATGCATCACATTAATTATGGTTTCACTAGGATCTTCACTTAGCATTTTTCTGTTGAACAAAAGAGTGGCCCTTTTTGCCAGCTCTTTTCCTCCACTTCAGTGTTGAAGGCATTTTCCTGTGACGGAGGCCCACGCGAGACACTTACCTCTCGCGACAACAATATTTTCCTTGTGTGTGTGTTAGGGGTATACTAGTTTACATTAAACTACTTAGTGACTTCGTTGTGGATGCTTCTCTTGCGGGGATACTTCTGCGGATTCAAGAATCTGTGTGGTACCTCTGGCGACACCACGTGGAAAGAACACCAGATAGCTCTATGTTGTGTATTATTGTGTTCTCATTTACTGTCAATCGATTCACCTTATTTGTATAGTATATAAATATTTCTACTGTTTAATGATAAATTGTTCCATATCTCTAAATTAGTATGAATAGACATACCAGTGACACTAATAGTTGGGATGACACCATGTGGTTCAATCTTGGTGGCAATGGTCGCATGGCCCCACTGGAACATCAGTGTTCCACCGGCTGTATAAGTCGGTCTTTGTATTTCTTGGAGAGACGTCATACGGGATCTGCAACCCTGAGATCCGCAGCTAACAAGCCATCCCATTCATCGTGCACTTGCAGTGCGATGGGAGGAAATGTCAAAGCGGACCAGTACATACTCCTGTGAGCTACAAGTGGCACCTGATGTGGGGCTTGAACGAGAAGCGAACCCACGCCAACACTCAACACCTGTGGGTTACAGTCTCCTTCGACAGATAGTCAGCTCTCCTTAGATACGGAAGTAGCGTCATATTGTGGAAGAACTGCTCGTGTGCTCACTAACAATGTCGCTAATTTCCCCGCTGTGGAACGACCAGCACCGCCTCAGCATGAGTTCTCACCGATCAGCGAGGGGACATTCTGTGATGCCTCACAGGCCAAAACTCAATACATCACTTTATCGGATCTCCGTGATAGGCTACCACCATCTACGCTGGATCACGGATGGCCATGTCAAAGACCCCATGGAGGCAACCTCAACCTTCACGACCATTATGTTCACCTACGTCATCAATGGGTGACCAGTGGCTGCGCGTTCATGTACCATATCCCGTATCTCCCCCTTTTTGTGCGTCTTCACCATACTACCCAGCAGTACTGCGTTATGAACCGGAGGAAACGGCAACACCCTTTCAGCAATACATCAGAAGATGTCCACATCACACACATCTTCCCCATCAGTCACCTGCACTGCCTCCATACGAGGAATATCCATCACAGCATCAGAAACATCCGCGTCGTCTACATAGCATGCCTCCACCCATCTATAGACCTACACCTGTCTATGGACCTGCATCAGGGCGGTATTCAGCAGAACCAATGTACCATGCAACACACCATCAACGGGAATCACCTTCACGGATGAGACAGCATCGACAGGGACATCGACGGGAAACACCACCACAACCACCACCACCACCACCACCACCACCACCTACACGCTGACCAGCATCCACATTCTTATCAGTTTGGCCAGCACCACCACCCGGTTTCGCACTAATCACTTCTCCACAAGGACTTGGCCGGATCATTCTCCCCCCCCCCCCTCCCCGAATTTAGTGGGGAGACTGATTGGGCCAATTGTAAAGTACAATTCGAAATAATAAGTAGGACAAACAAGTGGAGCAATAATCAGATGGGAGAGTACTTAGCCGCAAAGCTGTCCGGAAAAGCTCTGCAAGTTCTGGCAGACTTAGGAACAGACTACACCCCATCATACACCGAACTGGAGAATGCATTGTCGGAAAGATTCGGTGACACAGCTCTCGGAGAAACGAGTCGACTCCAGCTAAAAAATCTACGTCGATGCTCAGAGGAAACACTACTGGAGTTAGCGAGCCACATCCTTCAGTTAGTTACCCATGCCTACCCCAGCACGAATCTCGATGGCGTCACACTCTTACATTTAGACACCTTCATCGACGCGTTGAGCAGAGAACCCGCCTTAAAGGAAAAACTATTTCTCATGGAGCACGGCAGCCTCCAACAACTAACGGCCATCGCGGTTCGGATCGAGAATTTCTTGGAATGGGAGAAAAATAATCGCCACCAACTACGCCCAATCAATGAGGTAAATGATGTAAATGTCGCCACTACCACCGAATCAACCACCACCACCAAATCAGCAATTGAACAACACGTGCAGCAAGAACAAAACAGTCAGAATCATGTGTCTAGAGGAAGAGGGCGTGGCCAATCTGATCACGGGGGCCCACAACAACACCCAAGGATGCGGGAACTAGCACAACAACCACAATAGGCAAAACATGCACGAAAGACTAGAAGAGATCACTAAACAGATCTCCGTGCTCACCAATCTCGTAACCACACTTAGCACCACCGCTGTGAACCAAGAGGGATATGCTCCTCGAAGGGGGTTGTAACAACAGGCGGCAGTGGGCCCGCAAGGGTGCAGAGACACATATACCAACATGGTGCTTATAGTGCAGAGGAGATACTGAAGGCCTCTGTGTCTAATGAGGGATGAATCAACATCCCACTGTGGTACCATCTAGTCGGCGCTTTGTTCAGGCTGCTGAACTTGGTAATAGTAAGTGGGCATGCGTGGTATGTGGATGACAGTCCACACCCAGGACATCTCTAGCAGACTAGAAGTTCGCTGTGTTTGCTAGAAATGGCCTGCCGGCAAGGCTAGGGAAAAATGGTCAATGTTCGTATTCTGTTGGCAGATAGGTGCGGGATCAGACCGTCGGTTGCCCCTGAGCATGAGCTCAGATTGAGCTCAGATGGTGATTGCTATCGACTGGGTCGCAGGCCAGTCATCTTGATCATGTCAGTTCATCAACCCGTTCTTGTTTATGAGTGGTCAAGATGGCTCAATGTACAGTCAGGCCATGGCAAGCGTTCGTATTGCGAGCCATGTCTCCTGTGATCAGAGGGCATGAAAAGTGATTCTTTGGAAAGCAGGAGGGTATGTGTGCGAGACAGTGTAACCTGTCACTTGCTGGGCGGGTGGAGCGGTCTGTGATCCCAAGTACCTGCGGGGTGAATGACCTGGCTGGTATGATCTATGTGGGGCCTCTTAAATAAAATGATGTCCAAGAATGATCTACGCAGAGCCCTTAGCTAAAATGACGTCTAGCAGGCATCACCTCCATGGTACAGTCCAGATGGGCTGCGGCCCTCGCTAAGACGACCTTAATTGGCATCCTGTACTGTGTCACTCAGGTGGGGAGTCGGCAGTGTGCACCTTGACTCTGTCCCGGATTATGTTCCCATAACTTGGACAGGTCTTTATCTCAGGCATATACGTAAAGGTAGCTAGCCTAGGCTGCATCCTGTGTGGAGAACTTGGCGTCCGTCCATCGTGACGGGGACAGGGAAACACACTGGGAAGGCCAAAGGGTACAAGTGACTGTGTTACGAACCAGAGGAAATGGCAACACTATTTCAGCAATATATCATAAGACCCCATCACACACATCTTCCACGTCAGTCACCTGCACCGCCTCCATACGAGGAATATCCATCACAGAATCAGAAACGTCCATGTCATCTACATAGCACGCCTCCACCCGTCTATAGACGTACACCTGTCAATGGAGCCGCATCAGGGCAGTATTCAGCAGAACCAACATACCATGCAACACATCATCGATGGGAATCACCTTCACGGACATGACAGCATCGACAAGGACATCGACGGGAACCACCACCACCACCACCACCACCACCACCACCACCACCACCACCACCACCACCACCACCACCACCACCACTACCACCTACACGCCGACCAGCATCCACATTCTCATCAATTTCGCCAGCACCACCACCTGGTTTCGCGCCAATCACTTCTCCATGAGGACTTGGATGCATTATTCTCCCCACCCCCACGAATTTAGCGGGGAGACTGATTGGGCCAATTATAAAGTACAATTTGAGATAATAGGTAGGACAAACTGGTGGAGCAATCATCAGATGGGAGCGTACTTAGCCGCAAAGCTGTCTGGAAACGCTCTGCAAGTTCTGGCAAACTTAGGAACAGACTACACCCCATCATACACCGAACTGGAGAACGCATTGTCAGAAAGATTTGGTGACAGCCCTTGGAGAAACGAGTCGACTTCAACTTAAAAATCTACGTCGATGCTCGGAGGAAACATTGCCAGAGTTAGCAAGCCACATCCGTCGGTTAGTTACCCGCGCCTACCCCAGCACGAATCTCGAGGGCGTCATGCACTTACATTTAGACACCTTCATCGAAGCGTTGAGCAGAGAGCCCGGATTAAAATAAAAACTATTTCTCATGGAGCATGGCAGCCTACAACACCTAATGGCCACTGTGGTTCAGATCGAGAATTTCTTGGAGTGGGAGAAGAATAATCGCCGCCAACTACACCCAATCAATGAGGTAAATGAAGTAAATGTTGCCACTACCACCGAATCTAACACCACAACCACCACATCAGCAAATGAACAACATGCGCAGCAAGAACAAAACAGTCAGAATCACGCGTCTAGAGGAAGAAGGCATGTCCATTCCCATCGTGGGGGCCACAACAACTCCCAAGGACGCAGGAACCAGCGCAACAACAGCAATGGGCAAAACATGCATGAAAGACTAGAAGAGATCACTAAACAGATCTCCGCACTCACCAATCTTGTGATGACACTCAGCACAACCGTCACAACACAGTCCACCACTAGACTATAACCCATCACAGCTTCAGCTCCACCACCAAATACATGCTTTAGATGTGGTCAGCCGGGCTACTGGAAGGATCGATGCCCAAACCGGCCTCCATCTACAACTCCAACCAATGATCGACGTACCCAGCAGCCTGAGAATCTATCAAACTAGCATTGGCACCGATTACAGAGTCACTTCAGTGCCCATTTCCACAACCCGGCTCAACTGCGACCCCTGAACCCCAATGTCAGGCAACCATTTATACTCATCAACACATTCCTATTACACGATGCACTTACCCACACCAGCTTCTTCTATGTCGGTGCCAGAATTTCACACCGCATCCACAGCACTGCCATCTTCCACCTGCAGAAAATGTGACCCACACCTTCCACATCTACCCAACCTTCTTTCCTATGTAAAACGGCAGTGATAGGTTGTAACACCTCCACTGAAACAACGTTTCTGAAAGCACCACGTCCCACTGCCACGACACTTAACACCCAGTGTCCTTTGGTGGTTTGCAACTCATGGCCTCTTACGGCCTCATTAACAACGTCCATCACCAGCAGTGATTCTAAAGGAAGCGTTCATTTGGCATCCTGGATCTGCAAGAAGAAACATCATACAAAGGGCGTGAAACCAACGCGCCATCATTGTTTCTTCTGCTCATCAACTAAACATCCCATGATGCATTGTAAAAAGTGGCTCACACAAGTAGCCCTCACCCACGAACATGAGAATCATATCCACACTGCAGTACACACCAACACAGCTTACACAGAATCTGCAACAACGCCACCACCATTGCTACCCCCCCCCCCCCCCTGGACTCCATTATCGCCTAAGCAATCACAGCAGCAGCAGCGACGACGAGTTGGCCCTTTCCACACTCAGCCACCAATTGCACTCATGGAAGCTATCCAGAGACAAGCCAACTATATACATAATTATACTACACCACCATCACTTCCGCAAATGGTATCATTGGAGACTCTTGCGCAGGCTCACTGCAAGGTATAAGTGTGCCTGTCTGTTTATTGGAATTTCCACCAGTGCCACTGTGGACACTTGAGCTTCCATCACCGTTTTCAACAAGCACGTGTATGAGAGCATCCCACCTCATAAGAAGCCACCCCTTAAGCCTGCAAACATATTTTTGCAAACAGCTACAGGAGCTGATGTTCCCATGGCTGGTGTAGTAAATCGCGTAATACAGATAGAGGAGATGCAATTCATTCAGCGAGTTGTTATCGCGTCTATTCAAAATGATGCCGTGCTTGGTTCTGATTTCCTCATACACTGCAGACAACAGGAACTCGACATACACGGCCAACGGATACCCCTTGGACTGGAATCATCACTATATGATACGTGTGCGGTAAGATTAGCAACAACTGCCACAGTTGAGCCGGGTGAAGAAAGGCCACTGCACCACAATTAGGATACAACAATTACACAGCCATGCTGGAACCCGACCCTGAATACATGATCGCCTCACAATGTGCCAGTCCCCACATTATCATGGACACCACCAACAAGAATCATATACCGTTCAGGGTATTCAATGGCACTGCGGACCCAATAACACTCGAATTAGAAGTCTGTTGTGGCCATTTGGTGGATGTGATATCACTGGAAACTGCCCCACCCGCAATCACACCAGCAACAACTTCTGATGATTTGCCCGAACACTTACATGACCTATATTTGAATGCCACAGTTGGATTGATGCAATCCCAAAAACACCAAGTATGGATATTACTTCATAAATATTGTGAGAGTTTATTGGCAGAAGACATGGTCCTCAGAGAGACTCATCTAGTACAACACTCCATCGATACCAGAAACAACTGACCCGTCTGACAGCCCATTCGACGTCTCCCGTAGAGGACATGTTGCGGACTGGAATAATTGAGCCATCAGCACCCCCTGGGCCAGTCCCATAGTACTAGCAGGCAAAAAGGACGGATCTTTGCGGTTTTGTATAGACTACCACCACCTTAATGATCTCAGCATCAAAGATGCCTATCCGTTACTGTGGATAGTTCAGGCCTTAGATTCCTTGTCCGGAGCCAAGTGGTTTTGTACCCTTGATTTAGCTAGTGGGTACTGGCAGGTAGCCATGGATGAGGCTGACATGAAGAAGACCACATTCATTTGCAGAGACGGTCTTTTCCAGTTCTGCAAGATGCCCTATGGCTTGTACAATGCTCCTGGAACATTCGAGCATCTCATTGAGCAGGTATTAATTACCCTGCAATGGGAAATCTGTCTGTTTTACATTGACCTTGGGTCACTCGTTTCAGCAAACCCTATCCAATTTAGACACTTTGCTTTCAAGATTCCACATGGCTAACTTAAAGCTCAAACCCAAGAAATGTCATCTCTTCAGACAGCGCGTCGAATTCTTGGGACATGTCATATCCGGTGATGGAGTGGCCACACAACCATCAAAAACAAAAGCAGTGGCCGAATGGCAGACCCCTGCGTCTGTCACGAAAACTCAGAGCTTCCTTGGTCTTTGTCAGTACTATTGCGGATACATCCATCATTTCAGCGAGATTGCATCACCCCTCTTGAGGATCACCGAAAATGATCGACCATTCGAGTGGACGAGTGAGTGTGAACTTTCCTTCAGGGTTTTGAAGGAACTCTTGATGACTGCTCCTATTCTCGCTCATCCTAACCCTAACCTCGATTTCATTCTGAACACTGATGCGTCAGCTTATGCTATCGGCGCAGTTCTATCTCAGGTTATTGAGGATGAGACAGAGCAGGTATTGGGTTATGGTTCACATACTCTGAACAAAACAGAGAAACGTTATGCGACCACTAAGCGAGAACTACTGGCTGCGGTCTACTTTGTCACGTATTACAAACACCTTCTGTACGGTCACCCATTTACCCTCCGTATGGATCACGCCTCACTACACTGGCTCAGAAACCTAAAAAATCCGGTGGGCCAGGTGGCGAGGTGGCAGGAATCCCTGCAGACTTTTAACTTCAATGTGGTTCATAGACCCGGCAAACTGCATGGAAATGCCAACACCTTGAGCAGAATTGGGCTTGAGGATGAACCTGAAGTAGCCACCGCCGTGACACATACAACACAGCCATCTCCGGCGTTCCCCAAATTGTGGTGCGCAGAGTGGAACATGGAGATAGTCACTAATGAACAAGCAACAGGTGCACAAACACAAAATATATACACGTGGATCCAGGAGGGGGTACGTCCTCCCTGGGAATCTGTTACACCACTATCCGCAACAGCAAAATACTGCTACCAGCGGTTCCAAGAATGCCACATGCTTGATGGTGTTCTCTACATCAACAACCACATAGTGATTCCCGAACGTTATCGGAATACAATTCTAGAATAACTACATGATAACGCAGGACATCTAGCTGTTGAGTGGACATTAACCCAGAAAAAACAGAGATTCCACTGGATCGGAATAGGCGATAGTGTAAAGGCATGGGTTGCAAAATGTGTCCCATGTCAAAGACATGGCTAATGGCGTGCACCATGGGAGCGAGTGGCTATTGATGTGCTCGGACCCTTGAATACGACGGATGAAGGAAATAAGTACATCCTCAGATTACAAAATTATTTTACGAAGTGGGTGGAAGCATTTGCTTTGCTGGACCAAGAGGCATCCACAGTAGCAGAGGTCTTGGCAATGTGTTCTGCCAGTTTGGAATGCCCAATGAGCTACACTCCGATCAAGGAAGGAATATTGAGAGCCGGCTGATCTCCAAACTCTGCAAATTGTTTCATATCATCAAAACAAGGACCACTCCGTATCATCCCCACAGCAATGGTGTGGTGGAGAGATTCAACCGTATGCTTGCGGAGATGTTGATGAAGGAAATACACCTTGATTGTAGAGATTGGGATCTACGACTCACATATGTGCTCATGGCATACCACACCAGTATATTCCAGCACAGGCTATACCCCTGCACGGTTAATGTTAGGCCATGAATTAGCCTTGCCCCTGGATCTGCACATGCCCAGGATTCTGGGAGAGAAAAATTCACCATCTCTCTATGTAGAGCTCATGTGGCAGTGGATAGAACAGACCCATGAGCTAGTGAGAGCAACTTTATCCGCTGCACACCGGCGTCAGAAAACATGGCATGACTGGCGGGTGCATGGAGACCTGTATGAAGCATGAAAAATGGTTTGGGTACACGATTCGCGATGTTCTGCAAATGTGCCAAGTAAACTGAGTTACCAGTGGAAAGGCCCATATGTGGTAGTAGGTAAGACGTCGGATATGACCTGCTGTATCCGCGCTTCGGATGGCCTGACCTCAGTCATTCACTTCGATCGACTTAAACCTTATTTCAGTGATGACCCAGTGTCAGAGCTCAGACTGGGCGTTCCACATGACACTGGTACCCAGACTGATGTCTCTGCAGAGACAAGTATTCCAGACGTTAGTCCAGAGCACCACAGTGGCAGTTCGACCTCTCTTCTACCAAGCCAGGAGTCCGGTGAATGATCGACTAAGGCTGAGGACGATGACGACATATTTACTCGCCCTCTCCCTCCTCAGTGCGGGTCTACTAGATCTGGGAAGCCGTATCTGAAGACTTTCTCGTTTGTGTTGTCCAAGGGGAAGGATGGAAAAGTTGTTCCGCCGACCTCTTCCCATACCCTCCCACTTCATGCTATACCCCGCATTATGGAGTTATCACAAGCGGAGGCTGAGGCTGCTCCCAGCCGGGCCAAGCTTCTTGTGGAGTGGAACATGTAGTCAATAGCATGGAAGTGAAGAGGCTGGATGAGGCCTTGGCTCATGAAGAACAGCAAAACTGCACAACTCGGTGTACCCTTCCAACCACCCAAATGGCCAGATCAATTCCTTTCCAAGTGGTGACCCCAGCTGCAGCCGCACCTCTACCCCGGATCCAACTGTCCTCCCTCATCTATGCACCAAGTTCGGACATCATTCGTCCTTTCCAGTTCACACTCCACTCGTCGTCTGTAGACGTCAATCTTCAGATATGAGAGTCCACTGTTACAGAGGAGGTGGCATCCCGCACTGCAACAACCAACCCCACCCCCACCCCAACCCGCAGGTGGTAGGCAGGGAAGCAGCCTGTTCAGCACACTCTTGGCTCGAATATTCCGGGTACTTAAAAACTACGACATAGTACCAACCATCGTGTAATGGGAGATGACCAATTCTCCATTCCAACAGTCAACCCTGACCACCCATGCCCAACCAAGCCCCCCGTGAACAGTCAGAACATCACACCGGGTACCGAAATCCAGGAGCATGCAGAACACACTTGCCCGCAAGGCTGGATGCCTCAATTCGCCGTTGTGCGAACATCACATACACATCTGGTTGTAAGGAAGATATAACAGAGACATTCAACATCGGCGACAACAAAGAATAGAAATCACCTAACATTTTAGATCGAAAAAGTTAGAGACATATCTTTCTGCCACACTCCCTCCCACACAGATGTGGGAAGTTCATCACTTTCCGCAATCCCGACATTTCCGCAACCACAACAGATTTGGCATTCACCAGCGTAGAAACCTGGATATGCCCAATACGCAGTACACCACCATCACGCAGCATCCCCAACATCCTACAACAGAACACTAACGCCATCAACACCAGTCAACATTTTCCGCAATCACCTTCTTATCCGGTTTACGAAAAACTGATCATACAGAAAGAAGGAACAATTTCGCAGCCATCTACAGTACGTGTTGTGGGGGATTCTCCCACCCCATTCTCCCCCCCCCCCAACCCCGCAACCATCGTACGGAAATAGCTAAAATATTATACATCATTCACACGTAATAACAGTCAATATTATTAAGAAAGCAAGATGCTCGCAGTCTGTTGTCCGTCATGAGTAGGATTTTGCTACCGAAAAGTTGAATTCGATAATGGATTGATTCAAGTTATGACAGTACCCTTCTTCATTATCCGCGCTCTAAAGTAACTCTGTCCCGCCTATGGTCTCGGCCATTACAGAGTGAAATACTTCATGTCCGATAAAGTTGACATCACACTTCAGTTACCCGCCCTGCCCCATGGTAATAAAAATGTCACACTTCACAACAGCACAAGAATCATCCACAGATAAAGAGCCACGCATATCAATGAAAATCATCAACATGACAGAAACATAGACACTCAGGTTGACTGTATTCACAATCTCCACACGATGGTATTGTAATCGTAAACTGAGGCATGCATTTTCCGAGCTGTATTATAACAAATTAGGTTTGGTCTAGATAGGGATGGGACTGGTCCTACCCACAAAGGAGGATGCTTGGCAGTCCACCCACCCGGAAAACACAGCCCAGCTTGGCGGAATTAGTATACTTAATTTCCACAAGAGATGGAGCTGTTTAAACCAGACCATAGTAATAGACGGCTATAATGTCCTAATTTTTATTAAGCACTTCACCAACAACAGCAATGTCCGCAGTCTCCACACAACCACCAGTTCGCACATCACCGGTCATCATCTCCGCCACCACCAGTGCTTCAATGGACACGTCCACACCATCTTCCAGCTATAGTATTACCGACCTGGGCCTGCCTAGTAGTGATATATCAGCAGCGGAGGACCATCTGCCGCATCCGTCCTGTATGAGTCGGGGTACCCAGACACACTGGGGAAACGTCACAGTAGATGTTTGTGGACACTATTGCTGAGGTTGCAGCAGTGTTTATCAGTAGTAGTGCAGAACACAGAACTTTAGGATTATTATGTTTATTTTTGAAATCTTTTTCTTATTATTATATATGTTTTAACAATTGATATCCAGTCCCTAGGCTGACTACGGTAATCCTACACAGCTGTGCAATATCCTTGGGTAGCTGTGTCTCACATAAAATAACTGCTGCGGATTCCTGTGTTGTAAACACGTCATGTGCGACGTAAGTACACAACAGACCGTAGCGAATATGTCATAATCCTGTCATGCAGTCTCAGCTACGCTGAGTCTGCCTGATGAACTAGTCTTTTTACCTTATTATTATTTGATATTTTTCTTATTATTCTCGTTCCTGCATCAGTACAATGGGACAGATTGTGGGTTAGCAGAAGCTACCCATGTGGATCCACACTAACGGGCCACATTATCTTAATATATACATCTATGTGCATCCCTTTATTTACCCAGGATGCATGTATAATTAGCATAATCTGTGATACTCTTCTCGGGTATAGTTATGTGATTATATATTATCCTATTTACGTTATATTTTTATTTAAAAAACTGTATTGTAATTGTGGTATGTTGGAGCTTGGGTGTTCTCTGTGGAAAAATAATTATCCGCGCCCGAGTGAACACCCATGCGAGCTATTGTTTAGGTAATTAAAAGATCTGAATAAAAATATGCATGCACCATGAAACAATAACAAAAAAAGAAGACCTGGAAAAATAATACCAGGTAAAAAATCTAAATCAATGGTATGCCTCCATCCCAGACTCTTTCGCACCCTATATGCTCTTTCTTATGAACACGCGTCTGTTGCGTCACTCTCCTCTTGGCTATGTGCCTACTTGGGAAGTCTATAATTCCTGCCTAGCATGCTCCTGTGCGCTCAATCCGCCATGCATGATCGTTTGCTACGGGTGTCAAATTAGGAGGGGGATGGGTACTGACCATCCCAGCGAAGCTGGGTACGGAACATCCACTGTGGATTCTCTCCGAGCATGCCCCCCTGGGTAGGAGAGTATGCGTATAAGAGCCCTATGAGAGAGGTTTTCATTTAAATTGGCTAAGTCAGTAGTAGGATCGGGATTAAAATGATACCACCGCCCTCAACTGGCTGCCGTTCGGCGATCCATGGCCCCCACCGCCCTCTCAATCCCTGGGGCATAGGTTGTTGAGACATATGATCGTGGGTGGTGTATGCCTCTAGATGGTGTTCTCCCGGACCCCACATGTCCAGGAGAACCTCCTCAGGATACCGGCCAGTGACCGGCCTCTGTGTAGGCTCAGACAAACACGTAGTCTCTGCCAGAGTCACATCAGCATGATGGGACCACCCATAGTGTCTTTCATCTACCTTGACAACGCTCACCGGGCAGGATGCTAAAGTGCTTAGCATTTGCACCACGGCAGATCTGGCATGTTCACATTTTATGCAGAGAATCTGGTGCTGAGCAGGTGTCTCCAGTAGACAACCACGTCCTACCCTCTCCACACCATAGAAGTGGCAGACAGACTCGATCTCTTCACGTGGGTGACAGCGGTCGTAAATGTTTCTCCGCAAGGGGTTGACCCAAGGATTGTACTGGGGGGCATCCCGGTAGTGGGCCCACTTGGCATCTAATATCATGGCAGTCTCAACGCCCTGTGCCACTGCTGTAGACGCCAGCACGAGCAGTATGATGAGAATCATGGCTATATATGAAGAGTTAAACTTAACAGAGTGAACCCATCGAGAAATATCTGTGCCAGATCGAGCCCTGTTCCATCCGGATCGATAGTGATCTTCATCCCCTCAGGGGCAGGGACTAGCTGCTTCACTCTGCCGCTGGCTAAGAAACGTAGCTCTATGACTATATGAGTCGCTTGCGGGCTAGTGAGTCTGACTCGCTGAAGCAGTTTAACAGCACCCTTGGCTTTGGAGACATGTGACACACCATCTATCCGTATGATGCCCTCCTGGAGGTTAACAGCTTCTTCTGGTCCATCGAATGGACGACGCAGCAGGAGCTTTCCACCTGTAACCCAGATCCGGTGACCCACCCTCGTCAGGGAGACACCTTCACCTATGTAGGTGAGGAAGGCTGATCCCCGATTGTAGAGCTTTCGAACTGTCCCATCCTTTTTCACAACAGTGGAGAGGGGAGTAACCTCTATGTCAATGACTGTGGGAGGCCTATATAGGGGCAACCATGCTTGCCAGTCACCCCAGGTCCAGTGCGGTACCACACTTCATTTTTCTCAAATATGAACTGCAGGTTTTTTGTCAGGGTCAATAGCAGGCCATCATGGGCCATCGGCGTGGCACCATTCGAATAGGGTTTGACCAGATGAAAGCTGAGGTCGCTATTTAGGGTGTTGATGTCTGCCACCTCTGTATCCGAGAGCTCAATCAACGGCTCGAGGATGTACTTCCTCTTTGGCAAATCGTACCAAAACACGATCTTGTGGCCATCTATGTTGCGACCAAGGCGCCCCTTCGTCACATCCTTGAGGTCTGTGAGCAGCTCCACCCCATCACCACCAATGGGGGTGGAGGAAGAATGCCTTTGAGCTTGCTTTGTACTGTAGGGCAAATGACTTGCCATCGCTCTCTTCTACCTTGGCAGCATCAACTGCATACACATCTGCCAGGTCAGCTAGACCAGTCGAGTGAGCAAATATGGGTTCCATAGCACGCTATAGGAGGGGGTGTTTAAACAAGACATATAACGATTGTCCAACTGTTGCTCTCCGGTGGTGAGAACGTAATCTCACCCTCTCTAGAGGGGAGACGGGTGGTACAGTACCATGTAGAATGGGTCCTCTTCGAGGTGCCCCAGCAGGGCACAACATACATACACGCCAATGTGCTACATCAACCTCTGGGCAGTGCACACAGCAGCTCACTGGTAGAAGTCGGCCGGGATGTGATAGAGTATCTCCCAGGTACCAACAGCAACCTATGGAAAGCTATCAGTCCTAGCCTGTTCACACCTGTAAATCACCTGTTTGACAGCCCCTCCATTAACATATATGCCAGCACGGATGGGATATCGGACGCCAATTTAGAGTTTACACTCTTATTACTCATTGACCTGACGACAACATGATATCATACCAGCATTATCTGACTTTTGCCGAGATGATGAAGGAGGGTTGCCCCTTCATGACCCCTGCACAAAACGAACAGATGCTCACACTGCAACACGAAGGAGAGCGACTACAGTGGGAGAGCTGGTGTCAACAGAACGTGAGCATTGCAAGTAGGCGAAGGAACAGTGAAGCTTCCAAATACTGGCAGAACCTCCTGAAGAAGAGTAAGCGAGATGCAGGAGTCTTGACAGACGGCGATGAGCCAGATATCTTCACATACGACGATGAGCCAGATGTCTTCACAGATGAGGATGAGCCAGGGGTCTTCTCAGACGAGGATGAGCCAGAGGTCATACAGTGGGAAGAGGAGATGGCGCAGAAGTGTAAGACCAAGAAAGCCATCCAGCGGTGGACTTACTATCTTGGTGATAAGGTGAAGTTCCAGATGTCATGTCTCAGAAAGCTACTGGCACCCGTCATAGTGCTGGATGACCACTGTCTAAGAGATGTCTGTCTCAAAACCCGCAAGCTGGTACAGTTCGCCAGGCTCTCCAAAATGAAACCTTCTATGACTCATGAGCAGATTCTGCAGGTGATGGCTGTTTAAGCCTCCAGATATACTATGGCAAAATCAGAGTGGCGGAAGCAACCAGAACTATACCCCTCCCTGTCTGCTGATGAGGGCGGTACCATCCACGGCTGGTGACTCCAGCAGATAGATACCATTAGGCAGAATCTCGTCCGTGAGTCAGAAAAGTACAGCAGAATGCGCAGGCGATATAAGATGGCATACAACATCTTCGCGCATACAAGCACTGCTGCGGGTGTGATTGGCAACTGTGGCCATTCTCGCTACAGGGGTGGGTGCCCTCGTCGCCATCCCGCTGGGTGGCGTGACACTAGCCGCCACTGTCTTGGCCATGGGCTTGGGGGTGGGGGGCAGCAGCAGATCACAAGGAGGCTGGAGAAGCATGCTAAGTACATGACACTGGCACAGAGTATGCTACGGACTATCGACGAGTCTGTCAGCAAAGCTCTCGAGGACGGCCAGGTCACTGATGAAGAGTACCACCATATATTGAAAGTCCAAGACCTGTACCGCATGGAGAAACCTAAAGAAACCTAAAGTGTGACAGCAATACCTCAAAGGCTCTAGCGGGCGGGTTGATATGGAGGAGCTAAAAAATGAGATGTTATGGCGAGGTCACCTCGCCGGTCTCTGGAGTCAAGACGACTACAAATAGTGTGCTGCCTGTATGGTAGCTTTAAGAACACCAGTATAGATGGTCTTCCCACTGAACCTCATGACAGTCATCCAGAGCCAACCGCCCCTCCTGGGTACACCCTTGACTGGCCTGAGAGATCTACTGGATGATATACCAGAGCTAACATCATTCTCCATCACAGTGGATGGATGGTCCCAAACCAGCTTCTCCGTCAACCCACGACCGCTGACCAACCGCCAAATCACCATCAAGGATGCGAAGCAAGCTCATACTTGGATGGCTGCTCCAAGCCTCTCATACTGGAATCAGCAGCTGAACTTTGCCGTGTGGTGTGCTACGGCAGGATGTGGAGTAAGTTCCACCCTGCTTCACTCATCTTCTGATACTCCTGAAGCTGTGCTCATCACCAGCTGTCTCAGATTCCACATGTACTTCACGGTGTGACGAATCCTTCATGAGGGGGTGCAAGCCTCCCTGATACAAACGACTTCGACCCACAGCTCAACAGTCATAGCGTCCTAGTGGCCAGTAGACTACAGAGAGAGTTCAGCGCTCACCCAGACTATCGGTAGCATGGTGACAACAGTGGCCTAGGGGTTATGTATGGTGACCCGAGACGTGACTACTCAGGATTCCCCTATCGAACACCCCAACGAGTAGGCCACCGGAAGACAGTGACATTCTCGTTCAATCCAGACTCCGACCCTGGAGCGCTTGTGCAAAATATGCACATCACTGGCTTGCGGCAGGACTATCCAGATGTGTGGAAGTACTTTGTCCCACACACCACCTCAGGCCTCACACCGGCAGGGATCGTTCGGCTCAACCAGTCCCTGGAAGCACTGTGCTACTGCCTCCTTACAGCACAGACCAAGCTGCGTCATTCCATAGATGGTGTCAGCGGAGCAGAGGTCCAGGCCATGTTCATCAGTCTTGTTGAAGATATGGTCATCGTGGCAGATCCCAGCAGTCTTATTGCTAAGTTCCAGCAGGGGTTGCAGAAGGCCCATCGCAAACTTGACTTTGCTATTTCACCACACCCACGGTTGATTCCGAGCAACATGATCGTGAACATCGATGACCTCCAAGTCAGGGGCTATAACAACATGATAGTCGAGGGGAGTTCCACCGGTGTCCACTTCGGCTTCAACACTGATATCAATGCACCTACGCATAGTACAGGCCATACAGTCGTTCCGACCCTGACACTGCAACCAGTCGACACAATGCTTCCCATGGCAGCTCCGACCCCGACACTGCAGCCAGTCAACATGACACTGCTTCCCGTGGTAGCTGTACGAATGTTGTCAGGCCTAGCTATCATGGCGCTCAGGATCAGCCTACTCCGCCTCTAGCAAATCAGCTATAAGACTATCCTGGCTCTCTACAGTAGCAGTGGGGACCACGGTGAGACACTGAACCAGCTTGGCCTGCCCTACAGCCCCTATACACGCTGCCAACATGCACATCCAAGGGCTGGATGGTTCCTTGTTCAGCTCTGAGTTAGGTGAGGCCATGGAGGTCTGCAACTGCTGGAACACATCTGACAGATACTCCCGATCCTTGTAGAAACCTTTAGCTCACAGGAGCTGCTCGACGATACTCCCGCCCATGATAAGGTATTCGAGCCAGCAGATCTGCCCATTACCAAATCCTAGATAGAGATTCACAGCTGTCAGCTCCTCTGTCAGCTCAGCACCGGAGAGCTGAGCGAGCGCATCTGGGGTCTTCGTGTAGTCCTTCAACTCCCTCCGGAAGACCACATAGTACCTCTCGCATAGTGCGAGCCCGGACATGTTTAAGATGTCTCAATAGAGAGATGAATATTCCTGAGTACCAACCCGGTCACCTGGCAGATGCAGACTGGGAAGATCTTATTAGCTCTCTCGACAGGGGACGCAGACATTTAAAAGCGTTGTATACTCAGTGCTTAAACAATGACTTCATCTGTACAGATCGTCAAGCAACTGCCCGAGAGCCAGGCGAGTCTTCAGAAGGTGAAGAACCTGCTGCGAACCAAGACACAGAAGTTACTGACCAAAGCAAAACCTCTGGCAGTCCATGTCGCCAGTAACGTGGCAGCGAATGTGGCCATGGTGAAGATGACAGGGGGAAATGAGGTTCTTCCTGCCACCACTGCGGCTGTCCTCGCTACAATGGTGAGTGGGGTGGCTGGGCACTGTCTCGGAATAGCACACCCCATCCCAAAGATCGGCCTCAGTGGTGCCTCCTACACTGTTGCCGCCAAGATCATGGGTGAATGTGTTACACTAATGGAGGCCGCTGTTCTAGGTCTAGCAACGAGTGCAATGGCTGAGATCATCGTCGCCTATGTTTAACCCCTCTGAATAGTGAGAGATGGATCATGATACCCCTGCAGCATATGAGGCATGGTGTGCTGGAGGGTGGTGTGTAGCCCATAGTCGAGCACGTGGACTGAGGATCGCCAATGCCCGGGAATGGTGGACTGCCCACAAGGCATGCCCCTGCAGAGAGGGCCAGTACCCTGAGCACTGTTACCTATCCCCTTGGCCGACTGCATGGTCCTCCTATGCCCATCTATTTCACTGGGGTTATGACTAGTAGTTTTAAGCCGTGTATATAGCACTATGACTCTGTCACTCACAGACCTAGAAAGCAAAGAGCGAGGCGATCTTGCTCACTTGGGCGAAGCACGCCTCGGTTCAGAGGACACTGTTGCCCCTATCTCCTTCCTAGACTTCGATGAGAAGGGAGACCCGTGGGAGATCAGAGGTACCAGCCCAGCCCGAGATCTCATCGGGAACACTGATACGGTAGGACAATTGGCCATTAACAAGGCCAAGACTGTATACAAGGGGATGGGAATCAAAGACAGGGTAACGATGCTCGGTATGCTCGGAGTCGATGAGGCTGGTGCCATCAAGGTTATGTCTGAGTCCTATGCACAAGACCTGGCTAAGGATCTCCTGAAACCATGGAGCTCATTCCAACAGGATGGAGAGAATCTCAGAGTAGGCACCCTTGGCCTGAGCCATATCACTGTCGACAGCAAAACAGGTGCTACCGCCAGCCTCCAGCTACCAGAGGTGAGGAAGCCAGGGTTCTTTGGTTTGCCGTTTAAGACCACAGGATAGTCATGGCTTCCCGTGCATGTATCATACAGATACTGGATGTACTAGACACTGTGGGTGCTGACACAGGCCCTCTACACTATCTTCTCAACTTCTGCTGGGATTTCATGCTTGATGCCTCCATCGCATCCTTCGTATCCACCGGAGGTGCAGGATTCCTCACTCTGCAGGCGAAAGAGCTGGTGCAGGAATTACTGCCGTTTAGTCTCCCAGATATAGACAAGGTTACTGCTGACCAAGTGCTAACCATCCTCCACACGCATGTCTGTACCATTCGACAGTAGGCCGGCCGATGCTGGCCAGGTGGTGCTGATCATTGCCCCATCAGGACATGGGAAAAACATCTTGCTGCGGGCTCTCCTGGCTGAACATATACACTCTCAATACAACCTTCTGGTGTCTGACTCCACCGCTGAGGAAGTTGACAGTAATGATCAATGGTACAATGGCCCAATCACCAAGACACAGAACCTGCAAGCACTGATGGAGAAGCTGCTGGCAGCCCGACTGACAGAACCACTTGTTCTAGTTATCGATGGCCCTGCAATGGACCAGAAGGCAGGCACCTACCTCAGCAACATCACCAGCTGCATCCAGCACACAAAGATAACTGTCTTCATCCTCTTTCAGAAGTACACCCGCGAGATCTCACCAGACATCCGCCACAATGCCTGGTTGCTATGCTTCAGCTCCAAGTGTGGACGTGCCCTGCTCGCGACCATATACGACAGCCTAACCCTCAAGGAGACCAAAGGGGACTTTATCGCAGGTGTACAGAGGGCAGCTGAGCTGTACCGCTTCATCTTCAGCAACAAGGAGACAGGTGAGCTGTCACACTTCAAGCCATCTCTGGAAAAGGCGCAGACCTTCACCTACAAGCTGAATCCAGCCAGGAAACTAGCCTGCTCTACACGTCATCGCTGACAGACTGTCGGCCGCAACTTTTTTCATTCATCAGTCATGGCCCTCTGCTATAGCGGCACTGATCTCCTCCCTGAAGTAGTTATTTGCACCGCACTGGAGGCTATCCAGCATATCTCGCTCTTCCTGGCAATGGAGGCTATACACAGCAGCCCACTTCCCGACCATTAGTAGATCTTTGGGATCGACCCTCGCCCTTTGGAGAGATAGAAGAACAGGACTGTTGGTTTGGGCCACAGGTAGGTTGAGTGCCCTGCCCTGGGTGCTGTCAAACTTCCAGTAGAGTATCCGAGTCAGGAGTTCTTTTGTACTATGAACTGGCACTCCTTCCTCTATGGTGGCCAGTATCTCCGCATCAGACGGAGGTATAACCTTGGCTCGCTCGTGGATAATGTTGATGTCACAAAGCAGTCCTCGGACCCTGTCACAGTGGGACAGTGCACGCTGTGGCTGTCATGCTGACCGTCGTGCCGACTTGTCCTGCTGCCTATATACAATCTGCTGGAGAACTTTACCAAACATGGCAGCCGTTTAAACCCTCTATATACCCAGACCTTAAACATGCAGTATGTGCAACATCCAGATGGGGCCATTGAACCAGCGACATCACACCACACTGATCCTCGGAAGGACAGCCTGGTGGTCATTCGATCCAGTATACACGATGAGAACCCATTGTCCGCTGCTGGGAAGTACATCGACTTTGCAATCTCGGCACAGATCCACGAGATCAAGAGCATGACACTCGAGTTCAAGCTTCAGAGCACAATAGAACAGATGGTAGAGCTCCCGCAGGTTCTGAACAGGTGGGAGATCATGCAGAGTAACAGCACCGTGGACACCACCTATGTGAACGATGAGTACCAAGTCCTAGGTCCGCTGGCTCATGGACCAACCTTCTATGCGAAGGGAAAAGGGTACTACGCTGTGGAGTACAATGAGGGGTTCACGGAATTCGAACTACAGGCTGGTGTCGAGAAGCCTGTGGCAGTTCCACTCTTAACCCTCCTCGAGAACACACATGTGAATCCGGCTGCCATGCAGGATAGGCTGTTCCTCTGGGTGTACACTGAGCAGCTCGCAGATGCGACGATGAATGCTCCAAGACTTCATGTCTGGCATGATGAGAATGACCAGGATCTGAAGTAAACGGGTTCCAAACAGCGGATCGTGCATGTGGAGCGAGAACACCAGCAGGTCCAAGCCACAGCTAACCAACGGGTAGAGCTGACATTGCATTGTGGTGCAACGGACTGTGTCACTGTTGCGTTCCTGGTTGAGAAAGGAGGAGCCATCCAGCAGGTGGATAAGCTAGACGACTTCAAGCTTGTGGTTGCTGGGAACAATGTTCTTGGTGAGGTACACGAGCTGGCTAACTGCCTACTCTACAGACAGAAAACTAAGTCATATGCACTTCTGCGACTAACCAGTGGAAGTGATGACCTCGAGTCGGCACTCAAGGGCCGTCACCACCTCGGGGGCGGGAACATCCCACCTAATCAGGGCACCCGGCTCAGCTTCAACATCAGAAACCTCATGGCTGGGACTCGCCCCTTAAGTGTGACGGTACTTTACTTTGGCTATGCTAAGGTATGCGTGTCGAACACACCAGGTATTCAGCTTGAGCATGTGTAGAGCACAACTCCTGTCGTCACTGCTGCAGCTGCCACCACTACTATAAGCTCTGCTGTCTTCTGACCTGTTGATGCTTCATAGTCAAGCGTTGGCTCAGATATCTTTACAGCCTCGTAGTACTCATCGAGACTCTCATCTGCCTCTTTCAGGCTCTGGTTGGCCTGAGCTCGGAGTTGTCGTCGGCGTGCCTCCCTCTGGTGCATATGCTCGAGTACTTTGCTGTACTCAAACTTCTCCTTAGACAGCTTCTCCATTGCCTGGTTATGATGCTCACACTCGACCTCTGCCGCCTTCTTGTCGGCGAAGCTGAGTCCCCAGTTCACTAAAGCAAACACGCCCGCATTCAAGATTGCGGAGGCCATCCTATAGACTACATTTTGAAGCTACTATATAGCTGCCCCAGCGACAGATATGTATGAACCAGAGACTTATGAAGATCCAGTCGAGGATATAGATGATGAGGACTATGATGAGGATGATTATGATGCAGACGACTACGATGTAACAGAGAACGCGGGTGAGTATGATGATGTAGAGCCTGAATCCCGCAAGCTAGTACACAGAGTGAAAGGAATCTATCGCACTTACATAAAAGGTTCTATCGGGCCGCTGGCAGCAGTTGGGGCTCTGATTGCTCTGTTCACAACAAAGGCTGGCGATACGGTCCGCAAGATCGCCAACAATGCTCTCCATAGTGTGGAGAAGATTTCTGAAGCCATACCAGCCATCGCCTCAGGAGTAGGTACGTTCTTCGGCGTCGCAGGCCCTTGGCTACCATACATTGCAATAGCACTCGTGGCCATCTGGGCCGCCGAACATTTAAGCCATGCTATATAAGGATGGCATATGTGCACGACCTGGTCAAGATACTTAACTTCTGAGGGTTAATCGATAAACTACCATTCAGTGAGGATCCAGCAGAGACTAGACGCCAGTGTACGGAGGTGTTTGAGGAGGTCTTCAGTGATAGTCGAATGAATGATGGCCATCTGTTCATCTGTTTAGAGTTCGCCCAGGCCGTGCGTGACAGGACGAGAGTGGACGTCAGTGATAAAATCACCCAGGACGTGCGTGACAGGACGGGAGTGGACGTCAGTGATGAAATCAAGCGTCTTTCTTGAGGAACGCTACTATCATCCTGGTGGATATTACCGTGAGCCCCCTCAACTACTCGAGGCTGCACGTCACAGTTGGATTGATGCAATCCCAAAAACACCAAGTATGGATATTACTTCATAAATATTGTGAGAGTTTATTGGCAGAAGACATGGTCCTCAGAGAGACTCATCTAGTACAACACTCCATCGATACCAGAAACAACTGACCCGTCTGACAGCCCATTCGACGTCTCCCGTAGAGGACATGTTGCGGACTGGAATAATTGAGCCATCAGCACCCCCTGGGCCAGTCCCATAGTACTAGCAGGCAAAAAGGACGGATCTTTGCGGTTTTGTATAGACTACCACCACCTTAATGATCTCAGCATCAAAGATGCCTATCCGTTACTGTGGATAGTTCAGGCCTTAGATTCCTTGTCCGGAGCCAAGTGGTTTTGTACCCTTGATTTAGCTAGTGGGTACTGGCAGGTAGCCATGGATGAGGCTGACATGAAGAAGACCACATTCATTTGCAGAGACGGTCTTTTCCAGTTCTGCAAGATGCCCTATGGCTTGTACAATGCTCCTGGAACATTCGAGCATCTCATTGAGCAGGTATTAATTACCCTGCAATGGGAAATCTGTCTGTTTTACATTGACCTTGGGTCACTCGTTTCAGCAAACCCTATCCAATTTAGACACTTTGCTTTCAAGATTCCACATGGCTAACTTAAAGCTCAAACCCAAGAAATGTCATCTCTTCAGACAGCGCGTCGAATTCTTGGGACATGTCATATCCGGTGATGGAGTGGCCACACAACAATCAAAAACAAAAGCAGTGGCCGAATGGCAGACCCCTGCGTCTGTCACGAAAACTCAGAGCTTCCTTGGCCTTTGTCAGTACTATTGCCGATACATCCATCATTTCAGCGAGATTGCATCACCCCTCTTGAGGATCACCGAAAATGATCGACCATTCGAGTGGACGAGTGAGTGTGAACTTTCCTTCAGGGTTTTGAAGGAACTCTTGATGACTGCTCCTATTCTCGCTCATCCTAACCCTAACCTCGATTTCATCCTGAACACTGATGCGTCAGCTTATGCTATCGGCGCAGTTCTATCTCAGGTTATTGAGGATGAGACAGAGCAGGTATTGGGTTATGGTTCACATACTCTGAACAAAACAGAGAAACGTTATGCGACCACTAAGCGAGAACTACTGGCTGCGGTCTACTTTGTCACGTATTACAAACACCTTCTGTACGGTCACCCATTTACCCTCCGTATGGATCGCGCCTCACTACACTGGCTCAGAAACCTAAAAAATCTGGTGGGCCAGGTGGCGAGGTGGCAGGAATCCCTGCAGACTTTTAACTTCAATGTGGTTCATAGACCCGGCAAACTGCATGGAAATGCCAACACCTTGAGCAGAATTGGGCTTGAGGATGAACCTGAAGTAGCCACCGCCGTGACACATACAACACAGCCATCTCCGGCGTTCCCCAAATTGTGGTGCGCAGAGTGGAACATGGAGATAGTCACTAATGAACAAGCAACAGGTGCACAAACACAAAATATATACACGTGGATCCAGGAGGGGGTACGTCCTCCCTGGGAATCTGTTACACCACTATCCGCAACAGCAAAATACTGCTACCAGCGGTTCCAAGAATGCCACATGCTTGATGGTGTTCTCTACATCAACAACCACATAGTGATTCCCGAACGTTATCGGAATACAATTCTAGAATAACTACATGATAACGCAGGACATCTAGCTGTTGAGTGGACATTAACCCAGAAAAAACAGAGATTCCACTGGATCGGAATAGGCGATAGTGTAAAGGCATGGGTTGCAAAATGTGTCCCATGTCAAAGACGCACTGTTGGCTAACACCATTCTGCACCTCTTCAAATTAAGATCATTGGTGCACCATGGGAGCGAGTGGCTATTGATGTGCTCGGACCCTTGAATACGACGGATGAAGGAAATAAGTACATCCTCAGATTACAAAATTATTTTACGAAGTGGGTGGAAGCATTTGCTTTGCTGGACCAAGAGGCATCCACAGTAGCAGAGGTCTTGGCAATGTGTTCTGCCAGTTTGGAATGCCCAATGAGCTACACTCCGATCAAGGAAGGAATATTGAGAGCCGGCTGATCTCCAAACTCTGCAAATTGTTTCATATCATCAAAACAAGGACCACTCCGTATCATCCCCACAGCAATGGTGTGGTGGAGAGATTCAACCGTATGCTTGCGGAGATGTTGATGAAGGAAATACACCTTGATTGTAGAGATTGGGATCTACGACTCACATATGTGCTCATGGCATACCACACCAGTATATTCCAGCACAGGCTATACCCCTGCACGGTTAATGTTAGGCCATGAATTAGCCTTGCCCCTGGATCTGCACATGCCCAGGATTCTGGGAGAGAAAAATTCACCATCTCTCTATGTAGAGCTCATGTGGCAGTGGATAGAACAGACCCATGAGCTAGTGAGAGCAACTTTATCCGCTGCACACCGGCGTCAGAAAACATGGCATGACTGGCGGGTGCATGGAGACCTGTATGAAGCATGAAAAATGGTTTGGGTACACGATTCGCGATGTTCTGCAAATGTGCCAAGTAAACTGAGTTACCAGTGGAAAGGCCCATATGTGGTAGTAGGTAAGACGTCGGATATGACCTGCTGTATCCGCGCTTCGGATGGCCTGACCTCAGTCATTCACTTCGATCGACTTAAACCTTATTTCAGTGATGACCCAGTGTCAGAGCTCAGACTGGGCGTTCCACATGACACTGGTACCCAGACTGATGTCTCTGCAGAGACAAGTATTCCAGACGTTAGTCCAGAGCACCACAGTGGCAGTTCGACCTCTCTTCTACCAAGCCAGGAGTCCGGTGAATGATCGACTAAGGCTGAGGACGATGACGACATATTTACTCGCCCTCTCCCTCCTCAGTGCGGGTCTACTAGATCTGGGAAGCCGTATCTGAAGACTTTCTCGTTTGTGTTGTCCAAGGGGAAGGATGGAAAAGTTGTTCCGCCGACCTCTTCCCATACCCTCCCACTTCATGCTATACCCCGCATTATGGAGTTATCACAAGCGGAGGCTGAGGCTGCTCCCAGCCGGGCCAAGCTTCTTGTGGAGTGGAACATGTAGTCAATAGCATGGAAGTGAAGAGGCTGGATGAGGCCTTGGCTCATGAAGAACAGCAAAACTGCACAACTCGGTGTACCCTTCCAACCACCCAAATGGCCAGATCAATTCCTTTCCAAGTGGTGACCCCAGCTGCAGCCGCACCTCTACCCCGGATCCAACTGTCCTCCCTCATCTATGCACCAAGTTCGGACATCATTCGTCCTGTCCAGTTCACACTCCACTCGTCGTCTGTAGACGTCAATCTTCAGATATGAGAGTCCACTGTTACAGAGGAGGTGGCATCCCGCACTGCAACAACCAACCCCACCCCCACCCCAACCCGCAGGTGGTAGGCAGGGAAGCAGCCTGTTCAGCACACTCTTGGCTCGAATATTCCGGGTACTTAAAAACTACGACATAGTACCAACCATCGTGTAATGGGAGATGACCAATTCTCCATTCCAACAGTCAACCCTGACCACCCATGCCCAACCAAGCCCCCCGTGAACAGTCAGAACATCACACCGGGTACCGAAATCCAGGAGCATGCAGAACACACTTGCCCGCAAGGCTGGATGCCTCAATTCGCCGTTGTGCGAACATCACATACACATCTGGTTGTAAGGAAGATATAACAGAGACATTCAACATCGGCGACAACAAAGAATAGAAATCACCTAACATTTTAGATCGAAAAAGTTAGAGACATATCTTTCTGCCACACTCCCTCCCACACAGATGTGGGAAGTTCATCACTTTCCGCAATCCCGACATTTCCGCAACCACAACAGATTTGGCATTCACCAGCGTAGAAACCTGGATATGCCCAATACGCAGTACACCACCATCACGCAGCATCCCCAACATCCTACAACAGAACACTAACGCCATCAACACCAGTCAACATTTTCCGCAATCACCTTCTTATCCGGTTTACGAAAAACTGATCATACAGAAAGAAGGAACAATTTCGCAGCCATCTACAGTACGTGTTGTGGGGGATTCTCCCACCCCATTCTCCCCCCCCCCCCCAACCCCGCAACCATCGTACGGAAATAGCTAAAATATTATACATCATTCACACGTAATAACAGTCAATATTATTAAGAAAGCAAGATGCTCGCAGTCTGTTGTCCGTCATGAGTAGGATTTTGCTACCGAAAAGTTGAATTCGATAATGGATTGATTCAAGTTATGACAGTACCCTTCTTCATTATCCGCGCTCTAAAGTAACTCTGTCCCGCCTATGGTCTCGGCCATTACAGAGTGAAATACTTCATGTCCGATAAAGTTGACATCACACTTCAGTTACCCGCCCTGCCCCATGGTAATAAAAATGTCACACTTCACAACAGCACAAGAATCATCCACAGATAAAGAGCCACGCATATCAATGAAAATCATCAACATGACAGAAACATAGACACTCAGGTTGACTGTATTCACAATCTCCACACGATGGTATTGTAATCGTAAACTGAGGCATGCATTTTCCGAGCTGTATTATAACAAATTAGGTTTGGTCTAGATAGGGATGGGACTGGTCCTACCCACAAAGGAGGATGCTTGGCAGTCCACCCACCCGGAAAACACAGCCCAGCTTGGCGGAATTAGTATACTTAATTTCCACAAGAGATGGAGCTGTTTAAACCAGACCATAGTAATAGACGGCTATAATGTCCTAATTTTTATTAAGCACTTCACCAACAACAGCAATGTCCGCAGTCTCCACACAACCACCAGTTCGCACATCACCGGTCATCATCTCCGCCACCACCAGTGCTTCAATGGACACGTCCACACCATCTTCCAGCTATAGTATTACCGACCTGGGCCTGCCTAGTAGTGATATATCAGCAGCGGAGGACCATCTGCCGCATCCGTCCTGTATGAGTCGGGGTACCCAGACACACTGGGGAAACGTCACAGTAGATGTTTGTGGACACTATTGCTGAGGTTGCAGCAGTGTTTATCAGTAGTAGTGCAGAACACAGAACTTTAGGATTATTATGTTTATTTTTGAAATCTTTTTCTTATTATTATATATGTTTTAACAATTGATATCCAGTCCCTAGGCTGACTACGGTAATCCTACACAGCTGTGCAATATCCTTGGGTAGCTGTGTCTCACATAAAATAACTGCTGCGGATTCCTGTGTTGTAAACACGTCATGTGCGACGTAAGTACACAACAGACCGTAGCGAATATGTCATAATCCTGTCATGCAGTCTCAGCTACGCTGAGTCTGCCTGATGAACTAGTCTTTTTACCTTATTATTATTTGATATTTTTCTTATTATTCTCGTTCCTGCATCAGTACAATGGGACAGATTGTGGGTTAGCAGAAGCTACCCATGTGGATCCACACTAACGGGCCACATTATCTTAATATATACATCTATGTGCATCCCTTTATTTACCCAGGATGCATGTATAATTAGCATAATCTGTGATACTCTTCTCGGGTATAGTTATGTGATTATATATTATCCTATTTACGTTATATTTTTATTTAAAAAACTGTATTGTAATTGTGGTATGTTGGAGCTTGGGTGTTCTCTGTGGAAAAATAATTATCCGCGCCCGAGTGAACACCCATGCGAGCTATTGTTTAGGTAATTAAAAGATCTGAATAAAAATATGCATGCACCATGAAACAATAACAAAAAAAGAAGACCTGGAAAAATAATACCAGGTAAAAAATCTAAATCAATGGTATGCCTCCATCCCAGACTCTTTCGCACCCTATATGCTCTTTCTTATGAACACGCGTCTGTTGCGTCACTCTCCTCTTGGCTATGTGCCTACTTGGGAAGTCTATAATTCCTGCCTAGCATGCTCCTGTGCGCTCAATCCGCCATGCATGATCGTTTGCTACGGGTGTCAAATTAGGAGGGGGATGGGTACTGACCATCCCAGCGAAGCTGGGTACGGAACATCCACTGTGGATTCTCTCCGAGCATGCCCCCCTGGGTAGGAGAGTATGCGTATAAGAGCCCTATGAGAGAGGTTTTCATTTAAATTGGCTAAGTCAGTAGTAGGATCGGGATTAAAATGATACCACCGCCCTCAACTGGCTGCCGTTCGGCGATCCATGGCCCCCACCGCCCTCTCAATCCCTGGGGCATAGGTTGTTGAGACATATGATCGTGGGTGGTGTATGCCTCTAGATGGTGTTCTCCCGGACCCCACATGTCCAGGAGAACCTCCTCAGGATACCGGCCAGTGACCGGCCTCTGTGTAGGCTCAGACAAACACGTAGTCTCTGCCAGAGTCACATCAGCATGATGGGACCACCCATAGTGTCTTTCATCTACCTTGACAACGCTCACCGGGCAGGATGCTAAAGTGCTTAGCATTTGCACCACGGCAGATCTGGCATGTTCACATTTTATGCAGAGAATCTGGTGCTGAGCAGGTGTCTCCAGTAGACAACCACGTCCTACCCTCTCCACACCATAGAAGTGGCAGACAGACTCGATCTCTTCACGTGGGTGACAGCGGTCGTAAATGTTTCTCCGCAAGGGGTTGACCCAAGGATTGTACTGGGGGGCATCCCGGTAGTGGGCCCACTTGGCATCTAATATCATGGCAGTCTCAACGCCCTGTGCCACTGCTGTAGACGCCAGCACGAGCAGTATGATGAGAATCATGGCTATATATGAAGAGTTAAACTTAACAGAGTGAACCCATCGAGAAATATCTGTGCCAGATCGAGCCCTGTTCCATCCGGATCGATAGTGATCTTCATCCCCTCAGGGGCAGGGACTAGCTGCTTCACTCTGCCGCTGGCTAAGAAACGTAGCTCTATGACTATATGAGTCGCTTGCGGGCTAGTGAGTCTGACTCGCTGAAGCAGTTTAACAGCACCCTTGGCTTTGGAGACATGTGACACACCATCTATCCGTATGATGCCCTCCTGGAGGTTAACAGCTTCTTCTGGTCCATCGAATGGACGACGCAGCAGGAGCTTTCCACCTGTAACCCAGATCCGGTGACCCACCCTCGTCAGGGAGACACCTTCACCTATGTAGGTGAGGAAGGCTGATCCCCGATTGTAGAGCTTTCGAACTGTCCCATCCTTTTTCACAACAGTGGAGAGGGGAGTAACCTCTATGTCAATGACTGTGGGAGGCCTATATAGGGGCAACCATGCTTGCCAGTCACCCCAGGTCCAGTGCGGTACCACACTTCATTTTTCTCAAATATGAACTGCAGGTTTTTTGTCAGGGTCAATAGCAGGCCATCATGGGCCATCGGCGTGGCACCATTCGAATAGGGTTTGACCAGATGAAAGCTGAGGTCGCTATTTAGGGTGTTGATGTCTGCCACCTCTGTATCCGAGAGCTCAATCAACGGCTCGAGGATGTACTTCCTCTTTGGCAAATCGTACCAAAACACGATCTTGTGGCCATCTATGTTGCGACCAAGGCGCCCCTTCGTCACATCCTTGAGGTCTGTGAGCAGCTCCACCCCATCACCACCAATGGGGGTGGAGGAAGAATGCCTTTGAGCTTGCTTTGTACTGTAGGGCAAATGACTTGCCATCGCTCTCTTCTACCTTGGCAGCATCAACTGCATACACATCTGCCAGGTCAGCTAGACCAGTCGAGTGAGCAAATATGGGTTCCATAGCACGCTATAGGAGGGGGTGTTTAAACAAGACATATAACGATTGTCCAACTGTTGCTCTCCGGTGGTGAGAACGTAATCTCACCCTCTCTAGAGGGGAGACGGGTGGTACAGTACCATGTAGAATGGGTCCTCTTCGAGGTGCCCCAGCGGGGCACAACATACATACACGCCAATGTGCTACATCAACCTCTGGGCAGTGCACACAGCAGCTCACTGGTAGAAGTCGGCCGGGATGTGATAGAGTATCTCCCAGGTACCAACAGCAACCTATGGAAAGCTATCAGTCCTAGCCTGTTCACACCTGTAAATCACCTGTTTGACAGCCCCTCCATTAACATATATGCCAGCACGGATGGGATATCGGACGCCAATTTAGAGTTTACACTCTTATTACTCATTGACCTGACGACAACATGATATCATACCAGCATTATCTGACTTTTGCCGAGATGATGAAGGAGGGTTGCCCCTTCATGACCCCTGCACAAAACGAACAGATGCTCACACTGCAACACGAAGGAGAGCGACTACAGTGGGAGAGCTGGTGTCAACAGAACGTGAGCATTGCAAGTAGGCGAAGGAACAGTGAAGCTTCCAAATACTGGCAGAACCTCCTGAAGAAGAGTAAGCGAGATGCAGGAGTCTTGACAGACGGCGATGAGCCAGATATCTTCACATACGACGATGAGCCAGATGTCTTCACAGATGAGGATGAGCCAGGGGTCTTCTCAGACGAGGATGAGCCAGAGGTCATACAGTGGGAAGAGGAGATGGCGCAGAAGTGTAAGACCAAGAAAGCCATCCAGCGGTGGACTTACTATCTTGGTGATAAGGTGAAGTTCCAGATGTCATGTCTCAGAAAGCTACTGGCACCCGTCATAGTGCTGGATGACCACTGTCTAAGAGATGTCTGTCTCAAAACCCGCAAGCTGGTACAGTTCGCCAGGCTCTCCAAAATGAAACCTTCTATGACTCATGAGCAGATTCTGCAGGTGATGGCTGTTTAAGCCTCCAGATATACTATGGCAAAATCAGAGTGGCGGAAGCAACCAGAACTATACCCCTCCCTGTCTGCTGATGAGGGCGGTACCATCCACGGCTGGTGACTCCAGCAGATAGATACCATTAGGCAGAATCTCGTCCGTGAGTCAGAAAAGTACAGCAGAATGCGCAGGCGATATAAGATGGCATACAACATCTTCGCGCATACAAGCACTGCTGCGGGTGTGATTGGCAACTGTGGCCATTCTCGCTACAGGGGTGGGTGCCCTCGTCGCCATCCCGCTGGGTGGCGTGACACTAGCCGCCACTGTCTTGGCCATGGGCTTGGGGGTGGGGGGCAGCAGCAGATCACAAGGAGGCTGGAGAAGCATGCTAAGTACATGACACTGGCACAGAGTATGCTACGGACTATCGACGAGTCTGTCAGCAAAGCTCTCGAGGACGGCCAGGTCACTGATGAAGAGTACCACCATATATTGAAAGTCCAAGACCTGTACCGCATGGAGAAACCTAAAGAAACCTAAAGTGTGACAGCAATACCTCAAAGGCTCTAGCGGGCGGGTTGATATGGAGGAGCTAAAAAATGAGATGTTATGGCGAGGTCACCTCGCCAGTCTCTGGAGTCAAGACGACTACAAATAGTGTGCTGCCTGTATGGTAGCTTTAAGAACACCAGTATAGATGGTCTTCCCACTGAACTTCATGACAGTCATCCAGAGCCAACCGCCCCTCCTGGGTACACCCTTGACTGGCCTGAGAGATCTACTGGATGATATACCAGAGCTAACATCATTCTCCATCACAGTGGATGGATGGTCCCAAACCAGCTTCTCCGTCAACCCACGACCGCTGACCAACCGCCAAATCACCATCAAGGATGCGAAGCAAGCTCATACTTGGATGGCTGCTCCAAGCCTCTCATACTGGAATCAGCAGCTGAACTTTGCCGTGTGGTGTGCTACGGCAGGATGTGGAGTAAGTTCCACCCTGCTTCACTCATATTCTGATACTCCTGAAGCTGTGCTCATCACCAGCTGTCTCAGATTCCACATGTACTTCACGGTGTGACGAATCCTTCATGAGGGGGTGCAAGCCTCCCTGATACAAACGACTTCGACCCACAGCTCAACAGTCATAGCGTCCTAGTGGCCAGTAGACTACAGAGAGAGTTCAGCGCTCACCCAGACTATCGGTAGCATGGTGACAACAGTGGCCTAGGGGTTATGTATGGTGACCCGAGACGTGACTACTCAGGATTCCCCTATCGAACACCCCAACGAGTAGGCCACCGGAAGACAGTGACATTCTCGTTCAATCCAGACTCCGACCCTGGAGCGCTTGTGCAAAATATGCACATCACTGGCTTGCGGCAGGACTATCCAGATGTGTGGAAGTACTTTGTCCCACACACCACCTCAGGCCTCACACCGGCAGGGATCGTTCGGCTCAACCAGTCCCTGGAAGCACTGTGCTACTGCCTCCTTACAGCACAGACCAAGCTGCGTCATTCCATAGATGGTGTCAGCGGAGCAGAGGTCCAGGCCATGTTCATCAGTCTTGTTGAAGATATGGTCATCGTGGCAGATCCCAGCAGTCTTATTGCTAAGTTCCAGCAGGGGTTGCAGAAGGCCCATCGCAAACTTGACTTTGCTATTTCACCACACCCACGGTTGATTCCGAGCAACATGATCGTGAACATCGATGACCTCCAAGTCAGGGGCTATAACAACATGATAGTTGAGGGGAGTTCCACCGGTGTCCACTTCGGCTTCAACACTGATATCAATGCACCTACGCATAGTACAGGCCATACAGTCGTTCCGACCCTGACACTGCAACCAGTCGACACAATGCTTCCCATGGCAGCTCCGACCCCGACACTGCAGCCAGTCAACATGACACTGCTTCCCGTGGTAGCTGTACGAATGTTGTCAGGCCTAGCTATCATGGCGCTCAGGATCAGCCTACTCCGCCTCTAGCAAATCAGCTATAAGACTATCCTGGCTCTCTACAGTAGCAGTGGGGACCACGGTGAGACACTGAACCAGCTTGGCCTGCCCTACAGCCCCTATACACGCTGCCAACATGCACATCCAAGGGCTGGATGGTTCCTTGTTCAGCTCTGAGTTAGGTGAGGCCATGGAGGTCTGCAACTGCTGGAACACATCTGACAGATACTCCCGATCCTTGTAGAAACCTTTAGCTCACAGGAGCTGCTCGACGATACTCCCGCCCATGATAAGGTATTCGAGCCAGCAGATCTGCCCCTTACCAAATCCTAGATAGAGATTCACAGCTGTCAGCTCCTCTGTCAGCTCAGCACCGGAGAGCTGAGCGAGCGCATCTGGGGTCTTCGTGTAGTCCTTCAACTCCCTCCGGAAGACCACATAGTACCTCTCGCATAGTGCGAGCCCGGACATGTTTAAGATGTCTCAATAGAGAGATGAATATTCCTGAGTACCAACCCGGTCACCTGGCAGATGCAGACTGGGAAGATCTTATTAGCTCTCTCGACAGGGGACGCAGACATTTAAAAGCGTTGTATACTCAGTGCTTAAACAATGACTTCATCTGTACAGATCGTCAAGCAACTGCCCGAGAGCCAGGCGAGTCTTCAGAAGGTGAAGAACCTGCTGCGAACCAAGACACAGAAGTTACTGACCAAAGCAAAACCTCTGGCAGTCCATGTCGCCAGTAATGTGGCAGCGAATGTGGCCATGGTGAAGATGACAGGGGGAAATGAGGTTCTTCCTGCCACCACTGCGGCTGTCCTCGCTACAATGGTGAGTGGGGTGGCTGGGCACTGTCTCGGAATAGCACACCCCATCCCAAAGATCGGCCTCAGTGGTGCCTCCTACACTGTTGCCGCCAAGATCATGGGTGAATGTGTTACACTAATGGAGGCCGCTGTTCTAGGTCTAGCAACGAGTGCAATGGCTGAGATCATCGTCGCCTATGTTTAACCCCTCTGAATAGTGAGAGATGGATCATGATACCCCTGCAGCATATGAGGCATGGTGTGCTGGAGGGTGGTGTGTAGCCCATAGTCGAGCACGTGGACTGAGGATCGCCAATGCCCGGGAATGGTGGACTGCCCACAAGGCATGCCCCTGCAGAGAGGGCCAGTACCCTGAGCACTGTTACCTATCCCCTTGGCCGACTGCATGGTCCTCCTATGCCCATCTATTTCACTGGGGTTATGACTAGTAGTTTTAAGCCGTGTATATAGCACTATGACTCTGTCACTCACAGACCTAGAAAGCAAAGAGCGAGGCGATCTTGCTCACTTGGGCGAAGCACGCCTCGGTTCAGAGGACACTGTTGCCCCTATCTCCTTCCTAGACTTCGATGAGAAGGGAGACCCGTGGGAGATCAGAGGTACCAGCCCAGCCCGAGATCTCGTCGGGAACACTGATACGGTAGGACAATTGGCCATTAACAAGGCCAAGACTGTATACAAGGGGATGGGAATCAAAGACAGGGTAACGATGCTCGGTATGCTCGGAGTCGATGAGGCTGGTGCCATCAAGGTTATGTCTGAGTCCTATGCACAAGACCTGGCTAAGGATCTCCTGAAACCATGGAGCTCATTCCAACAGGATGGAGAGAATCTCAGAGTAGGCACCCTTGGCCTGAGCCATATCACTGTCGACAGCAAAACAGGTGCTACCGCCAGCCTCCAGCTACCAGAGGTGAGGAAGCCAGGGTTCTTTGGTTTGCCGTTTAAGACCACAGGATAGTCATGGCTTCCCGTGCATGTATCATACAGATACTGGATGTACTAGACACTGTGGGTGCTGACACAGGCCCTCTACACTATCTTCTCAACTTCTGCTGGGATTTCATGCTTGATGCCTCCATCGCATCCTTCGTATCCACCGGAGGTGCAGGATTCCTCACTCTGCAGGCGAAAGAGCTGGTGCAGGAATTACTGCCGTTTAGTCTCCCAGATATAGACAAGGTTACTGCTGACCAAGTGCTAACCATCCTCCACACGCATGTCTGTACCATTCGACAGTAGGCCGGCCGATGCTGGCCAGGTGGTGCTGATCATTGCCCCATCAGGACATGGGAAAAACATCTTGCTGTGGGCTCTCCTGGCTGAACATATACACTCTCAATACAACCTTCTGGTGTCTGACTCCACCGCTGAGGAAGTTGACAGTAATGATCAATGGTACAATGGCCCAATCACCAAGACACAGAACCTGCAAGCACTGATGGAGAAGCTGCTGGCAGCCCGACTGACAGAACCACTTGTTCTAGTTATCGATGGCCCTGCAATGGACCAGAAGGCAGGCACCTACCTCAGCAACATCACCAGCTGCATCCAGCACACAAAGATAACTGTCTTCATCCTCTTTCAGAAGTACACCCGCGAGATCTCACCAGACATCCGCCACAATGCCTGGTTGCTATGCTTCAGCTCCAAGTGTGGACGTGCCCTGCTCGCGACCATATACGACAGCCTAACCCTCAAGGAGACCAAAGGGGACTTTATCGCAGGTGTACAGAGGGCAGCTGAGCTGTACCGCTTCATCTTCAGCAACAAGGAGACAGGTGAGCTGTCACACTTCAAGCCATCTCTGGAAAAGGCGCAGACCTTCACCTACAAGCTGAATCCAGCCAGGAAACTAGCCTGCTCTACACGTCATCGCTGACAGACTGTCGGCCGCAACTTTTTTCATTCATCAGTCATGGCCCTCTGCTATAGCGGCACTGATCTCCTCCCTGAAGTAGTTATTTGCACCGCACTGGAGGCTATCCAGCATATCTCGCTCTTCCTGGCAATGGAGGCTATACACAGCAGCCCACTTCCCGACCATTAGTAGATCTTTGGGATCGACCCTCGCCCTTTGGAGAGATAGAAGAACAGGACTGTTGGTTTGGGCCACAGGTAGGTTGAGTGCCCTGCCCTGGGTGCTGTCAAACTTCCAGTAGAGTATCCGAGTCAGGAGTTCTTTTGTACTATGAACTGGCACTCCTTCCTCTATGGTGGCCAGTATCTCCGCATCAGACGGAGGTATAACCTTGGCTCGCTCGTGGATAATGTTGATGTCACAAAGCAGTCCTCGGACCCTGTCACAGTGGGACAGTGCACGCTGTGGCTGTCATGCTGACCGTCGTGCCGACTTGTCCTGCTGCCTATATACAATCTGCTGGAGAACTTTACCAAACATGGCAGCCGTTTAAACCCTCTATATACCCAGACCTTAAACATGCAGTATGTGCAACATCCAGATGGGGCCATTGAACCAGCGACATCACACCACACTGATCCTCGGAAGGACAGCCTGGTGGTCATTCGATCCAGTATACACGATGAGAACCCATTGTCCGCTGCTGGGAAGTACATCGACTTTGCAATCTCGGCACAGATCCACGAGATCAAGAGCATGACACTCGAGTTCAAGCTTCAGAGCACAATAGAACAGATGGTAGAGCTCCCGCAGGTTCTGAACAGGTGGGAGATCATGCAGAGTAACAGCACCGTGGACACCACCTATGTGAACGATGAGTACCAAGTCCTAGGTCCGCTGGCTCATGGACCAACCTTCTATGCGAAGGGAAAAGGGTACTACGCTGTGGAGTACAATGAGGGGTTCACGGAATTCGAACTACAGGCTGGTGTCGAGAAGCCTGTGGCAGTTCCACTCTTAACCCTCCTCGAGAACACACATGTGAATCCGGCTGCCATGCAGGATAGGCTGTTCCTCTGGGTGTACACTGAGCAGCTCGCAGATGCGACGATGAATGCTCCAAGACTTCATGTCTGGCATGATGAGAATGACCAGGATCTGAAGTAAACGGGTTCCAAACAGCGGATCGTGCATGTGGAGCGAGAACACCAGCAGGTCCAAGCCACAGCTAACCAACGGGTAGAGCTGACATTGCATTGTGGTGCAACGGACTGTGTCACTGTTGCGTTCCTGGTTGAGAAAGGAGGAGCCATCCAGCAGGTGGATAAGCTAGACGACTTCAAGCTTGTGGTTGCTGGGAACAATGTTCTTGGTGAGGTACACGAGCTGGCTAACTGCCTACTCTACAGACAGAAAACTAAGTCATATGCACTTCTGCGACTAACCAGTGGAAGTGATGACCTCGAGTCGGCACTCAAGGGCCGTCACCACCTCGGGGGCGGGAACATCCCACCTAATCAGGGCACCCGGCTCAGCTTCAACATCAGAAACCTCATGGCTGGGACTCGCCCCTTAAGTGTGACGGTACTTTACTTTGGCTATGCTAAGGTATGCGTGTCGAACACACCAGGTATTCAGCTTGAGCATGTGTAGAGCACAACTCCTGTCGTCACTGCTGCAGCTGCCACCACTACTATAAGCTCTGCTGTCTTCTGACCTGTTGATGCTTCATAGTCAAGCGTTGGCTCAGATATCTTTACAGCCTCGTAGTACTCATCGAGACTCTCATCTGCCTCTTTCAGGCTCTGGTTGGCCTGAGCTCGGAGTTGTCGTCGGCGTGCCTCCCTCTGGTGCATATGCTCGAGTACTTTGCTGTACTCAAACTTCTCCTTAGACAGCTTCTCCATTGCCTGGTTATGATGCTCACACTCGACCTCTGCCGCCTTCTTGTCGGCGAAGCTGAGTCCCCAGTTCACTAAAGCAAACACGCCCGCATTCAAGATTGCGGAGGCCATCCTATAGACTACATTTTGAAGCTACTATATAGCTGCCCCAGTGACAGATATGTATGAACCAGAGACTTATGAAGATCCAGTCGAGGATATAGATGATGAGGACTATGATGAGGATGATTATGATGCAGACGACTACGATGTAACAGAGAACGCGGGTGAGTATGATGATGTAGAGCCTGAATCCCGCAAGCTAGTACACAGAGTGAAAGGAATCTATCGCACTTACATAAAAGGTTCTATCGGGCCGCTGGCAGCAGTTGGGGCTCTGATTGCTCTGTTCACAACAAAGGCTGGCGATACGGTCCGCAAGATCGCCAACAATGCTCTCCATAGTGTGGAGAAGATTTCTGAAGCCATACCAGCCATCGCCTCAGGAGTAGGTACGTTCTTCGGCGTCGCAGGCCCTTGGCTACCATACATTGCAATAGCACTCGTGGCCATCTGGGCCGCCGAACATTTAAGCCATGCTATATAAGGATGGCATCTGTGCACGACCTGGTCAAGATACTTAACTTCTGAGGGTTAATCGATAAACTACCATTCAGTGAGGATCCAGCAGAGACTAGACGCCAGTGTACGGAGGTGTTTGAGGAGGTCTTCAGTGATAGTCGAATGAATGATGGCCATCTGTTCATCTGTTTAGAGTTCGCCCAGGCCGTGCGTGACAGGACGAGAGTGGACGTCAGTGATAAAATCACCCAGGACGTGCGTGACAGGACGGGAGTGGACGTCAGTGATGAAATCAAGCGTCTTTCTTGAGGAACGCTACTATCATCCTGGTGGATATTACCGTGAGCCCCCTCAACTACTCGAGGCTGCACGTCGCAAGGGCCACAACTTCACATTGGAGACAGTTAGCCAGTGGCTCAGCCACCAGGCGATGTGGCAGATATACAGACCTCATCCACGGCACATCAGGCATGCCCATTTCGAAGAAACTGTCCCGAACAGAGTTCACCAGGCAGATGTTCTATTCCTTCCACACGACTTGGTTGGTCATAAGGCCTACAAGTATGCCCTCAGCATCGTCGATGTCGCCAGCAGGTACAAGGCGGCAGTACCGCTCACAGACAAGTCAGTTGGCCATGTGGCCCAGGCATTCCAGGTTGTCTACGAGGCTTTGGAAAATCCCCTCCAGTGGCCGGAATTGTTGCAGGTGGATGAGGGTAAGGCGTTCAGAGGGGAGACTGCAGCCCTCATGCGGAAACACGGTGTGGCAGTTAGGCGAGGCGAGGTAGGGCATCACCGTGCCCAGGCTATCATTGAGCAGTGGAATCGGACACTGGCAGAGAGACTGTTCCAACACCAATACGCCCAGGAAATGGCCGCGCCGAGTGAACGTTCTAGAGAATGGGTGAGAGGGCTGCCTGCTGTGGTGGAGAGATCCAATGCCGAGGTTACTAGGCTAATCGGGAAGAAGCCGGTAGAGGCTATCAGACACTCTGTTGGTCAGAGCTCTAGAGGAGCGAACTAGGGAGAGGAGTGCCTACCACCTGATGCTCTGGTTCGGTACCTGTATGAGCCTGGTGAGCTGGAAGGTAGTCGATAGCGTGCAACAGATCCTAACTGGCCAATAGATGTTCACAGGCTTGACAGGTATGTCGAGGCAGAGGGGTGGCCTACACTGTACTACCTGGCATGCCAGCACGGAGTGCCTAGGCGACCATTTGTCATAGAAGAGCTTCAGCCAGTCCCTGAAGACACACAGCTACCACCCCCTAGGGTGCTAACATGGTACTCGATGGGCTCGGTATGGACCCCATCTGGCAGCACATGGCGCTTATCATAGTAAGCGGAGAGTCCGAATTTTTCCTACGCATACGTCACCATACCCTGGTTGCGCATGCGTAGGCCTCGGTTTTTAGCTCTGTCCACCCCGCCATGTAGGGCACTGTAGAACCTCTGCCAAGAGACCTCATTCTGCCGCTTTCACATTCCCTTAGCTGAGTACTTACTTGCAGCTGCGCTCTCCATGTAGTAGCATTTGGAGCAGAGAGTGGTGCCACGAGAGCCTTCGAACTCGAGCTTTAACAGTCCCTGAGTCCGTCCAGACCATTTTTCCCAAGCTAGCCAGTCCCGCTAATGAGCTTAGTACTCTGCTCGCATCTCAGAACGAATGACGTCATCGAGGTTGGAGCCTGCTATAGCGATATACGCGGATTCAGTGTCCATCTGCAGGTACTCAAAGCTGTCACGAGCTACGTAGCAATCGAGGAAGTCATAGTAGAAATCCAGCATTCGCAGCTTCGCGAGCTCATAAACAGCTATCCCCACCTGGAAGGGCCTTTGAATAGTGATTCTCGGCTTGCAACTCTGGAGCTCGTATGACTCGCCAATCTCCTAGAGATCTTCGAACCATGCACTACGCAGTGCCTTGTCTACCACACGTTCATCCTTCGTGAAGCTGGTGTTGCTATGGCGTTCTAGGGGCTCGATGAGCTTCCCGTAGGCACTGTTGCCGAGGAGTTTGAAGAGATCTGCCAAGAGCGCTTTGCTCTTATCTACATCTCCTGAGCGGCGGGCCTCTGTAACATTCTCCATGAACCACTCGAATGGGCGCAGAAGAGATGGCCTCTACTGGGATCTCGCGGTTATAGAAGAGCAGGGGCATTTCCTAGAACTTTGCCCACAGAGCCTTAGGGACCTCTATATCCACCTCAGCAAATCCAAACCAGCGGTCTGCTAGGAGCTCCTCCGTAAAGCTGGCTACACCACTGGCACCAGACCAACAGTGCACTGTCTCGTTACCACAGGGCATCTCTTTGGCCATCGTTGACAGGTACAGAGCATTTGCATCATAGCCGAGTAGACGTTGGCAGACCCGCTCACTCTGGCGGATGCGTGTTACACCTGCCTCATGGTATCTGGTGAATACGATTCTGGGCCCTCAAACAACCGCGTCCTTCAGCATCCCATAGGCCTCCTTGCCCGGAGAGTAGAGGCTAACATCTGGCATGTGCTGAGCGGTTCCACGTAAGAGATACTGCAGTGACACACCTGGGAGAGACACCGCATCTTTGAGGATGTCTATTTCTCATTCTGTGTAGAACTCCAGCATCCGCTCTAGGGCTTCGATGAATGGACTCACGTCCAGGTTGTTGTAGTATCGCAGCCAGTCGCCGAATCTCCGCATTCCGTGCTCGCTGAATGTCTGGTTACATTGCTCCCCCTCTGTTCGCGTCAAGAGGTAGCCACCATTGAGCTTAGATGTCTATGCTGAGTAGTCAGGAAGCCCTGGATAGTTGAGCTTCTCATGTGTGTCAAACCATTCGTACGGGAGCCAGCTCTTCTGCTGTGTACACCTGTAAGCTTTGACCCATACCTCGTACGAGACTCCTGGGCCGAGGTAGTTCAGCACATCGAGAAACCGTAGCTCAGGTGTTATGAGGAACATGGTCTGACTAGCCTTCTTGGCGACTTTCCCTGCACCTGTACTGTCAGTCAGCTCATCGACAAAGTACTTCTTGATAAGATTCAGGTCATACTGCCCAGAGTTGAACCGCAGTACAGGCACTTGGTCACACCACTCATTGCTCAGTCGCTGCTGTCGCTTTGGGAGCTTGTCCAGGTCTGGCGGTATGTACTGTGCCCTAACCCTTGTCCGGATTAGAGATGCTCGCCGTTGGATCACCAGCATGAACTCTCTGATCAGTTCTTTGGGGTCAGGATTGCAGAGGTGAGTGGGCTCACTCATGGTGCCCTCTAAGGAGCAGCCAACTGACACAGAGATAGGTATGTGGGTCCTCTCGATCGTGAGAGTCTCCATAGGATGAGTCTTGATACCATCTAGGAGTGCTTCGAAGTCGTAAACTATGAAGTGTGGGTATGGGACAGCCCAAACTTGTTTAGGGATGCTTGGACAGCGTTTTATACAGCAATCCCACTGTACCACAAGCGTGCATCCAGACGATCTCAGTTTCTCCTGTCTCAGGACTGTCTTGCGGTATCTTTGTTCGGCATCCTCACCTCGCTGGTGTTGTGGACACCCATGCCAGTGACAGCCATGGAACTGGTAAACGGTGTTGGTGGTCGGATCATAACCATCTACGGGAGCACCCGCAATCCAACGCTCTCCACCATGCCCACACTCTACATGGTGTATGTGTACACCTCTGTTTCTCGCCTCATACTCGATCCAATGAGTAGCCACTGAACTGGATGGCTGGGGCGGATAGAAGGCTTTCTCATACGCAGACTGTGGCATCTCAACCTTCTCGCCAGGACATGATTGTTGTTTTGCCGCCTGTACAGCGATCAATGTGGCATTGAAGATGGCATGCCTGTGTAAACCTCTGCTGACAGTGACTGCAGACTAGTGTATGTGCCAGCTTGGATATGTTCTTGATGTAGAAGGTGTGGTGGTCCCACACTCCGATGGTCATGGTGTCATGGTAGTGAGCCGCTTGCCTGATCAAGTGCCAGGTGCCCTCTTCGGTTGGTTCATACACATGAATCCCGATCTTGGCGTAGAACTCTACCTTGTCCAGCTGATCCAACGAGGTCTTGGGGACATCAGGTAATGTCGCTGTCATGCCGTAGAACATTGTGGCAAGCTCTCGTGCAGGAGCTGTACTTCTATCAGCTCTCGCTCCTCGGTGGACTACTAGACATCTCCAGAGACACATGTTGTCCCTGTAGGTGTCGAGGGCAGTCATACTCTTCTTCTGTCGTAGCCAGTCTGGGAGGGGGCCTGTCCCAAGCAGAAGTTGGTGGTCGATGAGAGCCCTGACCTCAAGGTTGATTGATCGAACGAAAGCCCACTTGGTGTTGGGTCGATCAATATTGTCTTGGTCGAGACGGGCTTGCTCTCTTGCTGCCACCCAGTCCTGAGCTGATCCTATCGTGTTCAGCCACGGGCTCCCTGGAGCATTCTTGTGGAAGAGCATCACCCTACCGTCTTCGATGTGACGGATGCGATAGATATTGGTGTAGCGGACGTAGAAGGCATTCTGGACAGTCTGCTGGATCTTTTGCATTATCTGACCTGTGAGGTCTCCTTCTAAACCTCTGGAAAATGTCAAGCATACTGACCGGCGTCATCTATCCTCTGTCTCCCTTTCGCCGAGACGCTGGGCGAGAATGTGTTCGCCTTCTCGCCTCATGCTCCGGGCTAAGGGTTCAGACCTCGGCCCCCTCATCACTCGGTTAGTGATCCTGCGTAGGAGAGGTAAGCGCTCCAGTGGATTCTCCGCCTCGCTACAGTCTTGGATGGCAAGCTAGCAGTCACCTCCTCGTCCAACTGATGAAGCTCACGTATCCGCTGCACTTTCTTGTGGGTATTCCAAGGATCATCTTTGGTATGCGCTGGAAACCTTCCTGTCTTCATTGCTCGGGAGAGTCAATTCTGCCACTCCTCGGCACCGACCTGTCCGATCATCTGGAGCAGGTCGGCTTTCTTGGCCTTAGGGCAGCCTCTAAGGCCGAATTGCTTTGCAACAGTAATCATGGTGTATGTCCCTGTGGATGCCTGTCTCTAAATGGGCGTTCAGACCCTATTATGTGTGGTGATCACAAGGCGATCAGTACTTGTGGGGTGGACCATAGTGTCGATGTGATGTGGATGCTTGTCTCTAAATGAACGTTCAGATCCTATTATGTGTGGTGATCACAAGGCGATCAGTACCTGTGGGGTGGACCATCGTGTCGATGTGATGTGGATGCTTGTCTCTAAATGGGCGTTCAGACCCTATTATGTGTGGGGATCACAAGGTGGTCAGTACCTGTGGGGTGGACCGTCATGTCGATGTGATGTGGATGCTTGTCTCTAAATGGGCGTTCAGATCCTATTATGCATGGGGATCACAAGGCGATCAGTACCTGTGGGGTGGACCGTCGTGTCGATGTGATGTGGATGCTTGTCTCTAAATGAGCGTTCAGACCCTATTATGTGTGGTGATCACAAGGCGATCAGTACCTGTGGGGTGGACCATCGTGTCGATGTGATGGGGATGCTTGTCTCTAAATGGGCGTTCAGACCCTATTATGTGTGGGGATCACAAGGCGACTGTGGGTGGCCCGTCGTGTCATGTGATACCGACGGAGACTATGTGTGAGAGCGTGTATGCTTATATTGTACCGAGAAATCACTTTATTCTCGTCGTTCTTGGTACCAATCAGGACCGGAATGAAGCGAGAATTTCAAAACTGTTTACCATTTTAAAATCGGACCAGAAATGGCCGAGTTATCCACAAGTGCTAATAGTGAGATTTGAACCTGTGATTTTATCTTTGCTAATAAACATAAGGATCCAACACATTAACTACCTCGCCCATGTATTAATATGTAACGTTAATAAGTTATGTGTTCTCATGGCTGCGCTACATGTATGAGATGTGGTCGATGTTCAGGAGCTGATACATGGGAGTAGCGCGCATTGAGAGGTTGGTGGGCGAGGATCACTGGATTATTTCTTGTTTCGAAGCGAGAATTTCAAAACTGTTTACCATTTTAAAATCGGACCAGAAATGGCCGAGTTATCCACAAATTCTAATAGTGAGATTTGAACCTGTGATTTTTAGTTTGCCAATAAACACAAAAACGTGGATGTAACGCATTAACTACCTCGGCCATGTATGTGTATCATTGCTGCTCCAGATTCAGATTCAGATTCATTTATTTTGATATAAAATGTACAATTTGTAAATACACAACAGGTGATCCACCAAAGGCAGAACCTATATAGACGGTGGACCCCTACATAGAACAATATATATATATATATATACACCTGTGCAAAAGTTAAGCACCACCCTATTTTTACACACATGCGAGGGTATATTCATGTGCTATGAAGAAAGCAATAGCATAAACATTTATGTACCCATCCATCTTAGTGCAAGAGGTAATAATGCAACTAGAGGAATGCTGATTATGATGGTGGGGAAACACTGTATGTTTTTGTTTGAACTTGAAAACGAGGCCTGAATATGGTTACGTTGACACAACTGACAACTATTGCCCTACAGTTGACACACGTGGCTAGATTGTCATTAATGGTGTCTGAAAACGAAGTTTAACATCTGTGCACGAGTTTGAGACTGTCATTATTAATACCGGGTATATCCACCTTGTGCCTGGATGACGGCCTGGACACGACGTCTCATGCTGGTCACCAACCGACTGATACGCCATTGTGGTATTCGTTGCCATTCAAGATGGAGTGCGTCTGTTAATTCCTGTAGGTTCTGCACAGGAGGATCCCTCCTTCTCACCATGTTTCCCAGAATGTCCCAGATATGCTCAATAGGGTTCATGTCAGGGCTCCTTGCTGGCCATGGTAGGGTTTCGATGGCATTCTGGCGGAGGTATTCATGCACAGCTCTAGCACGATGTGGTCGGGCGTTGTCATCCATGAATATAGGGTGGGTTCCAGGTGCATGATTTACAAAATGAGGGACCACAACTCTATCCAGTATGGAATCTTGATATCTTTGTCCATTTAGTGTTCCAGGTACAGTCAACAGATCCAGCTTACAATCAAATGAGATGCACCCCTATATCATAACGGAACCTCCACCAAATGGAACTTCTTCCATGATGTTACGTTGGTCGTACGCCGTGCATCTGGACCTCCATACACGAGTTCGACCATCTGTGGCATGAAGCAGGAACCGACTTTCATCGGACCAGTGTACCCGTCTCCAGGATCTCATGTTCCAGTGTCTTCTTTCATTGCACCACCTCAGACGCTCCTCTTTGTGGTGTGCAGTGAGGAGAGGACGTCTGACAGGTCTCCTAGCTTTCATGCCAGCAGCATACAGTCTCCTTTTGACGGTAGACATTGACACTCTATTGCGCGTTTCCCATTGCTGGCTGAGCACTCTGCTGTTGGTGAATGGAGATCTCCTAACAAGGCGTACTAGGGCTCGATCATCACGGGCAGTAGTCTTCTTCGGTCTTCCAGTTCTAGGCCTGTCCTTCACCTCGTTAGTTTGCCCATGTTTTGCAATCAAACGACTGATTACAGTTTGGTTAATGTTCAGCTGTCTGCCAATCTCTCTGCATAACATACCAGTGGTATGCATGCCTATGATTTGCCATTTCACACGATCACTTAACCTTCGTCTTGCCATAGCGGTTCACAATCAAGAGCTAATTCTCTCTGTACAAATAAACCACGGTCATGAACACAAAATTCCTAATCTTGTCGACTAAATCTGTATGTAATGTTCTACACCTCAAACTGGACTTTTACATAACTGAACACGTGTGCTGTTTCCCGCCATGCACGGACATCAAGCGGCGTGAAGTCATGCATGCATGTGCATTTCGTACTTGGAATTATGTCAGCTAACGCGGGGACAAAAAGTATGGCAGCCTAGTTGTACCATCATGTTTCTACGTTCTATTGTTTTTGCTGGTGCTTAACTTTTGCACAGGTGTATATATATATATATATATATATATATATATATATATATATATATATATATATATATATATATATATATATATATATATATATATATATTATATATATGAAGGACTGACACTATAAAATATATGACACAATTAGTTCAGGTTTAACCTAGTCCTAAATAACAGAAAGACAACATAGGGGTGCTTATCTTGCTAATTAAAATGATTATTATTATTTGTTTTGGTGACTGGGTGCAAGTATGATAATGCATCATATGGTGGTGTGGGTTTTTTGTCGGTTGTTTTTTTTCTTATTGTTTTTTAATGGCCTAGTATGTGTTTATAATCATATTTTTGATCTTCTGTTTAAATGACTGTAGAGTAATAATGTCTGTGCGTGTCTTTGTATCTGTGTTATTCCATAATTGTATTGCTTTATATGAGGGTTTTTGTTGTGCTGCTTTTGTTTGGTGGTGTCTTGTGTGCAGGTTATTGCGTGTTGTGAGAGTGTATTTGTGTATTGACCGTAAAGATACTGGTTAAAGAAGAGGGTAAGTTGCCATTGTAGAAATCGCTTAAAATTGTGTATAATTGGAGCCTTCCAATGTCCTCCAGTTTTAGAATTTTTTCTACTTTACATGTGTGAGATGTGGTCGATGTTCAGGAGCTGATACGTGAGAGTAGTGCGAGCATTGAGAGGTTGGTGGGCGAGGGATCACTGCATTATTTCTTGTTTCCACTCTTGTTCCAACTTGATAGCAGCATCCACATCAAAACTGCAAACCGCTTCTAAATAATTCATATACTTGAAGAGTTTGTCCATCGCTATCACAGTCATCGGATAACGTGTAAGGCATGTTAGTGGAAATGACGAGCAGAATGTTGGGATCCCTGAGCTTCTCCTCCATTTCTCAAGATTTCGATCTGCATAGTTGCCCATATCACGCAATGGCCCGGGGACTTTTTCTCGCCGCGCCGCACAGCCTACATCATGCATGCATGACCATAGCTCTTCAGGCCAGCCCATTGTGTGTAATATTGTTTGTAGATGAGCGTTTACATGTAGTTGAGTGTTTACACGTAATGTTGTGCATGTATGATCGCCGGTATACCAATGGATGCTGCGTCTAATTAGGTGTTAGCGCATAGCAGCTACTATTCTTGACTTTCAATGACTGTGCGAGTTGGTCTTGACGTGATGTCTTATGGGTAAAGAGTAATTGTAGACATGTTTACCGTTTGCTAACAACGAGATTTGAACCTGTGATTTTACAATTTTAAAAGTGAATGATACAACACACTTACTCTCTCAGCCATGTATGTGTTAGTAAATAAAGCTGATACGTTATGTGTTCACAGGTTACTGCGCTATCAGCACTCTAGATCTTGACGTCACTTCGAGATAACACGTATCAGCGATTTCACAACTCAAGAGATAAAATTACTAAGCCACATGTCAGTATTGTGAGATAGTGTATGCTTATATTGCATCGAGAAATCACGTCATTCTCGGCGTTCTTGGCACCGATTAGGACCGGAATGAAGCGAGTTATCCACAAATGGTAATCGCCAGATTTGAACTTGTGATTTTAAGTTTGCTAATAAACACAAAAATTAATCTTACACTTTAATTCTAATCAAAAAACCATGGTTAAAATCTCTCAAAAGACCTCAGCTAGATGGTAGCAAGTTCGAAACGGTACGCACTAGTGTAGGGGTACAATAACAAAACAAAAAAAATGAAAGGAGCAATGGAGAACCACCGAAAAAAACCCTGCATAGAGAGAGAGGCCAGTGATAATATGCGGGACCTTGTCCTGAAGGGGTGGCGTGGGAGTTTAATAGTTTTTTATTTTTTATTTTTTATTTTTTATTTTTTTTAAATTTTTTGTTTCATGACAGTATTACTCCTTACCCGTCGTTACCCAAGAAGCATGACATCACGTCAAGACCTTGGCTCTACATGGGCGTTCAAGTAGTGTGATACTACCTCCCTCTCAACAACCTAGGCCCAGGGATTTAGAGGGCGGTGGGGGCCACGGATCGCTGATCGGCTGCCAGTTGAGGGAGGTGGTATCATTTTAATCCCGATCCTACTACTAAGTCTGATAAAACGCATGGTGCGCATGCGCGCGCGTCAGAGCTTCCGACGTCATGGAATTGGAAGTGAGTGCATACCTATAGTGTACCGAGTTGGTACTCGTAAAAACCTTTAATTATTCAGTTCTCGATTCTGATTTTGGTATCGACCAGGACCAAAATAAAACGAGCTTTCTCAAACTGTTAACCATTTTTAAATCGGCTCAGAAATGCCTGAGTTATCCGTAAAAATCCCCTTAAATTATCTTCAAAATATTGCTTTTGATGTCATAATCGCGTGTATGCATAAACAGATCTAGAAAGTTCTGGGCACGTGATAAATACGTCACTGATCTAGCTGCACGCTGATTGGCTACTGCTCGGCCGTTGATTGGCTGAGGCATCTGTCTCTGATGTCATGAGTAGTATAAAGGGGTGGAAAATCGAGAATCAGGAGCATCGCTGGTGTGGAAGCCTTTGACACGTGACATATTGGCAGGACTTCTGGACCATCAGGAGGATGGATGTAACTGCTGACCCCCAGTGATTCTCACTTCAACCGGTGTCAAACAGATCCCAGCACATCCGCGGTGGTAGGACGTCCTCGGATTCCACCAGTTTTTGGACACCCCCGGACAGCCATAGACTAAATTTAAAGTTATACTTTCTGCATCCAGACTTTCCTCAAGGGAGCCTTTCCGAGAGCGGGACGTACGGGCCCAGGATGTGATTCTGGATCTGCCAACCACGCTGAAAAGTGGACTTCAATTTCTGCACTGCATGTCATGTGTGTTTAATTAACTTTTTTACCACAGTCTGGTGGAACTTTGCTAGGTGCGCCGCAAGAGCTATGTGACGCATCCCGCACTGGGTGGCAGTTTATGTAACTGCTTAACATTATATACAGCCCTCTCTGTTAATGGGCAAACTTCCACTTTATTACTTCCATCGCCAGACTGATAACTTTCTCACTTCCATATAAATTGTATACTAGCTACAAAGACTATCTAATGGACATTTCCTCAATGTGCTGTTTCACTGCCCTGAGTGTGTACCATGTCTACCCTGTCTGGAGGACTCAGCTTGCGGAGACATGCCTGCAGAAATCTGCCTGCGGAAATCTTTCCAGCTTCAGAGAACGTGTCGACTCATGCTATGAATATGTTAGTGCCCCAATTTCAGTTAACATAGTATCCTGTTCCATACCAATGACTATTAGGTACTCAAGTAGCTATACTATTTTACATTTAATTCTCATTTCCGTATATGGTACTTATGACTAATAGGTACCTTACCGGTCTTAGGAGCGCAATTTATTATTTCTGTCTTACTGTGAATATTATCCTTGTTTACTGTAGGTGCTTTCAACTAGCCGCACCGTTTAAGTTCATAAATCTGTGATATTTAGTTGCGTTATTTAATTCCATTCCATTTATTGCATTGGTTAGTTGTATAGGGCATTTATCCATTCAGTTAATATGTTTTGTTTAATTGTAGAAAACTTTGGTCCACAGTACGCTAGGAAATACTATACAGCAACAGATATATCCGCATCACTTTATTCCCACCATTATCAATTTTACACTGAGGTCACTGACCATGCTCTAATTGTTTGAGTCCGACATGTTACCGACTAAACCTTACTATTTAGCTCGATAGGATAGGTTAAAGTGGTTAGGAACAATTTCTTCGTCTAGAGACATATAGTGTATGCCTCTTTTCTGGTTGTTGCAGTAATGTAGCACCGCACTCCAGCAAGGTTGTGTAAAATTGGCCAATTACCTATAGAGCCTCATATAAATTAAAGTTATTGTCTCTTTCCGTGATCCACCAGCTGCATGGCTTATTAATTGTCTGGACTCCCAATCAGCATGTTGATCGCATCCGACCCTGGGAAACTATCGGAGGTTTCCAAGCGGTGATGGTTAAAGTGCTGATTAACATACATCTCCCCCGTATCTTTGGATACTTGTTAAATAAATAACCCCGCCAATGAAGGAAGCACTCCGAAACCAGAGAGTTAGAAATGTGAGTTAGTTAGTTTATTTACCGGCCCACAGTTCATATCTGGGCATATTGGACCTTAATCCTAACGACAGGTCAACTGTTAGATCCATAGCACACAGTGACAGACGAGATGCTGCGGATCTCCATCCAATTCATTGCAGTGTCTGGATGAAGCGTTGGAGTTCGTCACACCCTCATGGGAAGGATGCTCGCGATGGATATCCTTCTCTTCACCCCTACCATAAAGACATGTCAGGATTTAAAACTTGCTTGTATGAAACGTAGCCATTGTCCAGGTGATGTTTTATGTGGTTGTGGGGCAAGGTAGCCAGATTTTCATCGAATTCGGATGCCTTGTGTCGTAACATGTATGCATGCTGTCCTTGGAGGTAGATGCTAATCCAAGCAACCTACGGGAAGCAGAGCATCAGCGGCCATTGGACAACTGATAGGTAGGAATCCCCGGCCACTTGCTGCCAAAGCTAGATTCTGTTTCTAACAACTAAATGATAGGTTAGACAGTAGCAGAAGGCCCGCATAAATAAAGCTGCATCTACCAATACAGTATCTTTGGAACTACATAAGACGGTGACTTAGGAATTCTTCGGAAATCGTTCATCCCGTCTTCACGTAAACCAGTATGCGTCACAATAATTATGGTTTCACTAGGATCTTCACGTAGCATTTTTCTGTTGAATAAAAGAGTGGCCCTTTTTGCCAGCTCTTTTCCTCTGCTTCGGCGTTGAAGGCATTTTCCTGTAACGGAGGCCCACGTGAGGCACTTTCCTCTCGCAACAACAATATTTTCTTTGTGTGTGTGTGTGTGTGTGTGTGTGTGTGTGTGTGTGTGTGTGTGTGTGTGTGTGTGTGTGTGTGTGTGTGTGTGTGTGTGTGTGTGTGTGTGTGTGTGTGTGTGTGTGTGTGTGTGTGTGTGTGTGTGTGTGTGTGTGTGTGTGTGTGTGTGTGTGTGTGTGTGTGTGTGTGTGTGTGTGTGTGTGTGTGTGTGTGTGTGTGTGTGTGTGTGTGTGTGTGTGTGTGTGTGTGTGTGTGTGTGTGTGTGTGTGTGTGTGTGTGTGTGTGTGTGTGTGTGTGTGTGTGTGTGTGTGTGTGTGTGTGTGTGTGTGTGTGTGTGTGTGTGTGTGTGTGTGTGTGTGTGTGTGTGTGTGTGTGTGTGTGTGTGTGTGTGTGTGTGTGTGTGTGTGTGTGTGTGTGTGTGTGTGTTAGGGGTGTACTAATTTATATTAAACTACTCAGTGACTTCGTTACGGATGCTTCTCTTGCGGATTCAAGAACCTGTGTGGTACCTCCGGTGACACCATGTGGAAAGAACACCAGATAGCTCTATGTTGTGTAATATTGTGTGCTCATTTACTGTCAAACGATTCATCCTGTTTGTATAGTATATAAATATTTCTACTGTTTAATTATAAATTGTTCCATATCTCTAAATTGGTATGGATAGACATAACAGTGACACAAATAGTTGGGACGACACCACATGGTTCAATGTTGTCGGCAATGGTCGCACGGCCCCACTGGAACATCAGTGTTCCACTGGCTCTAGAGGTCTATCTTTGTATTTCTCAGAGAGACGTCATACGGGATCCGCAGCTAACCAGCCAACTCATTCATCGTGCACTTGTGGTGAGATGGGCGGAAACGTCATAGCAGACCAGTACGTACCCCCACGAGCTATACTAACTGTGTCTCAACCAAATAAGTTTCTGCAGATCCTTATGCTGTAAATATGCCGAATGTGGTGTAGGTATGCAGCATACCGCAGCGAATATATCTTTTATTGTCATGCTGTCACAGCTATGTCCCAGCTATTGCTGGGGCTGCCTGATAGATCTTTTTACCTTTTATTATTATATACTATTTTTCTTATTATAAATTTTCTTCTCGCTTTAGCATAGGGAGACAGATTCATGGATGGCAAGAGCTATCCGTGTGGACCCGGCGAAATGGGCCACACTGTATGCATGCCCTTATATATTGGCATGCATACGTAATTACTGTACTTGTTTACATAGTGATATGTATATATATATATATATATATATATATATATATATATATATATATATATATATATATATATATATATATATATATATATATATATATATATATATATATATATATATATATATATATATATATCTTTATATATGTATCTTTATATATATTATGATAATTTTGGTATGTTGGAGCTTGGGCAGTCTCGGCGGAAATTTAATTATCCGTCACCAAGAGAACGTCCATGCAAGCTATAGTTTTAGTGATAATCACTGTGTTAAAATAATAAAATAAAGGATGCACCGTGATGTCATAAAAAAAGAAAAAGGCCTTGGAATAAATACCAGGCCAAAAATCAAACTTAAAAGTATGCTTCCCTCCCAAAACTCTTTCTGCACCTCTATGTGCTCTTCTCTGATAAAGTACATGCCTTTCACGTCACTACTCCTCTCGCCTACTCGAGAAGTCTATAATTCTCACCTAGCATGCTCCCGTGCTTTTTTTGCCACGGGTGTCAAACTAGGAGGGGGTGGTGCAGCGTGGATCGGTCAGCCAGGTATGGACCATTCCAACTTGGTTGGGTATGGGACGGCTGGCCCGGGTACGTTCTGAGCATGCCCCCCTGGCCAGGATAGTATGCATGTGTACAGGCCATATGAGAGCGTGTGTCTAAATTGTCACGGTCTGTGAGCTCACGTAGCGTGCATGCACGCACGTCAGAGCTTCCCTAACAGCACATGACCACATTGAGAGAGAAAGCATACTTAAAATGTACCGAGTAGTGCATGTAATTTCCTTAAATAATATCATCCGTAATTTTTTGTAGGTATCAGGACCGGAATGAAGCGAGGAATTCAAAACTATTTACCTTTTTAAAATCAGATCAGAAATGACCGAGTTATCCCTGTTTTATTGCGCAAATTATGCTCAAAATAATGAAAACGTTATGAAAATGCGTGTATGTACTGAGTGAATAGGGAAGGCGTCCATCGCGTGATAACTACGTTGCCCTTGAAGCTCGCACGCTGATTGGCTACATATCGCCTGCTGATTGGCTGAGCGCTCTCGCTGTGACATCACGAGGAGTATATAATGAGCACAGAACAGAGAATCGAGACCGCACTTTGGCGAGAGAGAAGGTGGCAAGTTGTGTGGCCAGAGCATTATAAGATGCAGGTAACTGTAGCCTCCGGGGGTACGCGCTGGTCCATCCATCTATCCTGACCCGCAGCACGGCATGTACATGATGCACAGGTTTGCTGGTTAGCATCAGTTCTCTGGGTGATGGATCTGATTTCGCGACTCCAAAAAATACAAAGACTGACCTCTCATGCCAGTGGAACGATAACATTCCAGTGGGGCCAAGTGACCATTGACGGCGAGATTGAACCACACCATCTTATCCCGACTGTTCATGTCACTGGCATGGCAGTCCATTACATCAATTTAGAAGTCTAGACATAATTAAAGATAATTTAGCGGGGAGCTTCGATGAGAACTCAGCCATTTCTGATTTGAAAATAGTTTACAGTTTTAGAAAGCTCGTTTAATTCTGGTCCTGATTGCTGCCAAGAAAACCGAGAACTGATAGATTATAAGCATTTACTAGTACCTACTCAGTACACTATAGGTAAGCACTTGCTTCCAATTCCGAGACATGTTGTCAGGGAAGCTCTGACGCGCGTGCATGCGCACCATGCATTCTATCGGACTAACAAGAAAGCCTCTCAAATAGGGCTTACATACGCTTATGGCTCTACCAAAGTCATATCTTTAATCACGTAAACCAGTACGCATCACGCTAATTATGGCCTGACTAGGATTTTTCTGCACTTAGCATTTTCTGATGAACAAAAGAGTGGCCCTTTTAGCCAACTCTTTTCCTCAGCTTCGGCGTTGAAGGTATTTTCCTGTGACGGAGGCCCGCGCAAGGCACTTGCCTCTCGCAACAGTGAAAATTCCTGTGATGAAGGCCCACGTGAGGCACCGTCCTCTCGCAACACCATGAAATATTCGGTGATGGAGGCCCATGCGAGGCACTTTCCTTTTGCAGCAATAATGTTCTCTCTGTGTATGTTAGGGGTATATTAACTTATATTAAGTTACTTAGTGATCTCTTATGCGGATGCTTCTCTTGCGGGGATACCTCTGCAGATTCAAGGATCTGTGTGGTATTTCCGGTGACACCACGTAGGAAGGACACCAGCTAGCTCTATATTGTGTATTATTGTGCTCATATTACTGTCAAACGATTCACCCTGTTTGTATAGTACTTATTTATATTCTAAGTATATTATTATAATTATTCAATTCTCTAAATTAATATGGAAAGACACACCAGTGACACAAACAGTTGGGACAACACCATGTGGTTCAATCTCAGCGGCAATGGTCGCATGGCCCCACTGGAACATTATTGTTCCACTGGCTCTAGAAGTCGGTCTATGTACTCTGTGGAGAGATGGCACATGGAAACCGCAACCCCGAGATTCGCAGATAACCAGCCATCTCGGTCATTGCGCACTTGTGGTGCGATGGGCAGATACTTAACAGCAGACCAGAGCATACTGCCACAAGCTACAGTGTCCTACCTAAATTGGGTTCGTCAGAGGTACCTCACTGATCTCTAAATCCGCGAGGTATCCCTGCAAGGAAGAGTCCTCCCGAGGTCACATGGGCGGTTTAATATAAACCATTATACCCCTAACAAAATATTATTGTTGCGAGAGGAAAGTGCCTCGCGAGGGCCTCTGTCACAGGAAAATGCCTTCAACGCCAGTGAGGAGGAAGAGAGTTGGCAAAAAAGGGCCACTCTCTTGTTCAAACATATGCTAAGTGTGGTGTGAGTCAACCTAGTGAAACTGTATGCAATTGTGATGCACGCTGGATTATGTGAAGATGGGGTGCATGATTTCCGGAGAATTCAACACCGCCATCTATGTAGAGTAAAGATACTGCATTGGTGTTGCTGCTTTATTTATGCGGCCCTTCAGCTAATTCCTAAACTTGTTAGGTCTATGTTCCAAGCTTAGGCCGCATGTAGCAGGGATTTCTACCTATCTTTAAATACATGAGCCTGACTGACGGAAATGCTCGGCTTCCATATGGTCTCTTTACGGAGCATACCCCTCAGAAAGACAGCATGTGAACATGTCATGGTGTGAGCTTCAGAACCAAATAACGATCCGGTTACTTACCACACCACAACCACATACAACATCACCAGGATAAAACATATTTACAGAAGCAATTGAAAAGTGCATATATAAATTAGGGCGGGGAGAAAGAGATGGATATCCAACTATTGTGACCTTCCCGTGAGGGTGTTGTCGGTTCCAAGACTGCACCCAGTCACTGTGATGAGTTAGAGGGAGATCCGTGTCCTTTCCATCACATGTGTGTTGGGAACAAATTGTGTAAGGTCCGAACCCAGGAGCTAACCTTTAACCTAGTTTTAGGGCTATGTTAAGAATGCCCAGAGATGCACTGCAGGCTGGTTAAATAATATAATGTTTTCACAGTGCTTCCTACTTTGGCATGGATATCTAATGCTAACTGGTATCCGAGGATACAGAGGAGATGTTTGCGGAATTGACACTTTAGTCTTCACCGCTTGGAAACCCCAATAGTTTCCAGAGTCGGATTGCACCAACGTGTCAAAGGGAGGTCCTAGACAATTATAAGCCTTGCGGCTGGATGAGAGTAGGAAGAGACAATCACTCGTATGTAATAAGGAGGCCCCAAGGTTAATGGCCAATTTATACCACCTAGCCGGTGTGCGGGGTTGTATATCCACTACATCCGGAAAAGAGGCTTACATAAATGACTAAAGAGTGACCATCCCTAACTACTTTTAAACCTATCCTATCGAGCTAGAATAGCCAGGTTTAGTCGATCTCATGTCAGGTTCGCTTAATGAGAACATGAACAGTGATCTCAGTGAAAAAGTGTTGCTGGGGAAAAAGGTGGTGCTGATTTATTGTTGCTGTATAGTGTAGCCTAGCATACTGCGGTCCTAGTATTTTATGTAAAATAAACAAAACAAGTAACTAGGATGGCTACTGCCATATAAAACAAAGTATTACAGTTTGACAATAAATAAGGTCACAGGATCTTGCGGTGCCTGTTAGTCATAAGCACAAAATAAAATAAGATAATATATACAGTAAAAATAGAAACTATAAAATGTGGTCTCAGGCGACCGTTTCGGCGCTATTAGTCATCAGTACCGCTGAAGTTACTGATGAAAACAATAATACAAAAATATAGTTAAGTGAGTACCTATTATTCATTGGTACAGAAAAAGTTTGTAGTTCACTTCAGTTGATGCGTGACAGATGAGGAACACGAGATGGCTGGATTCTGAAGTTACTAGGAAGTATCCGCAGATGAACTGTTGATGCGGCTCACTCTCAAAGATGGCAATACACAATACATGCCGCACCACACAGCTTGTGCAGCACACCAGGCAAAGTACCACTAGACTGCAGTCTAAAACTGAAATGTTACACACAATACATTGCAGCATTTGATTCCGCTTTTCAGCGTGGTCCGGCAGATCTGATGCATCGTCCACCAAGAATCACCACTCGTTCTACATACTGCGAGGTTGTTACATTGGGTCCGAATGGCCCTTCCACAGGAAGGTTCCTTTGGCGGTGTCGGAAGTGAGGGTCTCTTCTATTTACTTAGTTGCCCTCGGGGGTGCTGTCCTCCCGAAAGCATACAAAAACTACGATGCGGATGTGGAGGCTGTGTGCCAGAGACCAAGAGCTGAAATCCGAAAGGCACTGCTGGGGCTGAAATGATAACCCCCAGTCAGTAAGCTAGTAGTAGTAGTAGTAGTAGTGGTAGTAGTAGTAGTAGTAGTAGTAGTAGTAGTAGTGGTAGTAGTAGTAGTAGTAGTAGTAGTAGTAGTAGTAGTAGTAGTAGTAGTAGTAGTAGTAGTGGTAGTAGTAGTAGTGGCAATCATAGCACATGCTGTCTTTTGGCTCTGCTAATTACGTCGATTTTAGACGGTTTCTACTACTCACCCATGCTTATTTTTTGTCCTGTTGTTGTATAAGTGTATATACGTTAGTTTAGTTATATTTAATTTTGCAAGTTTTGTTGTGGGAGGTCGTTTTTTGCGACGAAAGTTTTCAGGCTGCAGTAATTTATTTATCACTGCTGTGGCCATTTCAGCCGGCCTCCTCTGTTGTGTATCGCTTTTTCTGTCCTATTGTTGTTGGGATTTTTCCCATTTCACGGTCCGTTATATTAGCGCTTTTATTGTTGGCTGACTTTATATTCTGGCTGTCCGTGCTGGATTTTCAGTCGTAGAGAGAGTCGCTACATTCTCGGCTTACTGTTGAGCTAGAGCGCCGCTATATTATCGCCCTATGCGTTAAAGCATGTCTAGCAAATATAAACAGGAATTGAGCCTTAGGGTGACGACTGGCGGGTGGAGTGTGGGGGCCATTGACCTTTATCATGGCCTGAAAGAGGTTGTTGGTTCAGGTCCCAAGGTGTTAAAGGGCCTGATTAATATAAGCAGGTCAGTGTGGCATGTTACGGTATGCAATGAGGGAATTAAAGACAAATTATTGGAGGATGGACTGATTGTCAATGGAGAAGTCTGTAAGGTACAGGAAATAGATTCAGATAAACTGCTAATTAAAGTGAAGGCGCCATTAGAAATACCTAATGAACGAATTAGCGCAGAAATGGCCAAGTATGGTCTAGTAGTTTCAATAGAGAATGAGACGTACCAATTTGACAGATCTCTAGAAAATGGAGTTAGACGAGTGTGGATGAAGGATATTTCAAAACCTCTTCCAAGTACGCTCTCAATTGACAATACGTTTTTTCTGCCGTTATGGTACAGGGGCCAGATCAAGACATGTCGCATTTGTACCAGTACCGACCACCTAGCTAGCGCATGTCCGCATAAGGACAAATGCTTAATTTGTGGGTCAACTGATCACTATAAATGGCGATGTAAGGAAGCAACAAAGAATCAAACTCGAAGTGCTTCAGAACCAAAGAATCACCAGGAGCCTGAACCGGCTGCTGTAGCTGCCGTTGACAAAACGGCTACTGCAGCTGATGTTCATAAACCAGCTAATCCTGTGGTAGTAGACATGGCAGATTCTATTGAGGTATTGAGCGAGAACGTGACACAAACTCCTGTACCAATGGCTAAGGATGTTAGTTTAACATCCGAGTCAGAAAGTCTACAACTAGGGCAAACACGATTCAGATCACAGTCCACTGAAAGCGCTGATAATTCAATACTAGATCAGGCCTCTCTGACTGTTACCTTGAAAGGTGTGGAAGGTAAAACAGATATTGCTGTTGGAGCCAGCAAAGAATTAACAAGCACCAGTTCCAGCATTCCTCGCAAGACAGAAAGTAGTCTTAAGCGACAAAAAGATGACTCAAGTTCAGATTCTGATGTTGAAGAAGACCATGTTCATGATATGTCATATGATTATGATGATAGCGTATCTGTTGCTGATTCGGATATATCTGTCAGTACACAGAGTTCTCAAAATGCGGAAATGGTTATGTACCGCTCAGAAACAGGGCAGGTATTGATCCCTTACATAACAAAGAAGGGTGTGCGCTATCGTCAGTTACGCAATGATTCTGATGTATCAAAATATCAGCATCTGACAGTAATTGAATTAAACACCTCAGAATTCAATGAAAAGATTGGTAAATGGGCGAAAAAGAACTTGAGTAAGAAAAACAAATCAAATTAAAATATGTCAGTTTTAAATTTATGTTTTAAAATATTTTTAATGTTAATTTGCACATTAAATTGCAGAGGTTTAAATGACGAAATAAAACAACATGTACTATTAGATGAATTAAAGGCAAGAAAAGTTGACATTATTATGCTGCAGGAGACAAAATTACAAGATATAGAGGTTATTGAAAGGTTCAGGTGTTTGACGAATGGAGAACTCTATTACTCTGTTGCCAATGAACCGAGTGCAGGTGTTGCAATTTTGTTTCTCCCAAAATGCCTCAGCTGGATACATATCATTTCTTCTTCATCTGATAACAATGGGCGGTGGGTTAAAGTTGTAATCGACATAGAAGGGTCAAATTACACTTTAGTTTCAGTCTATGCACCGGCGTTGCATTCTGAAAGATGTACATTCTTGTCCAGTATATCACCCATTCTTAATGATAATGCTGACAATATTATCCTGGGTGGTGATTTTAACTGTGTTATGGATGGGACGCGAGACAGAAGTTCACTTTCTAGCTATGGTGACACATCGCATCGCAGACTTAAAGCTATATGTGATGCAGAACATTTACTGGATAGTTATCGAATATTAAATCCAGAGGGTTGTGATTTCACATGGCATTCAAATAACGGCCAACTCGCCTCTAGAATAGATCGAATTTATATTCAAAGAACATTGAAAGGAAATCTGGTAACTGCTGGTATGTATCCCATTACGTTCTCTGACCATGACATGTTTTACATCACGCTGGATAATGCCGACTGGGTTAAACGCGGCCCTGGATTTTGGAAAATTAATAATTCGCTGCTAAATGAACCTAAATATCAAACTTGTGTTAAAAGTTTTTGGCAACATAAGCTTCGAAACAAAAATTCCCATGACAATTTAATAACATGGTGGGAAGATGTAAAAGTTGGATTTGCCCATATTTCAAAACAATATGCCATTGGGAAAGCGCGAATGATGCGCAAGGAGAAGAAAGCACTTGAGCATTCTCTGTTTCTCCTAAGTAGGAAGGTTGTGAATGGTGATAGTCAGCATAGTGAACGGCTAAGCGATATAAAATCAAAGCTTACGCAAATAGATAGATATAGGGCTGAAGGTGCAATAACAAGGAGCAGAACACAAATGTATATCGAAGGAGAGAAACCAACGAAATACTTTTATGGGCTCGAAAAATCTAGAGGAGTTGAGAAATTAATTAGGAGTTTAAATAACAACGACAACGGCAACAACGACGGCGGCAACAACGGCAACAACAACAACAACAACAACCAAAATTGCTCTACGCAAAAGGAAATTATGGAAACGGTAGAAACATTTTATCAGATGTTATATAAATCTGATAATAGTAATGATATAAAGTCATCTGAGATGCTAGCCAATGTCAAAAATGCATTCTCAAAATCCAGCACGGAATTCTGTGAGCTCCCATTAACACTAGCTGATCTGACCACTTCTCTAAAACATATGAAGGGTGGCAAAGCTCCAGGAGGTGATGGACTTAGTGTGGAATTCTACCAGACATTTTGGCATCTCATTGGGCCAGAGTTTATTCAAGTAATAAATGAAATTTTCTCACATGGTAGACTCCCTTCTACCATGTCGCAAGCATATGTTCAACTTATATTCAAGAAAGGGAATCGACAGAGCCTAGAAAATTACAGACCCATCTCGCTCCTCTGTGTCGATTATAAGATTATTTCGAAAGCGCTTGCTAAAAAACTTGCTAGTGTTCTGGATGAAGTTATCCATACCGATCAAACTTGCTCTATTCCAGGCCGCTCTATCTTGACCAATACATTTTTAATTAGAGACATTATACATTTGGTTGAGAAAGGTAATGCCCCAGGAGCCATTAAAGGTTTAGACATCGAAAAGGCGTTTGATCGATTAGAATGGGAGTTTATGTTTAAATCACTCAGTCACATTGGTTTGGGACCAAATTTCATAAAATGGATCCGAATTCTCTATGGCAATATTAGCAGCAAATACCTCGTAAACAATTTTAAAAGTCAGCCCATTATTTTAGAGCGTGGTGTGCGTCAAGGGTGTTCATTGTCTCCCGTGTTATTCGTCATAGCAATGGAGGCATTAGGAGCAACCCTCAGGGAGGACCCACTTTTTCATGGTATAGATATTCATGGTGTAAATCGGCCCATAAAGGTGTCTCAATATTCCGATGACACAACTGTCTTTGCGGGCACCAATGCTGATTTTAAAAGGCTTGGCACGATTTTATTGGATTTTCACATGGCCTCTGGCCTGAAGATAAACAAAGCTAAATCAGTTGGATTATTTCTGGGTCAGTGGAAGAGTAGGTGTGATAAGCCACTGGACATCCGATGGACAAATGAATCAATTAAAATTCTAGGTATTCACTTCAGTAGAGAGGGTGAAGAGAACCTTAACTGGGAAGAGAGAATAGCTAAAATGAAGAAAACCTGTAATGCGTGGAAGCATCGGCATTTAACTATTTTCGGCAGAACCTTGGTTATAAATACCTTAATACTTTCAAAGTTATGGTATACAGCCTCTGTTATATATATGCCCAAATATGTCGAATGTGAAATAAATAGAATGGTCCGAGAATTTGTATGGGAAGGTAAGGCATGTCTTGTATCACATGATGTTTGCATGAATGATTTAATTCATGGCGGGCTTAATCTTGTAGATGTTAGAATGAAGAGCATGTCATTGCGTTTCAAATTTTTAAATGCATTGCTTCATTCTGATATTCAGTGGGCAAATGTATTAAGGTCGTTAATAGAAAGCTTCATAAAGCCTTTCTCAACCAAAAGCTTTTTTTGTGCCAAAAGTCCTCCCCCGAATTACACGCGAGTTCCTCCACATTTTCTCGAGCTTAAAACTGGTTTTGATGCGTTTATTAAAGTTGACGATGTACCACTATACTGGGAAAATGTTTTACAATTGGAGCTATGGGGCAATAATCACATCACTCATCAAGGCAAAGCTATGTACTATCCATCAATGGCAGGGAAAGGCATTAAATATGTATGTGACATTGTTGACCCTATTCGGAGGGGATGGAAATCATTGGCTGAGATTTGCTACGTTACTGCTCTTCGACCAATAGATGCTACGCGTCTGTTAGCTCGCATACAAGAAGCTATACCGAAAGCTTGGTTCTCTCTATACAGTGCCGATCTTACTGATGAAGAAGCTGAACTAAAATTCATCAGTAATGATAAGGAATTTTCCTGCAGAATGGCAGTAAGCAGCTGGTATAAGCTCCTTAGGAAACTACATGCTATACCTCCAAGAGCTATTTATGCATGGGAGCAGCATGGTTATAATATTCCGAACTGGGAGATAATATGGAAAAACATACATTTACCGAATATTCCCAATCAGGCAAGAGATATAGTTTGGAGACTAATACACAGAAAACTTTGGGTTAAACATCTCATGACAAAAGCAAAACTGTGTGCTGAAGATGATAATAAGTGCGTTTTCTGTGTAAGCTCTGAGGAAACATTGGTACATCTATTCGTTGAATGCCATGTTGTAGTTCAGTTCTGGGTATATGTAAATAGGATTTTATCAGATCTCGGTGTTCCTACATCGGACATAACACCACACAATATTTTATTTCATGACCTTGCAAATGAGTCACTACAAATAAATAATAAAGTTATTGTGTTAGTCTGCTTAAGCATTGGAATTTGGAGCATTTGGAAACATCGCTGCTCCGTAGTGCATGATGCAAATGCTACTCTCACACACGATCATTTAAAATGTTTAAATGGGATATTTTATGCGTTATTGTCACATTGTGTTAGAGGCGAATGCCATAAGTATATTAAAAAACAAAATCGAAAAACGTTTAAAAGAATATGGTGCAGAGGTAGATTAATATCATTTGAAAATGACAATCTGTCCATCAAAACACCGCCATGATTATTTAACCTTTCATTTAATGTGCCGAATACGTAAATATTTTAACACTTATATTACATCCTTGTCAATTTGTGTTTAATTTAATGTTGATTATGGAGGTATATTTTTAAGAATAAATTTTTAATGTAGATTTACCATTTGGTAGGAAATCGTTTGAATGGAGGCTGTTGCAGCCTGATGTAACTGCCGCTTCCAGACATTCGGTTTTAAAATTATCAGTCGTCTGTTATTTGTTTTGGACAGAGCAAAATGCACTGTAAAATTCTGGCCTAAAATCATCCTATGTTTATGAATTACAAACGATCCAGTATTATATTTTGGAACCGCCTTATCATTGTAGCTAAGATCGTTATAAAATAGCAGCGAGTTTTGTCATTGTTTAACAATGTACAATCCCGGATAATTTTAGAATCTCTCTCAAAAGGTAAAGAGAAATATTTAAATGCCGCGGAGATATTACAATTGCGCGCCGCGCTGCTGACAAAGTGTTTGCGTTTAAATGCTCGCGCTTTGTTGGCTATATAAAAGATTACCCGGGCCTATTCAGAATAGAGCATACTAGATGTTTAATTTGATCAAAATAATAAACGTATGGCATTTATTTTATTAGTATATACTTACTGTGACAGAACAGATATTTCAAAAATACTATTAGGACGAAAAGACTGATAAATATGTAATTAGATTTTTAATGTTAATTAACATTTAATCCTTTGAACCCAGACTTCCACGAATATCACGTTCCGGACAATCGTACGTGTAAGCTGTTGGATGTTTTGAAATTGTTTGGACTGGAACCCGTTGCTGCCATATACAGGAACGACTCCCAGTTAGTTGTGTTTCAAAATATTCAACAGAATACTTATATTTATTAAAATAAAAATGATTTCTTTCGTGTTTGTCCCTTGAAGTTCAAAGAGTTAAATATGTATATTTATTGAGCAGCGATTTTGAAGTATTTTATTATACTGAAAGACAGATGAATTTTTGAAAGGTTTTTCCTTTTCACTTGCCGTTTATTTACTGTTTGTATGCTTGTATGTTGTATGATTTGTACGTCAGTCTTTTGTATATTTTTGGATATGAAAGGTTTTCCGCACGATCCATTGATCGTGTTATCAATAAAATAAAAAAAAGTAGTAGTAGTAGTAGTAGTAGTAGTAGTAGTAGTAGTAGTAGTAGTAGTAGTAGTAGTCAGTCATAGCATATGCTGTCTTTTGACTATGCTAATAACATCGATTTTAGACGGTTTCTGCTACTCACACATGCTTAATTTTTGTCCTGTTGTTGTATAGGCAAAGTTTTGTACGATCCATCAATGGCAGCGAAAGGCATTAAATATCTGGGTGACATTGTCGACCCTGTTAGGAGGGAATGGAAATCATTGGCTGAAATTTGCTCTGTTACTGCTCTTCGACCAATAGATGCTACGCGTCTGTTAGCTCGCATACAGGAATCTATACCGAAAACTTGGTTCTCTCTCGACCTTACTGATGAAGAAGCTGAGCTAAAACTCATCAGTAATGATACGGAATTATCCTGCAGAATGGCAGTAAACAGCTGGTATAAACTCCTTAGGGAACAACACCTCCAAGAGCTATTTATGCATGGGAGCGTCATGGTTATAATATTCCGAACTGGGGGTTAATATGGAAGAACATACATTTATCCAATATTCCCAATCAGGCAAGAGATGTAGTTTGGAGACTAATACACAGAAAACTTTGAGTTAAACATCTCATGGCGAAAGCAAAACTGTGTACTGAAGATGATAATAAATGCGTTTTTTGTGTAAGCTCTGAGGAAACATTGGTACATCTGTTCATTGAATGCCATGTTGTAGCTCAGTTCTGGGTGTATCTAAGTAGCATTTTATCAGATCTCGATGTTCCCACATCGGACATAACACCACGCAATATTTTGTTTCACGATCTTGCAAATGAGTCACTACAAATGAATAATAAAGTTATTGTGTTAGTCTGCTTAAGCATCGGAATTTGGAGCATTTGGAAACATCGCTGCTCCGTAGTGCATGATGCAAATGCTACTCTCACACTCGATCATTCAGAATGTTTAAATGGGATATTTTATGCCTTATTGTCACATTGTTTCATAGGTGAATGCAATAAGTATATTAAAAAACGAAATCGAAGAACGTTTGAAAGAATATGGTGCAGAGGTAGATTAATATCATTTGGAAAAGACAATCTGCCCATCAAAAAACCACCGTGATTATTTAACCTTTCATTTAGTGTGCAGAATACATACATATTTTAACATTTATATTACATCCTTGTCAATTTGTTCATAATTTAATGTTGATTATGGAAGTATATTTTTAGGAATACATTTTTAATGTAAATTTACACTTTGTTAGGAAATCGTTTGAATGGAGGCTGTTGCAGCCTGATATAACTGCCGCTTCCAGTCATTTCGGTTTCAAAATGATCAGTCGTCTGTTATTTGTATTGGACAACGTAAAATGCACTGTCCAAATTCAGGCCTAAAATCATCATATGTTTTTTTAAGTACTAGCGATCCGGTATTGTATACTGGAAATGCCTTATCATTGTATCTAGAATCGTTACAAAATAGCAGCGAGTTTTGTCATTGTTTGACAATGTACAACCCCGGATAATATTAGAATCTCTCTCAAAAAGTTAAGAGAAATATTCAAATGCTGCGGAGAAATTACTATTGAGCGCTCGCTGCACTGCTGACAAAGTGTTTGCGGCTAAATACTCGCGCTTTGTTAGCTATATAAACGATTACCCGGGCCTATTCAGAATAGAGCATAATAGATGTTAATTTGGTCATAACAATTAAACGAATGGCGTTTATTTTATTATCTTACACCTACTTTGACTGAACATATATTCGAATATTCAGGACGGAAAGACTGATACATATGTAATTAGATTTTTAATGTTAATTAACACTTAATCCTTTGAACCCCGACTTCCACGAATCTCACGTTTAGGACAATCGTACATGTAAGCTGCTGGATGTTTTGAAACTGTTTGGACTGGAACCCGTTGCTGCCATATGCAGGAACGACTCCCAGTTAGACGTGTTTCAAAATATTCAGCAGAATATTTATTAAAATAAAACGATTTTTTCGTATTTGTCGCTCGGTGTTCAAAGAGGTAAATACGGAATTCTTTTTGACCAGAAGCCGTTGCTGCCTTAGGTAACTGCGGTTTCCAGCTGCTCCGTTTTTAAAATGCCCAATCGTATATTATTTGTGTCATAAAATGTGCTAGCGGGAAGCAGGCCTAAAAATATTGTATTTGTGATAATTTTGAAATACTTTGCACAAATTAAATCGGGTTTTGAGAAGCAGCGATGTTTGTTTTTGTGTATCTAGCAAGTGCGTGCGTGCGTGCGTGCGTGCGTGCGTGCGTGCGTGCGTGCGTGCGTGTGTTTCGAGCATCTATTTTGAAGTATTTTATTTATACTGAAAGACTGATGGATTTTTGAAAGGTTTTTCTTTTTTATTTGCCGTGTGTTTACTGTTTGTATATTGTATGATTTGTACGTCAGTCTTTTATATATTTTTGGATATGAAAGGATTTCCGCATGATCCATTGATCGTGTTATCAATATAAAAAAAGTAGTAGTAGTAGTAGTAGTAGTAGTAGTAGTAGTAGTAGTAGTAGTAGTAGTAGTAGTAGTAGTAGTAGTACATGATGTAGTAGTAGTAGTAGTAGTAGTAGGAGGAGGAGGAGGAGGAGGAGGAGGAGGAGGAGGAGGAGGAGTAATGGCGGTGATTGCAGAGTGTGATTTGTCTCATGTTTGTTTTAAATATTATAAATTAACGGATAATCTATATCTAGATGCAAAAATTGTATTGATTTAATACCAGTCAAATATAGATTCTCTGGCAATTTGTTTAAAGGATTTCTGATTTAGGATTTTTTCGCGTATTTTTGTACTGGTGCTGTTCCATAGTTTTGTGGCTGCTATTGTGATTCGTCGTTTTCCTGTTTCTGTTCTCATAAATTGGGTGTGTAGATTATGTTTGGCCCTAGTGTTGCGTTCATGGGTATCAGTGTTGAGTGTGAAGTTGCAGGCGATGGAGTGTGGCAATGTTTTGTGGTGATAATCTTTAACAATGGTGTACATCTGTAGTTTGCCTATGCCAGCGAGTTTTAAATTTGTTTCAGATTTGAATATATTCTGGGCCCCTGCTGGTTTTGAAAAAAGTTTTACTCCTTTTTTTAAGGCTGTTAAGCTTTGCTAGATTGCTCTTGTGCGTATTGGTCCAGATAGCGGTGCAGTAAGTGGGATGTGGGAGAACAAGGGTGCAGTATAGTGTTTTAATAGTATTTGGTGTCATATATGGTTTTAGTCGCTGTATGACACCTATGCCCCTTGCTACTTTTGCTGTTACTATCTCGATTTGTTTAGCCCAGGTCAGATGTTTGTCTAAGTAGACTCCCAAAATTTTTGCAAATGGGGCTTTCTCAATTTCTTTTTTATTTATATAGATTTTTGGAGTGTCCTCTTTCTTTAATTTCAAATTTGTAAATAACATATAATTTGTTTTGTCAACATTTAGTGATAATTTGTTAATTGCAAACCAGTTGGTAATTTCTTGCATTTCCTTGTTTACCTTTTTATGAGGTATCTATATTGTCCTCGCAGCAAAAGGCATTGGTATCATCGGCGAACAGTATCAGTGGCATGTGTTTGCAGATATTGAGTAAGTCATTCATATATAAGAGGAACAGCAGGGGGCCAAGAATAGCTCCCTGAGGAACACCACATGTTAATTGCCTGTTTTCAGTGCATACCTCATTATATTGTACACATTGAGTTTGTGCACTACCTCTTATACCATAATAGGCACGTTTGTCTAATAGGATCTGTTGATTAATGGTGTAATAGGATTTGGTGATTAAAGCTTTTGAAAGGTCCAAAAAGATGCCTACTATGCTTTGTTTCTTTTCCAGTGATTCAATACTTTTTTCAGTCATTTCGATTATTGCATGCATTGTTGGATGTTTTTCGCGAAATCCATATTGTGATCTGTATAGAATTGACTTTTTGTCTAGGCAACTTGTCAGCCGATTGTACATTAGGTGCTCTAGGAGTTTGAAGAAGAGTGGAAGTATGGAGACTGGCCTGTAGTTTGAGACATTAGTCGAATCCTTGGCTTTGTATATGGGTGCAACACGTGCAATTTTTAATTTTGCTGGGAAAGTGCCTTGCGTTAAAGAAAGATTACAAATGTGGCTTAGTGGCATGAGAATATCGACAGCACAGTTTTTGTAAATGCGCCACTTAAAGCCATCAATGCTTTTTGATGGGTTAAATGTGTTTAGTATTGTAACAATTTCTTCCGTGTTAGTAGGATTACAAAAGAACGATGATTGATAGCTGCCTGCAAGGAAATCAGTAAATTTTTTATTGGAATTTGCTTGGATTTTGTTCGAAAGTTGTGGTCCTATATTTACGAAATAATTGTTGAATCCATTGGCAATTTCAAATTTATCCGTGATGACTTTGTTGTCACAAAGAAATTGTAGCGATTTGACAATTTTCCATGTTTCCTTTATATCAGTTTTTGACTGTTCGAATTTACTCTGATAGTAAGTTTTCTTGGCTGTTTTGATGATTTGGTCTAATTTGTTTCTATATTGTTTAAATTGGATATCATTGTGTTTAGTTTGACACTTAATAAATGTTAAGTAGAGTTTGTGTTTCTTGTGGCAGGCAGCTATTAGTCCGTTCGTAAGCCATGGTTTAGTTGGGTTGTGCTTAAATCTTTTATTTCCTTTCATTGGGAAGCTTTGATCAAAATAGATGTGCATATGTCATGAAATTTGTTGTAGGAATGCTCACAAGACTGTATGTTTGTTATTGAGCTCCAGTGAGTCTCTGCCATGGACCTTTTGAATTTTTCAATGTTGACCTGGCAGTAATCTCTGCATTTAAATTTTTCCTGCTCAAATTTTTTTGGATATGTTTGTTGTTTTTCTAGAAGAAATATAGGTAAGTGGTCTGAGATATCAGTTACAAAAATTCCGACTTGATTAATGTTATTGCAGAATATGTTGTCAATGACGGTTGCTGTAGATTCAGTTATTCTGGTTGGCTTGGTTATTGTCGGATAATAGAAGTAGGTATTTAGTAGATTGATAAACTCTTTTGTATGACAACATTTTTGTTGCTGCAGGTCAATGTTGAAATAAGTCATCAGGTAGGCTATCTTGTTTTCTCCTTGAATAATATCGAGAATTTTGTTTAAAGATTCGATGAATTCTTTGTCATCACTGTTAGGAGGCCTATAGATTGTACCAATAATTTTGTTGTTACCTTTTTGCACTTTGAATTTCAATGAATATGGTCTCAATGTATTCTTCGATTACAAAAAGAGTTTGACATTCTGTGAACTGGATGTTGTCTTTTATGTACATGCGTACACCACCACCACCGTCCTTGTTAATTTTTTCATCTCTGTGCTTTTCAATAAAGGCATAGTTGTTCTTGTTAACTAGGGTAGTAGGTGAGTTTAGTTTTAGCCATGGCTCCGTAATTCCAATAATCCCAAACTCATGTGCACTCATGTCTAACAAATTATTTAACTTGTCATTGTTCTTCAGTATCGACAGGGTGTTTGCGTGCATGAGTGAGAGGGTAATGTTTTCCTTGCTATTTATTATTTTGCCATTAAATGTACTTAGAAGTGTGTAGCTACAGGTTTGTGGAGGTATGTTTAGGTCAGTTCTAGCATCGTTTGGATTGATGTCTGTATATGTGTCTGTGTTTAGTTTGAAGGGGTTTAGGATGAGATCTTGTATATGCTCTGTGTAGTTGAATTCGACATGTGGATTCATGATTGCAAGTGTGTAGTCAGCGTCGTCATTAATGTGGTTATATGGGAATAGTGATTTGTTGCAGTTTAGACACTACTAAGGTTGGTCATCTGACTCAAATTGAGAATAATCGGTAGAGGTTAGTTTAGATCATCTGAGGTGAACCCACATGCCACACAAATCACATAATAAGGCTTTTTGATTATTTCTAACAGGTTTCATGCAGGATGAGCAGGTGAATTTGGTTGGCATGGTAAGGGAAAACTACAGGAGGACACATCACTAGGGTGGGGATAAGATTGGGTGAATGAGCTACCAGAAGTAATTTCCTCGTCTTGGCATTTACAGAATTTATATATGGCTGTAATGGATTCGTTGGTGGAATCTTAATTCTGAGTTTGTAGGTGGATAAGTGGTGGTGATTGTGGGATTTTAACGGTGTAATTGCAATAGTAGACAGGTAGTAGATAAGCTATGGATCTCACCAGTACGGTGAGCAATACTATCTGAATATATGTAAAGTATAATGCGTAATGTTATCCGAATAAAAATAAATAATCATATAAAAGGAACAATGCAAAAAATAGCCTATTGAGGATAAGTTAAGGCAATTATGTAAATATGACAAGCAGGTTCAAGCTATATCCCTGTAGCCCCCGAACACTCATCGGTCGAAGACCAGCTGGTCGGGGATTGGGTTCATTTGAAGACAGGAAGGAGACCATTTCCGAGAATTTACCACTGGGATGACTGGCTTGATAACCTAGTCATTCCAGTGGTAAATCCCCGGATGAAAGCAAGCCAGCCAATGCTTGCAAGCATAGAATGGGGGAAACAAGAGAATGACAGGGGACATAAATAGTCCCATACATATATGCTCTGGTGGTTGATGAATATCCCCAGAGTACTAATTTGCTCAAAGCCATTTCTGGTTTCAGCAGCATCAGCTTCCAGTTAGAATAATCTAGAAGAACGCCTCATAAACCAGTCCGTGAGTGCTTGTATATGACTATTTCAGGTTAATTGTACAGTGTGAAGGGCAGATAGGCGTGGCAAATGAAAAGCAACTTGTTTAACATGTTGACAGGCAATAGCAGAAGCTGGGATAAAATCATAGCAGCTAAGGATGCTAACTTCATGCCGACAAGTTCAGGTCATTCAGGATAAAAGCAGGATGGGTTAATTCATACAGTTTAACAACTAAATTACGATCTCTGATATGGCTTGGGTCTGTCAGGATAAGTTATCTTCTTTACTGGATCACAATTGGTATTATATATAATTATAAATCTGAAATAAAAATGACAATAATAATATGGACAATGGTAGTATGAGATGATTATTGGAATATAACTTGATGCTGATATGGCGGTGACATAAGATATACTATGGTCTAAATGTTGTGATTATGGCTTTTACTTAGTTCTGGTGAGACATTGGTGTTTATAATTATTATTGCATATCATATGTTAGGGCTTATAATTAACTAACAAAAATAAAATAGGATACAATTAAATCCTATGCTATGCATATCATCTTCTGGTGGTTATTTTGAGAATAATATGACCGGAAGCCCTTGCTGCCTGGGCAGCAGTAGTTTTCAATCATATTGACCACAAAACATTCAGCATCTTTCCTGTTTACTTGCAAATAAGAATAGCATGGCTTAATTATAAAAAGAAGAACATGATTTGTGAGTTGTATGTTAACCTGTTAACCCCTGCTATTAAGTTTCATTACATATGAAGCATGACAATCATAATGTTATAAAAAATAATAAAGGATAAATAATGCAAAAGGACAAAAACAAAGATAGGCTGATGGAACTGCTAATGCTGCACTACAAATAATACAAGACTCCGCTTTAATTAAATGCAAAGAATGACAAGCATAGTGTTATGAACATAAAAAAGAAAGCATATAATATAGGACAAAAGGCGAGTTGAGCACATTAAAGCTATATTACAGATAATGCATGTTCAGATATGGTTAGATGCAGCCACTGGGCTAATGATGTTAGTGACAGTCGAACATAATGTATATAATAATAGCAGTAACGCAAATACGGTAAGTGGGTTCACGCTACATTGTACATCCCAATAGCCCTCTAACAGTCGTCGGAAGAAAAAGGAAAGTGTCCATTTGCAGACCAAGAGGAGCCCACTCACCAGAACCCACCACTGGGATGACTGGCTCAGTAACCTAGCCAGTCATTCCAGTGGCAAATCCTCAAGAAATAGTCCTCTCCCAGTCCGCAAACAGGGATATTCTAAGGGATGATTGGGATTTTCTTGAGCAGGTGTAGGGGTTAAATGTAGATGAGAGCAAGCTAGCTAATGTTTCCAGGCATGGGATAAGGTAACAGAGGATATTAGGGTACAAATCTACTGCCCAGTCATATACGTGTAGGCTCTGGTGGTTGGTATCTTCAGGGTACTAATTTGCTCAAAGCCATTGCTGGTATCAGCAGCAACAGCTTCGAATTAGAGTAATCTAATAAGAAAGTCATAAACCAGTCAGTGAGTATTTGTATATATTACTATTTTAGCTGATGTCTAGAGAGAATGTGAGATAGGCATGGCAAATGAAAAGCAACTTTTTAGCATGTTGTCAGGAAATAGCAAAAACGGATAAAATAATAAAATTAAATGAAGATGAAAGCAGACTATGTATAATGCTTTGGGGGTAACAGAGAATGACAGTTCAGGGCATGCAGATTAAAATCAGAATGGGTTAATGTACACATATTTTAGTTTAACAGCGAATCATTACCATCTCAGGCACAACTTGGGTCTGTCAGACTAAATTATCTTCTTGTCCGGGCCCCAATTGCTATTATATATATATATATATATCTGTAAAATAGAATAACAATAATAATATGGCCAATAGTAGTACGAGATGATTATTGGATTATGACTTGGTAATAATAAGGTGGTGACAATAAGATCTTCCATGGTCTAGATGTTGTGATTCACAGTTACTGATTGTAATTATTATTGCATATCATTATACATATGTATAGACTTAAAAGTTAACTAAAACCTAAATTCTAGATGCTACATGTATGCATGTTATATTCTGATGGGGTTTTTTTAATAATATGACTGGGGGCCCTTGCTGTCTGGGCAGCAATGGCTTTCTGTCATATTAGCCACAAAACATCCAGCAGCTTTCATGTTTGTTTGCAAATGAGATTTACATGGCTTAATGTGTTTGACTAACATAATGTTATGTTAGCTAATAAAGTAGGAGTAGGCATACACAAGTATGAAAGGAAAGCTAGCCTAATTGGCATATTAATGCTACACTACATATTAATGCTACACTACAAATAACACATTATTCCACTTTGGTCATATATAAAGCATGACAAGCATAGTGTTATAGATTAGTCATGAGCAGACTTGGAGGTTAAAGGGTTAAATGAGGATGAAGCAAGCTAGCTAACATTTGCAAGCATGGGATAGGTTAACATAAAATAATAAGGGACAAACAAAGTCATACGTGCCTAGTGTCAGGTGGTTGATGAGTGCTTTTGGAATACCAATTGCTGTTATCAGCAGCAACAAGTTCCAGTTAGGGTAATCCAGAAAAACTCAGATACCGTTTGTAGACCTAAAGGAGACTAACCTCTGAAAACCTAACAGTGGAATGACTGACTCGGTAACCTAGCGTGTCAATCCAGCGCTAAATCCCCAGAAAAAAATCACCTCACAGTCAACAAACAGAGATATTCCATGGAAAGGTTGGGAAAGTAAGCCAGCTAATGTTTGCATACATGGAATAAGGTAACAGAGGATAATAGTGTACATATGTAGTCATATACATGTAGGCTCATCTCCATCTGAGATGAGCAGCAACAGCTTCCTGTTAGATTAATAAACAGAAAAAACCTCACAAGCCACTCATGAGTATTTGGTATATGACTTTTTGGATTTGATGTTTCAGAATGAAGAAGTAGTCATGATAAATGAGAAGCAAACTGCTTATCTTGTTAAATTTAGAGGTAAAAGAGCCGATTGACCCTGCATGCAGACAATTTCAGGTCATGTAGGATAAAGGCAGGTTGGGTTAATGTATACAGTTTAACAGCTAAGCATTACCATAGACTTGGACATAACTTGGGTCTATCAGAATAAATTATCTTCTTGTCAGGATCACAATTGCTATTACATATATATCTGAAAATAGAATAACAGTAGTAATATAAATGAACAGATGAGATATGATTATCAATTGAAATATAACTTGATACCACAATGATAGTGGCAATAAACTATTACATGATTTTTTACATGTGATGATTATGGTTTTTAGGTGACTTGGATGAGACATCGTGAGACACACAAGATTCACAATTATTGATTGTGGTCATTATTTCATATGCCTGTCTATTATGGATTTTAGTTAGCTAAGCATATTATTGTCTCTTTCCATGATCCACTCAGCCACAAGGCTTCTTAATTGTTTGGATATCCCACCCGCACATTGTACTGCTCTGACTCTGGGAAACTATCGGAGGTTTCCAAGCGGTGATGGCCAAAGTGCGGGTTTACATACATCTCCCATTGTATCCTCGGATACTTAGTAGTTAGACACTTTGCCAAAGAAGGAAAGCATTATTACTATTATTGTTATTATTATTATTATTATTATTATTATTATTATTATTATTATTATTATTATTATTATTATTATAGTAGTAGGATATATTATTCCCAGCCTGCAGTGCATATTGGGCATATTGGAACATAAACCTAACGCCAGGTCAATAGTTAAGTCCATAGGATTGGTGCCGGACGAGACGCACATCTCCACCCAACTTGTTGAACTGTCTGGGCAAGATCTTGGAATCTGCCACCCCCTACGTAAAGGACACTCGCGGTGGATAGTCGTCTCTCTACCCCCATCACAACGATATGTCAGTTATTAAATTTGCTTGTGTAAAATGTAGCCATCGTCGAGTGATGTTTTATGTAGTTATGAAGCAGGGCATCTGGAGTCTCACCCAGTTCAGATGTGTTGTGAAGTAACATGTATGCTCGCTATCCATGGAGGTAGATGCTTTCCAAGGCAACATATGGGAAGCGGGGCATCTGCGCCCATGAGATAGTTATATATCTAATGATAGGTAGGAATCTCTGCCGCTTGTGGCCAAAACTAGTTCTTGTTTCTAAAAACTAAATGATAGGATAGGAATAGCAGAAGGCCCGCATAAATAAAGCGGCAACTACCAATACAGTATCTTAGAATAACATAAGATGGGGACTTGTGAATCCCTCAGGAATCGCTTGCTCTGTCTTCACGTAAACCAGTGTGCATCATGTTAATTATATTTCATTAGGATGGTCTTTTTCCCTAGCCTTTTTGGTGAACAAAAGAGTGGCCCTTTTTGCCAGCTCTTTTCCTCCACTTCAGTGTCGAAGGCATTTTTCTGTGATGGAGGCCTGTGCAAGGCACTTGCCTCTCGCATAAACGAGATATCCTGTGATGGAGGCCTATGCGAGGCTATTACCTCTTGCACCAATAGGTAGCATCTAGGTCCAGAGCCTGCGTGAGGCACATCCCGCTTGTGTCATCAGGAATCTTTTTATCTGTATCGTGAAGGTATAATAGCTTATATTAAGTTAAGCAGTGCCCTCGTTGTGTAGATGCCTCCCTTGCGGGGATACCTCTGTGGATTCACGAATCTGTGTGGTAACTCCGGCGACCCCACGTGCAAAGTACATTAGCTAGCTCTACTTTATGTATTTTTGTGTATGCTCATACACTGTCTAACGATCTACCCATGTTTGACAAACTGTTACTTCTCTTTTTATGTATATTATTCTCCATAGTTTAAATTAACATGGAATGACATACCAGTGACACTAATAGCTGGGATAACACAGTGCAATTTAATCTTAGCGGCAATGGTCGCATGGCCCCACTGGAATGATTGAGTTCCACCGGCCTTAGGAGCCGGTCTATGTATTTCGCGGAGCGATGTCCCATGGGATCCGGAACCCCGAGACTCACAGCTAGCCAGCTCCCTCATTCGCTGTGCACATATGGCGGGATGGGCGGGTACTTTGTACTGGAACGACCCAATGATAGCCCACAAGCTAAAAGTGGTGCCCGATGTGGGGCTCAAAGAACAAGAAGCGAACTCACGCCAATACCCTTCAGCGAGCTCAACTCACCATCCACCGACAGTCAGCGATCCCTCGATTTAGAGGTAGCATTGTACAATGGACGGAGAGCTTATGTCCTTACCGACACTGTAGTAAATTCACCAATTGCGGGACAACCTCGCATTTCAACAATATCAGTTCTCGCCCATAAGTGAGGGTACCTTCCGTGATGCCTCACAAGTGGGAACTGACTTTCTCACATTATCAGACATCCGTGATAGGCCAACACCAACAGGGCCAGACCACGGACGATCTCGACAAAGACCCCTACAGGGGCAACATCAATTTAATGCTTTACACTCTTATAATTCACCTGTGTCATCAGTAGGTGGCTCATGGCTGGATGATCATATACCAAATCCTTTGTCTCCCCCTGTAAATGTAACACCTTATTTTCAGAATACGGTACGATGAGAACTGGAGGGATCACTACCTCCCTTCCAATGCTACATAAGTTATTCAACTCATCACACACATCACGCCCATCAGCCTTCAGCACCGCCACCATACGAGGAATGCGCACCACCTCAATCCGAAGAACGTCCACGTCGCCTTCACAGCACACCACCGCCAGTCTATAAACCTACACCCATCTATGGACCCGCATCAGGGCAGAGTTCAGTTGAGTCAAATATGCGTCATCATCCAAGAGAGTATCATTCTCGGACACAGCATCCTCAGTATCACCAGCATCAGCGACGAGAAACACCAACACCACCACCACCACGTCGACCAGCTTCTGCGTTCATGTCAGTCTTCCGCATACCCCCACCACCAAGATTCACACCCATCACTTCGCACCGTGGACCAGGTCGGGTCATTCTCCCTCTCACCCCCCCAGAATTTAGTGGGGAAGATGACTGGGCAAACTACAAGGTCAAGTTCGAGATCATCAGTCGAACTAACCGGTGGACAAATCAACAAATGGGGGAATACTTAGCCATGAAACTCTCAGGCAAAGTGCTACAAGTTCTCGCGGATCTCGGAGCTGACTACATGCCCACCTAAACAGAGCTGGAAAGTACACTCTCAGAACAGTTCGGTGACATGGCGCTTGGGGAAACGAGTCGTCTACAGTTGAAGAACCTCAGACGACATGCGGGAGAAACACTGCCAGAGTTGGCTAGTCGGATCCGGAGATTAGTCACATGCACCTATCCCAGCACAAACCTCGAAGGCATCACCCATCTTCATTTAGACACATTTATCGATGCATTAATCGGAGAACCCATTCTGAAGGAGAAGTTATTTCTCGCAGATCACAGGAGCTTTCAACAACTTACGGCACCATGAGGGATAGGCTCCTCAAGGGGTGCCGTAAACAGGCGGCAGTGGGTCTGTGAGGGTCCGGGGGAATGTGAAATCAGTTGTATTGTGCAGAGGAGATACTGAAGGCCTCCGTGTCTAATGAAGGATGAATTAACATCCTAATGTGGTACCATCTAGTCGGCGTATTGTTCATGCTACTGGAATTTTGGTTCATCCTATCTCAGCCAGTGGACATGCCGGTGCATGGATGATAGTCCACACTCAGGACATCTCTGGCAGACCAGAAGTTCGGTGTGTTTGCTAGAGATGACCTGCAGGCAAGGCCGGGGGAAATGGTCAAAGTTCGTATACTGTTGGCAAATAGGTACGGATCAGACCGTCAGTTGCCCCTGAGCATGAGCTCAGACGGTGATCGCTATCGACTGGGTCCGCCGGCCGGTCGTTTTGATCATGTCAGTTCATCAACCCATTTCTCGTTATGAGTGGTCAAGATGGCTCAATGTACAGTCAGGCCATTGCAAGCATTCCTACTGCGAGTCATGCCTCCTGTGATCAGAGGTCATGAAAAGTGATTCTTTGGGAAGCAGGAGGGTATGTGTGTGAGACAGTGTAACCTGTCACTTGCCCGATGGGTGGAGCCATCTGTGATCCCAAGTACCCGTGGAATGAATGACCTGGCTAGTATGATCTATGCAGGGCCTCTTAGCTAAAATGACGTCAAAGAACTATCTATGCAGAGCACTTAGATAAAATGATGTCTAGCAGGCATCACCTCCATGGTATGGTCCAGCTGGGCTGCAGCCATCGCTAAGACGACCTTAATTGGCGTCCAGTACTGTCTCCGCTCGAGTTGGGAGCCGGCGGAGTGCACCTTGACTGTCCTGGATTAACTTGGACAGGTCTTTATCTCAGGCATATACGGAGAGGTACCCAGCCTAGGCTGCATCCTGTGTGGAGAACTGGGCGTCCGTCCAGCATGGCGGGGATAGGGAAACACACTGGGAAGGCCAAAGGGTACAAGCAAACTACAGTATGGATCGAAAACTTCTTGGGGTGGGAAAAGAACAATCGCTGCCAGCTACACCAAATAAATGAGATGAGTGACACCAATCAAGCCAACACGACCAACACAAGCAGGGGGCGTGGCCACTGAGGAGGTCACAACAGAGCCCCAGGATGCGGGAACCAGCAAAATAACAGCACTAGACCAAATGTACATGAACGGATAGATGAGAAAAATAAACAGATCTCAGCACTCACTAATCTAGTAACTACATTGAGCACGACAATTGCAACATCAAACACTAGGACAGCATCCACGACCAACACAGCACCGCCATCCAACACATGTTTCGGATGCGGTCAGCCAGGCCACTAGAGGGAATGATGTCCCAACCACGCTCCGTCAACAACTCCGACCGCTGACTTCCAAACCTCACAGCCGGGAAAACAGTCAAACCCATAAGGGCACTGACTGAGTCACCTCAGTGCCCGCTCTCACAACTTGGCTCAACTGCAGCTTCCATACAACAATGTCCGATGGCCTACAACAATCATCAATCATCTACATTCTCGCTCACACATGCACACCGGGTTTCACACATTTCGGTGCTTAAGATATCCCCACATCAGCAGCACTGCCATTCCCTTCTAGCGGAAAAAATGACCCCACAACATCCGCATCTAACAAACCTTCTTTCCTGTGTAAAACGGCAGTGGTAGGTTGTAGCACCTCTGCTGAAACAACGTTTTTGCAAGCACCACGTCCCACCACCAAGACACTGGATTCTCGGTGTCCCTTGGTGGTATGTAACACACCACCCCGTACAGCATCCTCTCTCGCATCTACATACAGCAGTGATTCAGGAGAAACCGTACAATCTGCATCCTGGATTCGTAAGCGAAGGCGCTGCCGTAAATACAAACAAATTCCTCGGTGACACTGTTTCTTCTGTGCATCAACCAAACACCCAATGATGCATTGCAAGAAGTGGCTCGCCCAGGTGGCATTTATCCATGATCATCAGAATCCTGTCTGTACTGCTGTCTACACTAGCACCGCATACACAGATTCAGCAACATCTCCAATGCCACTGCTACCACCAGCTCCATCATCACCAAAGCACTCGCAGCAGCGGCGCCGACGGGCTGGCCCCTTCCTCACTCAGCCATCAACCGCACTACAGGAAGCTATTCGGAAACAAGCCGACTATGTACAGAATGATGCGGCTCCAAAACCACTCTCTCAGACGGCATCATTGGAAACTCTTCCACAGGTACATAGAAAGGTTATTTACAAATGTGCCTGTCTGTTTAGCGGTGTTTCTACCAGTGCCACCGTTGACATGAGCTTCCTTCACTGTTTTCAACAAGCGCTTATATCAGAGTATCCCACCTCATAAGAAGCCACCCCTTAGGTCTACAAACACCTTTTTGCAAACAGCTACGGGAGCTGATGTACCCGTGGCTGGTGTAGTTAACCTTGTGATACAGATAGAGGAGATGCAGTTCATTCAGCGAGTTGTCATCATCTCGATCCAAAATGATGCCCTGCATGGCTCTGATTTTCTCAGTGCCAGCGAAGCCGTTATACACTGCCAGCAACAGGAGCTCGACATACACGGCCGAGAAATACCCCTTGGACCGGAATCGTCATTATATGATACGTGTGCACTCATATTGTCAAGTGGTGTCACCGTTGAGCCGGGACAAGAACAAATCTTATGGGCCACCACATCACAGTTAGGAAACAACACTCACACCGCCATGCTGGAACCCGACGCTGATTACATGATGGCCTCACAATGCGCAAGTCCCCGTATGATCGTGGACACCACAAACAAAGAACACATACCATTTTTCTGTGTTCAATGGCACAGTGGACCCAATTACCCTTGAACCAGGAGACCGTTGTGGCCACTTGGTGGACATGATTTCACTGGAAACACCCGCACCTACAACAACACCTACAACGACTACCGATGACCTACCAGAGCATCTACATGAGTTGTATCTACGTGCCACATTAGGATTGATGCAATCACAAAAACGACATATAGACATTACTTTATAAGTATCGTGATAGTTTCTCAGGCAGAAACATGGATCTCGGAGAAACTGACCTAGTGCGACACTCCATCGACACAGGAAACAATCCAGTAAGACAACCGGTATGACGTCTTCCCATTCACAAGGAAGCGGAAGCATACCAGCAAGTGAACGACAGGTTGCGGACTGGAATAATCGAACCACCAGCATCCCCATGGGCCAGTCCCATAGTACTAGCAGGCAAGAAGGACGGATCCTTATGGTTTTGTATAGACTACCGCTGCCTTAATGATCTCAGCATCAACGATGCTTATCCGTTACCACGGATAGATCAGGCCTTGGATTCCTTGTCTGGAGCCAATTGGTTTTGTACCCTTTGATTTGGCTAGTGGTTACTGGCAAGTGGCCATGGATGAAGCTGACATGGAACAGACTGCATTCATATGTAGGGATGGTCTTTTCCAATTCCACAAGATGCCCTATGGCTTGTGCAATGCTCCCGGAACTTTTGAATGCCTCATTGAGCAGGTATTGACTGGGAAATCTGTCTGTGCTACATCGATGACATAATCGTCTTTGGGTCTATGTTTGAGCAAACTTTAAAACAATTTGGACACCATGCATTCTAGCTTCTGCACGGCCAACCTAATGCTCAAAGCTAAGAAATGTCATCTCTTCAGATAGAGTGTCGAGTTCCTGGGACATGTCATATCCGGTGATGGAGTGGGTACTCAGCCGTCAAAAACTAATGCAGTAGCAGAGTGGCAAACGCCCTCTTTGGTCACTAAAACTCGGAGTTTTCTCGGTCTCTGCTAGTAATATCGCAGATACATCTGTCATTTCAGCGAGATTGCATCTCCACTATTCAAAATCACCGAAAAAGATCGACCATTCGAGTGGACGAGTGAGTGTGAAAGTTCTTTCAGGGCATTGAAGGAACTCTTGACGACTGCCCCGATTCTTGCTCATCTTAACCATAACCTCGATTTCATCTTGGACACTGACGTGTCAGCTTATGCTATTGGCACAGTTCTATCCCAGGTCACAGAGGATGGAACGGAGCAGGTACTTGGTTATGGTTCACGTACGCTCAACAAAACAGAAAGGAGGTACGTGACCATGAAGCAAGAACTACTTGCAGCGGTATATTTCGTGAAGTATTACAAACACTTTCTGTACGGCTGCCCATTCACCCTCCATACAGGCCATGCCTCACTACACTGGCTCAGGAACCTCAAGAACCCAGAGGGCCAGGTAGCGAGATGGCAGGAATCCCTGCAGGCCTATAGCTTTAACGTTGTTCATCATCCTGGCAAACTACATGGGAATGCCAATGCCTTGAGCAGAATTGGACCTGAGGATGAACACAAAGAGGCCGCAACTCTGACACATGCAACACAGCCATCTCCGGAGTTATCCGCCATGGCAAAGAATACTACCAGCGATTTGAAGAATGTCATATGCATAACAACGTTCTTTACATCAATAACTGGCTGGTAATCCCGGAATCTTATCATGAAACCATATTACAGCAACTGCACGATAATGTGGGACAGCTAGCCGTGGAAAGAACAGTCATGTGGATAAAACAGAGATTCCACTGGATCCGAATTCGCGATAGTGTGAAGACATGGGTTGCCAAATGTATACCATGCCAAAGATGCGCTGTTGGCCATCACCACTCCGCACCTCATCAAATTAAGATTGTTGGTGCACTGTGGGAGCGAGTGGCTATTGATGTACTCAGACCCTTGAGTACGATGGATGAAGGAAATAAATACATCGTCGTATTGCAAGACTACTTTACGAAGTGGGTAGAAGCATTTGCTTTACCAGACCAAGAGGCATCCACTGTAGTGGAGGTCTTGGTAAGAAATGTATTCTGCCGTTTCGGAATGCCCTATGAGCTCCACTCTGATCAAGGAAGTAATTTTGAGAGCCGATTGATCTCCGAGCTCTGCAAATTGTTTCACATCATCAAAACAAGGACGACTCCATATCACGCCGAGAGGACGGAATGGTGGAGAGATTCAATCGAACTCTCATGGAGTTGCTTACTAAAGAAACACGCCTTGATTGTAGAGATTGGGATCTTCGGCTCCCATATGTGCTCATGGCTTACCGCACTTCAGTACATTTCAGCATGGGTTATACCCCGGCTCGGTTAATGTTAGACCATGAATTAGCCTTACCCCTGGATCTGGCCATGCCCCGGATACCAGGAGAGAAAAATTCACCATCTCTCTACGTCGAACTCATGCGACAGCGGATAGAACAGACCCATGAGTTAGTGGAGGCAACACTATCCACTGCACACCGGTGTCAGAAGACGTGGCATGAACGGAGAGTGCATTGAGACCCGTATGAAGCAGGAAGGATGGTATGGGTACATGATTCGCGATGATCTGCAAATGTGCCGAGTAAACTGAGTTACCAGTGGAAAGGCCCCTATGTGGTAGTAGGTAAGACGTCGAACATGACTTACCATATCCGTGCTTCGGATGGCCTGACTTCAGTCATCCACTTTGATCGACTTAAACCATGTGTCAGTGACGACCCTGCACAAGAGCTCGGGATGGGAATTCCCTGTGACACCGGTACCCAAACAGAAGTATCTACGGAAACTAGTATTCCCAAGATCAGCGTAGAGCACCGTAGTGCCAGTTCAACCCTTCTTCTACCAAGCCAGAAGTCCGGTGAACAAGCGGCTGATGCTGGGGATGATGATGAGATAAGTACTCGCCCTCTCCCTCCGCAGCATGGGTCTACTTGATCTGGGAAGTCATATCTGAAGCCTTTCTCGTTTGTTTTGTCTAAGGGGATGGATGGAAAAGTTGTACCTCTGACCTCTTCCCACTCCCGCCAACTTCATACTATACCACACACCCCCCACACCCCATTATAGAGTTACCACAAGTGGAAGCTGAGCCAAGCTATGCTTCCTGTGGGGTGGAACATGTAATGAATAGCATGGAAGTGAAGAGGACAGATAAGGCCTTGTCGTGTCTAGAACAGCAGAACCGTACAACTTGGTGTACCCGACCACACACCCAAATCGCAAGCCCACACACCATCCAAGTGACACCATCTCCCGTAGTCACACCAACGCCCCAAATCCAACTCGCATCCCTTAGCTACACACCAAGTTCGGACATCATCGACCCCATCCATTTCACACTCCACTCGCCGTCTGTTGACTGTCAATATTCAAATATGAGAGAGACTGCTGCTACAGAGGAGGTGGCATCCCACACTGCACACACCAACCATACCCCCCATGATGGGCAGGGAAGCAGCCTGTTCAGCAGACTCTTGGCTCAAATTTTCCCAGTGCCTAAAAATTACGACAAGATACCAACCGTCGTGTAATGGGAGATGACCACCCTCCCACAGCCAAGGCCCACCCCCTCCAAACGGGCCACCCATTCCCCCCTCCCCACCCCCCCCCGTGAGAACACACCTGCCCACAAGGCTGGATACATAAATTCATCATTGCGTGACCATCACATACATCCTCACTTACGCGAAGGATAAACAAGGCCATACAACATCGACAACAACAGCGTATAGCAGCACCTAGCATTTTTAATTCGAAAAAGTTAGACATAATTTCCCGCAACATTCCATCCACACATATGCGGGGGGGGGGATTAATGCCTCCCGCAAACCCGCCTTCCCACAATAACAACAGACTCAGCATTCACCAGCGTGGAAACCTGGAATATGCCCACCTCGCATTACGACAGCATCATAAGCAGTCCGAATCTCTCAACAACAAGACACGATCATCAACAACACCAGCCAACATTCTCCCGCAATCACCGCTTGTCCAGTGCAGAGAGACTGATTATACGGACAAGAGGAGTACATGCAGCCATCTACAGTATGCGCTACGAGGGAAACTCAACAACCAACCCTCCCCACCCCCCTCGCGTCATACAGAAACAGCAAAAAATATTACATATCATCTACACGTAATAACAGTCAATATTATTAAGAGAGCAAGATGCCCACAATGTCGTCAGTCACAAGTAGGAATATACCACCGAACCATTGAATTTGATAATGGATTGATCAAAGTAACGACAGCATCCTTCAGGTCATCCGTGCTCTAAAAGTAACTCTGTCCCGCCCACTGGCTCGGCCATTACAGAGCGAAATACAACATGTCTGATAAAGTTGACATCACCCCGCAGCCACCCCTCCCGCACCCGGGAGTAATAAAACATCACATTTTCACTACAGCGCAAGATTCATCCACAAATAACCAGCCACGCGTATCAATTAAATTCACCATCACGACAGAAACACAGACACTCAGGTTGACTGTATTCACAATCTCCATACGACGGAATTGTAAATTGTAAACTGTGTTCACGCATTAATGAAATTAAAGAAAGTGAGAACATCGAAGTGCTGGCCACTCGTTTTGAGACCAGGCTTCCGATAAAAGTACTCCCAACTGAGAAGATGGCCAGAACAAAGTACACCCAGAAAGCACCCGCCACAGTTCAATCACCACCGCCACCATAGCTACAGCACGTCGCGCTTTCCAACATTATGCAGCAACAGTTACGTCACCACCATCAGCGCCATCCACTCCGGTAGCCAGTACAGGAAGTGTACAGATATCACCTGCATGCTCCAGTCCGGCAACACCCGCACCACATCATCATCCACCCACAAGTCGCCAGCATCAGCAACTGCCATCGCACCTGCACCCGTGGCAACATCAACACCCACCATCGGCCAGCCAATCCCAGTGATCACGTCGCCTCCAGACATGGAGATACCGCATTATCCACGGTCCCATCTCCTGACATTATTATTGATGAAGGGACCGGCCACATGGAGCAGGTAGCTACAGTCACCACCGCACCCAGCATCTTCACGTCATCACAGCGCGCCAGTCTCACCGATCCAGCCATCCACAAGTCCACGACGCCAGACTGTTTATGCGCCGGGATAAAACGTATTGTGCATTCCCAGGAGATCCTTCCAGTACCGCGAACCACGGCCAGTCAGTTACTAAAATCCGCGAAGATCCGAAATCTTTCGTCTCAAGCCGTTGCCGCAGCAGCATCTCTCCCGCATCCAGTCATACTTCTCACCACCTTAGGAACATCAACGGCATCGACGACACCAACGGCATTGACCATTTCCACCACGACAGTCATGACAGCGATCACCATGCCAGCACCATTATCTGCAGCACCAGTTACTAGCACGAACATTCTCAGTCTAGCCACCGCATCTCCCGCATCATCAAGTGTCACAAACATTCCAGATAGGGCCATCTTTAGTGGTAAGATATCAGCCAGTGTAGTACATCCGCCACGACCCTCCACTACAAGCCGTGGTACCCAGACTCGCTGAGGGGACTTCACCGCTGATATTTGTGGGCATTTCTGCCACGGATGCAGCAGAATTAATCAGTAGTTGTGCGAATCCTGGAATATTACATTATTTTATTTTATTATTTTTGAAATACTTTTCTTACTTATTATATTTGTTTTAGCAATCGAATCCCAGTCCATAGGATGACTACGGTTCTTCTACACAGCTGCGCAATATTCTTGCACAGCTGTGTTTCACACAAATCATTGCGGATCCTTGTGTTGTAAACACGTCTTGTGTGACGTAAGTACACAATGCACCGCAGCGAAATAATGTCATAATCCCGTCATGCAGTCTCAGCTACGCTGGGGCTGCCTGATGAACTAGTCTTTTTATCTTTATTATCATTCTATTTTTCTTATTATTTTTCTTCCCGACTTAGGATGAGCTGCCTGTATGGACCCGCCACAATGGTCCATATTATATATATATATATATATATATATATATATATATATATATATATATATATATATATATATATATATATATATATATATATATATATATATATATATATATATATATATATATATATATATATATATATATATATATATATATATATTAATCAGTATACGCGTTGTGCATCCCTTTGTTTACCCAGGATGCGCAGGTAATTAAAATAGTATCAGGGATACTCCTTACAGGATTAAAATAATTATCTTTTAATAATTTTTAATTGGGTACGTTGGAGCGTGGGTGTTCTCTGCGGAGAAAATAATTATCCGCACCCAAAGAGAACACCCATGTGAGCTATTGGTCTAGGGGATCAGTAATCAGAATAAAAGTATGCAAGCACCAAGAAATGGAAACAAAAAAAAAGAAAATACCTCTGCGGCACCTCTATGTGCTCTGTTCTCTAACACGCGTCTTATGCGTCACTACTCCTCTAAGGCCACATGCCTACCCGGGAAGTCTATAATTCCTGCCTGGCATGTGATCCGCGGTGCATGATCGTTTGCCATGGTGGTGTAGCGCGGAACGACCGGATGGGTAGCAGATGGGTCCCAGCCGCCCGTCCTGGATTCCATGCTAGAAGCGCACCCCCCTGGGTAGAGCAATAAGCATGTATGGGCCTATACGAGAGGTGTTTCATCGTGCACTCAACGCTTCTCTGGTGACACATGTGCGTTGAGATCGGGAGCGAGTGTGTAACTATAGTGTACCGAGTTGGTACTCGTAAATACTTGTAAAATTAATTATTTCCGTCATCCCTGGCATCTAATAAGACCAGAATATGATGAGCTTTTTAAAACTTCAAACCATTTTAAAATCGTCAGAAATGGCCGAGTTATCGTCAATTTTCCCCATCAAATTATGCTTTGTCAAATGTTTACTGTAGGTGCCTTGCCCAACCGCACCGTATTAGGTTATTGACCTATATATACTTACTACCTCATATAATCAAACTGTAAAAACTGTGATATTGTTTCAATTACAATGGTTAGTTATGTATATGGCAAGTAGCCATCCAGTTCATATGTTTTGCTTATTTTATAGAAAACCTTGGACCACAGTACGCTAGGAAATACTAAACAGCAACAGTATATACATCACTTATTCACGCCACCAACAATTTTACACTGAGTTCGCTGACCGTGCTCTAAATATTTGAGCCTGGCATGTTACCAACTAAACCTTTCTATTCAGCTTGATAGGATAGGTTAAAGTGGTCAGGGACAATTTCTTCATTAAGAGACATATAGTGCACACCTCTTTTCCGGCTCTGCGGTAATCTAGACCCGCACACCAGAAGGTTGTGTAAAATTGGCCAAATACCTATAGGGCCTCGCATTTATCAAGTTATTGTCTTTTTCCACGATCCACTCAGCCGCAAGGCTTCTTAATTGTTTGGATATCCCACCCGCACATTGTACTAATCTGACTCTGGGAAACTATTGGAGGTTTCCGAGCGGTGATGGGCAAAGTGCAGGTTTACATACATCTCCCATTGTATCTTTGGATACTTAGCAGTTAGACACTTTGCCAAAGAAGGAAAGCCCTGCGAAAACATGTAGTTATTATTATTATCATTATTATTATTATTATTATTATTATTATTATTATTATTATTATTATTATTATTATAGTAGGATATATTATTCCCGGTCTGCAGTGCATATTGGGAATATTGGAACATAAACCTAATGCCAGGTCAATAGTTAAGTCCATAGGATTGGTGATGGACGAGACGCTCATCTCCACCCAACTCATTGAACTGTCTGGGCAAGATCTTGGAATCTGCCACGCCCCTACGGCAAGGACACTCACGGTGGATATTCGTCTCTCTACCCCCACCATAACGACATGTCAGTTATTAAATTTGCTTGTGTAAAATGTAGCCATCGTCGAGTGATGTTTTATGTGGTTATGAAGCAGGGCATCTGGAGTCTCACCCAGGTCAGATGTGTTGTGAAGTAACATGTACGCCCGCTATCCATGGAGGTAGATGCTTTCCAAGGCAACCTACGGGAAGCGGGGAATCTGCGGCCGTGGGATAGTTATATATCCAATGATAGGTAGGAATCTCTGCCACTTGCGTCCAAAACTAGTTCTTGTTTCTAAAAACTAAATGATAGGATAGGAATAGCAGAATGCCCGCATAAATAAAGCGGAAACTACCAATACAGTGTCTTAGAATAACCTAAGACGGGGACTTGGGAATCCCACGGGAATCGCTTGCTCCGTCTTCACGTAAACCAGTATGCATCACGTTAATTATATTTCACTAGGATGGTCTTTTCCCTAGCATTTTTGTTGGACAAATGAGTGGCCCTTTTTGCCAACTCTTTTCCTCCGCTTCGGCGTTGAAGGCATTTTCCTGTGACAGAGGCCCACGCAGGGCTATTACCTCTCGCACCAATAGGTAGCATCTAGGACTAAAGCCTGCGTGAGGCACATCCCTCTCGTGTCATCAGGAATCTTTGTATCTGTATCGTGAAGGTATAATAGCTTATATTAAGTTAATCAGTGCCCTCGTTGTGTGGATTCCGCCCTTGAGGGGATACCTCTGTGGATCCACGAATCTGTGTGGTACCTCCGGCGACCCCACGTGCAAAGTACATTAGCTAGCTCTACTTTATGTATTTTTGTATATGCTCATACACTGTCAAACGATCTACCCCTGTTTGACAAACTGTTACTTCTCTTTTTATATATATATATATCATTCTCCATAGTTTAAATTAACATGGAAAGACATACCGGTGACACTAATAGCTGGGATAACACTGTGCAATTTAATCTTAGTGGCAATGGTCAATTGAGTTCCACCGGCCTTAGGAGCTGGTCTATGTATTTCGTGGAGCGACGTCCCATGGGATCCGGAACCCCGAGACTCAGAGCTAGCCAGCCCCCTTGTTCGTCATGCACGTATAGCACAATGGGCGGGTACTTTGTATCGGAATGACCCGATGATAGCCCATGAGCTACACTCAGTCCCATCAGACCAGTCATCCTTATGAAGTGTCAATGCGATCCGTTAAATGGTTAAGGAGGTATGGTCCGGAAACCAATTTCCAAGATGTCTGCCACTGACTGGTGGCCATATTAGATTTCGGAATATTGTAAATTTTGATAAGTTTCTTCACCAGACATATTCCAATGACCATAGGAAGTGATCCAATAAATGAAATCCAGAAACCAACTTTCAAGATGGTACCCCATGGCTGGCGCCAATCTTGGAGTTTGGATCATCGTCAATTTCGATAGGTTTCTTCTCCACACCTAGTCCAAACACCCTATGAAGTTTCAAAGGGATCTGATAAACGGTAACGGAGTTATCATTTGGAAACCAATTTTCAAGATGGCCACTGGTGGCTAGCAGCCATCTTGGAGTTTGTATCATTATCAATCTGGATAGGTTTCTTCCCCAGAGGTAGTCGAAACACCCTATGAAATTTCATAGCGATCCGATAAACGATAACAGAGTTATCACCTGGAAACCAATTTTCAAGAAGGCCACCAGAGGCTGGTGGCCATCTTGGATTTCAGATCATTGTCGATTTCGATAGGTTTCTTCCTCAGACCTAGTCCAACCACTATGAAGGTGCAAAGTGATCCGATAAACGGTGACAAACTTATTATCTAGAAACCAATTTTCAAGATGGCCACTGGTGGCTGGCGGCCATCTTGGATTTTGGATCATTGTCAATCTCGATGTTTCTTTCCCAGAGGTAGTCCAACCACCATATGAAGTTTCATAGCGATCTGATAAACGATAACGAAGTTATCATCAGGAAACCAATTTTCAAAATGGCCACCGGCGACTGGTGCCATCTTGGATTTCGGATCATTGTCGATTTCATTAGCTTTCTTCCTCAGACCTAGTCCAACCACTATGAAGTTTCAAAGCGATCCGATAAACAGTAACAGAGTTATCATCCGGAAACCAGTTTTCAAGATGGCCACCTGTGGCTGGTGGCCATCTTGGATTTCGGATCATCATCGATTTCTATAGGTTTCTTCCCCAGACCTAGGTCAACCACTCTATGAAGTTTCAAAGCGATCCGATAAACGGTAACGGAGTTATCATCCGGAAACCAATTTTCAAGATGGCTACTGGTGGCTGGCGGAAATCTTGGATTTCGGATCATAATCGATTTTGATAGGTTTCTTCCCCAGGCCTAGTCCCACTACCCTATGAAGTTTCAATGCAGTCCGACAAACAGTAATGGAGTTATCATCCGGAAACCACTCTGCCACCCGTACGCCCGCCCGGACGGATGGCGCCATTACATAATACACCGCCAAATTTTTTGGTGGGGTATAAAAAATTAAAAAGAATGAACACACAGTGAGTAATAACAAGTAGAGATAGATACTACTGTAGCACAGACTGTCTGGATGGGTACTGACTGCCCCAGCAAAGCTGGGTACGGAACGGCCACTCCGGATTCGCTCCAAGCACGACCCCCCCCCCCCCCCTGGGTAGGATAGTACGCATACATAAGCCCTATGAGAGAGGTTTCTCGTAAAAAATCAGCTAAGTCCGATAGGATGCGTGGTGCGCATGTGCACGCATCATAGCTTCCCTGACAACACGTCTCGGAATTGGAAGCGATTGCATGCCTATAGTGTACCGAGTAGGTGCTTGTAAATGTTTATAATTTATCCGTTCTCGTTGTTCCTGCTACAGATTAGGACCGGAATTAAACGAGCTTTCCAAAACTGTAAAGCATTTTAAAATCAGCCCAGAAATGGCTGAGTTATCCCCGAAGCTCCCCGCTAAATTGTACTTAGAATATTGCTATAACGTCGTAATCACGTGTATATATTAAACTAAATACAGAGATATGTGTACACGTGGTCGATACGTCACTAGCATGCCAGCACGCTGATTGGCTGGTGCTCGGCCGCTGATGGGTTGAGGCGCCCGGCTCTGACGTCACAGCGAGTATATAAGGGGTGAAAAATCGAGGATCAGGAGCATAGCCAGCGTGGAAGCCGGACCCGTGCATGACTACTGGACCACCAGGATGATGGATGGCCATCCGGGAGTAATAAACTAAATTTAAAGTTAGACTTTCCAAATGTAAACTCTGTGGGAGGGGCCGTGTGGGCCCAGGATGTAATCATGCGCGATGTAGAGCTACGGTGATTCTTGGTGGACGACTCGCCGGATCTGCTAACCAAACTGAAAAGTGGACACTAAATTCTGCACTGCATGTCGTGTGTGTTTTAATTCACTTTTGGACCATAGTCTGGTGGACTTTGCTAGGTGCGCCGCACGAGCTATGCGACGCATCCCGCACCATGTGCCAAGTTAATTATATACCGCCCTCTTTGTTAATGGGCAACCTTTAACTTTACTACTTCCGTCACCAGACGGAGAACTTTCTCACTCCCGCATAAATTATGATTTAGTTACAGAGATTATCTAATAGATGTCATTTCACTGTTCTGTTTCACTGCCCTGAGTATGCACCGTATCTACCCTGCCTGAAGGAGTCAGCTTGCGGAGCAAACCTGCGGAGACCAGCTGCGGAAATCGCCTGCAGAAATCGCTCCAGCTCCAGAGAACGTGTCAACTAGTGATATGAATATGTTAGCGCCTCAATTTCAGTACCGACGACTATTGGGTACTCAAGTAACTATACTATTGTACATCTAATTATTATTTCCATATATGGCACTGATGACTAATAGGTGCCTTCCCGGTCTTAGGACCACAATTTATAATTTCTTTATTACTGTTCATATTATCCTTATTGCCTGTAGGTGCTTTAACTAGACGCACAGTTTAGGTCTTTCAACCTGATATGTACTACCTCATTAATTCTTATATGAATTGTCATTGTTCATTGCATTGGTTAGTTGTATATGGCAGATAGCCATTCCGTTGATATGTTTTGTTTAATTATAGAAAACATAGACCGCAGCATGCTAGGAAATACTAAACAGCAACATTTATATCCGCATCACTTATTCCAGCTATCATCAATTTTACACTGAGGTCGCTGACCATGCTCTAAAGGTTTGAGCCTGGCATGTTACAGTCTAAACCTTACTTGACTGGACTACAGCTTCTTTTGATTCCCATTCCGCTTCAGTGAACCTGGAAGGACGAGATAATTGGGCGGCCAGAAAATTTAACTTACCAGGTACGAGAGCTGCACAGAGAGAAATGTTGCGGCCTCTGCACCAGTGAAAAATTATCAAGGACTCGGAAGAGAGACTGTCCTGGTCCCTCCCTGATGATTGAAGAACGAGACTACTGTGAAATTGTCCGCGAGGATAAGAATTGATAAACCAAGAAATATGGGACCCCAATGGACTGGGGAATGTAAAAACAGCACACCACTCGAGAAGGTTGATGTGGTAAGAGGCTTCCAGGGGGGGGGGGGCATAGCCTGAAATGTTCCTGGAAACAAGATAGCCCCCCCCCCCACCCACACATTCCTTCCAGGGGAGTCTGAAAGAAGATGGCTTGAAGAAATGGAATGTGATGAGACTGTGTAATTAAATAACCTGAGGAAAGGGGAAAGAACTGGACCACTCCGTAGTAGGGTTTGGATGACCTTCCAAACTGATACTCAGAAGATGGAATTTAATGAGGAAACAAGGAACTAGAGTGTCCAGATAAAGGATCCCAAGGGACATGTGAAAAAGCTGAAAGGCCTTCTCCAGAAATAGGCCCAAGAAAACACCTTTCCACCAACACCAACAGGGTTATAATAAGAAGGAAGATCTGGTCGAAATGAACTAGACCACACTGAAATACTGGAATGTAAAGGCCATAACAATGTGAACGGAATGAAAACATTCTCTTTGATTAAGATCGAAAAGAATCCCTAAGTGAGAGACTATCTGATTGGAGATAGACGAGATTTTCTATGTTGCCAATCAGCCTAGAGGAAGACATATTCGGATAACTACTGACACATCCGAGGACAGAGACATAGGAATAACGCCTTGAAGAGTTAATTGTCTATGCAGACCTGAACTGAAAAAGGGGGGTTAAATTTAAAACAAGCAGGCACGAACAAAGACATGGGTGAACACAAAAGGGGGGGGGGGAAGGGGGAGGCCGACAATTAGGAAGTGACACTGCCATACTGGGTTAAGGGATGTGATACGAAGAGAAATTTTGAAGGGAAGGGTGAAAGGAGACTTGAAATAAGATTCCTTCCGGACTAAAGAAGGGTCCATAAGTCTGCATGAAAGGCAAAAATTAAAGACTGGACCGAACCATTATGAAATTGGAAGCCAAGATGAATAGTCATAGTTCTGAGGATTATGAATCCCAAGCCTGAAGATTCACTGGGAATGAGGGAACTGTAAACCAATGAGGAATAAGAGAAAAAGAGGGTGGATCCTCCGACAGAGAGGGTAATGACCGTGAGAAAAGGTATTGTCACGGTTGTGACTAGAGACGAGAATTTACACACCTACAAAATCTAGTAACAATAGTGGAATGACATGTCATGGAATGTAAACCACATAGCTTACCATGCGCTACATTGATTTAATGGCTACGAATTGTGTCCGCTTCATAATTTATCATGACAGGTACAAAATGCACAGGAATAGTGCATTGGAAACTGACATAGAAATTGAGAAGTCGTTGAAAGATGGTCATTAAATTCTGCGGCCATTTGCAGAGGTTTCCCTTTTACCATAACCCAGATGCGCGTGTACGCGAGCGTTCATCCTGATTACATCATAGGAATTTGATTGTAGCTAGAATCTAGGCCAATGGGATTCCCCGAAAATGACCAAAGTGGTTGCTTGGTCGCTCCCGAGGGTATATAAGGATGTCTGATCCTCAGAATTTTTACCCTGGTTTCACGACCACCCAAGTGTTACAAATTTGCGGACACTTGAGCAAATAAGCGACCAATTTAAGAATCAAAGAAGCGACCGAAACTTTAAATCATCAAGGTGACCGGGATTAACTAGTATTGCATCGTCCATACATTATAGCCATTAGTGTCGTCATAATTCGTCTGCTATACGGGAGAGGTTCTGTTAGATTCACGCACACTTCCTCCCTCCGAGAATTATATTGGCATTGCTATCTATACGTCTGGATTGCTATGTGCATTCGTTCAACTGATTGCACTCTTGTGATACTATTTCAGTGGCATATTGAGGCTAACTTCTAAAGCTTAGAAGCTTGTAAACTTATCAGATAACATTAAATTAGTACTGATTAGCCTATCTACTTACCGCCACTATTATGTAATCCATTCCAGTTGACAGTTGCTTTCATTCGTGCGTCAGCTGATAGCTATTCAGTATTTGTTGGAGAATAAATTGTCCATGTCGGTTATTTAAATCTATCTCTTCTTATTCGAATCCATGAATTAATTGTCCATCCATAAATTAAGTGACCAGTCCATCGCAGCTAACACATTGCTGCTGGTGCTTCTAGTGCTCATACAATATCAGCTTACAACAACCACCGCCCACATCTCTATACAAGCAGCGCTGTTCTGACAGTGAGAAACAGCTGGAGTTTCTCACGTACCACGACAGTTAGGGCACTGGGTGTGACCTCATTTCATGCACAGAGTGATAGACAGGGCGTTGTCTATCAAATTAAAGCAACGCAGTCGCTTTAAAGGAATACTTCAGCCAATAGGGTTATGTTAATCGCGTCAATTGATTAATTGGCATATTCTATTGCCTGGACGTTTCTTTGAAAGGCATGCAGGTATAACTTCATCAGCAAAGCTGTCATTACAGCATGTTTAAAGGGACACTAGTTAATGCTATTGTATTGATGAGTACACGCACGCATGTTTTACCAATCAATTTCATTGACTCGGTGCCGCTCTAAAGATCTGTGTCAGCCCAAACTAAGAGGTTCTGAGTGAGAGGGTACATGTGAGGTTGAGACGGAGCCAAACATCCGAGATCAACCTTCATATTGGGTCAATGACCTATTGGTGGTCGAGGTCAATCAGTGCTATTCAGAGCTGTTATTCTAGCAATTGCAATTCTTACCAGCATTTATACACTACCACAAAAACCCAGACCGGCCGTGCTACAGTATTAACAATCCACTGATCAAAATCAAAGAAACCGAATGGTCCTAGAGGAGGACGACAATCTGACAGCTAAAAAGGGAAATAAGAAGCCTCCCAACGGAACATATATTTGTAAGATACCTAATATCTGAAAAAGAAATATATAAAGGAAGAATAAAGGCTAGAAGACTCAATATTCCAATTAGGGCTAGGCTGAAAAATAGTTAGGTTGTTTGACATTTAAGTTATTTTTTATTAGCTCAGTATTAGTTCAACTGTTCTTGAGCCTGTTGAATTATTTAGGATGTTATCATGTGATCTGATAGTGATTTCTAACCATTGATTTATTCTTTTGGAAGGTAATGATATCTGAAATCGTGTGAAAGGCGATGTTTCTTAGCACTCTTCTTATTAAAAAGCGGTAGACATAGAAAACATTATAGATAAATTTTATTATAGTGTTTAAAATAGATTTCGTGGCAAATCTAAATCCCATAGTAAACCTATGGGAGAGGAGAGAGACAATATAAAACCAGATAAAAATAGATAAAACAATACTCATCTATATTGAAGATCTATATCATATCCACAAGATACACTCTCAGTAAACAAAAAAGGAACGAAATATACGGAGCGAAATGTCAACGACAATAAAAAGTGACGGGAACGATGACGACAATCTGACAGCTACCGGAAGTAGAAAAGAAAGGAATGAAAAAGATTAATTTCGCGCCTAAAATCACCAATCCCGCAAAGGCAGGAAAGACCATGACTCTAAATAAAAGGCTTTAGCTAAAAAGAAGTAAATAGCCTTGAAAATCAGCTATATTGTGGACAAAAACGCGATAGTCACCTAGACGAAATGAGACGACGACGAATTGACTACTATAACTACAAGGGGCTGACGATAAACTGACAGATACTGGAAAAACAGAGAAATTTCGGGATATAGTAAAGAAAGTCGCAAAACACCATGAGGGCAAGTGTAATCTGACTTTTAGGAAATGAATATTCAAAACAAAAGATGATAAATAGGGAGAAATAGCCTTAAACGAGCGAAATATTCGCAATAAAGATAGCACAAAAAGTAAATTCTCCTTACGTTATGAAAGTATGTCAGCCTGCCAACATAAGAAGGTACAATACAAAAACAGTAACAATTGCGCCTCTAACGTGGGACGAATAATGGCCAATACATAGCTAATTAGAAATGCGCAGTAATCTGACAGATAGGAAAGTGTGCGGGAGGACCTTGAGAACGACGTGCACACATATTGATGCAATGCATCAATGAAAAGATCCTGGTTCAACTTTTCTTATAAGTTCAGAAGCAAAACTGATATATAACATGAACACATGTGTAGCATATAATACTTATTCAACATGGGTGGTTCTATTATATTCAGTCAATGAGGATAAGAAACCTATTCTATATCTATACTATTCTCCATGTATATTTGTGAAACTGTGTGCTGGGCTGGGTTGGGTTAGGGCTAGGGTATACAATAAAGCCTGACTATGAATGGTTTTAGGTGAGCCGTTGTCGTAAAGTTGATTGCACGGAAATTAGTAACATTTGTAAACGTAGAATAGCTATTTGTGATAATTCAGTTCCAGGAACTTTCCAGAAGCTATAGCACCATGGTTACCGATTGTTTTATTTAAAAAGCCTCGGATTTATTTTATTTAAATCAAATTTATTTTATTTAAACCAGATTTGTTGTATTTTCTTTCCCAAATGGTGAAAAGTGAATTTCCGCAACAGGTAATTATGAAATGGTATATTGAATGATTGCTTCACTAAATAGGCTTCCCAACTTAAATTTAATTAACTAAGTAGTGGGACTAATAACTGTATTACAATTTTAAGCATTTTCTAAGTGGCAAATTATTGGGGTACAACATGGCATGACACAATGATGTTGGTGTCAAAAGGTCAAAGTCACTGTGACCTTGGTAAAACACTTTTTCAACTTTAATATTTTCCATTTAGCGCAACCTTTCTGTAATTCTAATTTCCTTTGTCATTTAGTGTAACATATTACGGCAACCTTAATCTGCGGCGGGCAACCTGAAAATGCATGAAATGACATCATAGGTTGCCATTTGGTCAACTAGATCTTTTCTAACCCTGCTTCAGAACTTGTATACAGAATTTTGATTGGTCAAGTTTATTGGTGAAAACCTTATATTTGATGAAAAATTTACCGAGAAATTGTCAAAACGCTACTCCGCTTGGTGGATTTCAACTTACATGTACTTTGGCTGGATGATCCTATGGGGCTAGGCTTCAGAACTTGTATACACAATTTTGATTGGTCAATATTTTTGGGTGGAAATCTTAGATTATGTAATTGTCAAAATGCTACTCATCATTAAGCGCTTGATAGATTTCAAACATAGTGGGCTGAAGACCCTGTCGCGGTAGACTCCAGAACATCTGTTCAGAATTTTAATGGGTCGATTTTCTTTTGTGAAAATCTTATAAAATGAAAAATTTACTGGAAATGGTCAAAATGCATCTCCCCCATAACCGCTTGGTGGATTTTATCTAAATTTGGTTGGAACGATTCTAAGTGGTAGGTTCTTGAACTCTTATACAGAATTTTGGTTGGTCAATTTTTTGGTGGCCATTTGGATTTTTTTTAATTTTCCAGAACCATTGAAAATGCTACTCCTTAATAAGTGCCCCGATTTCAATGAAACTTGGGTGGAAGATCCTACATGTATCATGGTAGGCTTCAACCTATCAAACAAGAATTTTGACTGGTTAATTTCTTTGGTGACCATCTTTGTTTTTTTAATAATTATCCATCATGTCTACCAGTAACTAAATGCAAATCGTTTAAATGCAAATGGTTCAGGTGGGCATTACAGGCCTTTGGGCCTCTTATTGATAAGGGTATTGAGTATTAAGTCTTCTATATTTATTTTATGTTTAAAGGTAAGCGTCATAGTGACTGTTCATTGCAAAACCGTAAAGCTGAGTTTCATGGTTGCATTTGCAACATCTTCAATCAATGTTGTTCAATAAAAAGTATACCAATTCAGTCTAATAAAGATAATTGAGTTTAATTTGATTAATTAAATGATTTACTACATTTGTAACTTTCAGCTCTTGGAAAGTCTATCTTTGATCATCTGGTTGGTGCTCTGGTTTTGCTATTACTCAATCATGAATGGATTACTTCTAAACATGGTAAGAATGTTGATGGTAACAATATATACCATGTTGATGAGGATGTCGTTAATAAATATGTTATAGTCTTAAATATGTACAGCAGTAAGTTATAATTCCATAAGAGGTGATGCAGAGGTGTAAAAAATCAATCTTATTAAATCAATCTTATTAAATACATGTAAGAGCGACGCGGAGGCGGGCGGGTAATAAATTTATCTAATTATCACCACTTGTTTTGGGAAAAACCCATATCCGATGGGATATTGCAAATGCCTGTGCAGGGCTTCCACTAGTGGAAGTCCGGGAGTCCTATATTTCCAAAGTTCAGGTTTGGACACCCCAAAAACATACCTAGACTTCTTAACTTTTGGCCATGACATCTCTAAAAACAATGATTTTAACCAATTTACATGTATTTGAACCAATTTAGACTTCCATGTTTCTTGCTTGGACACCCAATAGCATTACCTAGGAAGTCCCAGACTTCATGTGTTTAGAAATTAGCGGAAGCCCGGAGCCTGTGTCTGTCTGTCAGCCTATCTCTCTCAAAAGCATTTGGTGGAATTCAGCCAAATTTGTCATGTGGGGTTTAGTGCTGCACCCAGGGCAAAGATTCAGGTGGACAATTTGAGTTTTTGGGCCCTTTCCACTATAGGGGACTGCTAAATGTAAGAGGACATTTGCATTTTCAGGTGGCCAATTGCCCCCCCCCCCGGGCTCACCATCAGTGCAACACTGTGGTGGGGTGGAGGTGGGGTCGTTGCATGGTGGGGTGCGGTACATGTAGAATCTAGAACTTCTTTTCAGAATTTTGATTAATCAATTTTTTGGGTGAAAACCTAATGGAAATGGTCAAAATACTCCTTCTCTATAGCTGCTTGACATGTTTCAACCAAATTTGACTAAATTGATTTTATGGTGGTAGGCTCTAGAACCTCTGTTCAGAATTTTGATTGATAAATCTCTTTGGTGAAAATCTTAGATTTTATGAAAAATTTACTGGAAATGGTCAAAATACTACTCCTCCATAGCGGCTTGACATATTTCAACCAAATTTGAGTAGATGGATTCTATGGTAGTAGGCTCTTAAATTGAACTTCTTTTCAGAATTTTGATTGATCAATTTTTTGCATGAAAATCTTAGACTATATTAAAAAATCTACCGGAATTGGTCAAAATGCTACTCCTTAGCTGCTTGACATATTTCAAACATATTTGACTAGATGCATTCTAGGTGGTAGAACTCTAGAACTGCTATTCAGAATTTTAATTGATAAAGTATTTGGGAGAAAATCATACATTTTATGAAAAATTTACCGGAAATGGCCAAAATACTCCTCCATTGCTGCTTGACCTATTTGAACCAAATTTGGTTTAGGTGGATTCTATGGTGGTAGGCTCTGAAACTTTTGTCAGAATTTTGATTGATCAATTTTTTGTGTGAAAATCTTAGATTTTATTAAAAATCTACCGGAAATGGTCAAAATACTACTCCTTAGCTTCTTGACAGACTTCAACTAAATTTGCCTGGAACGGTTCTTAGTAGTGGTAGACTCTAGAACTTCTATTCAGAATTTCGATTGGTAGATTCTTTGGGTGGATTTAATCTTAGATTTTGTAACAAAAATAATCAGAAATTGTCAAACCTCCCAATTACTCCTCATTAACCGCTTGGTGGATTTCAACCTAGTTTGGCTGGAAGGACCCTATGGGTGTAGGTTTCAGAACTTGTATACAGAATTTTGATTGGTAAATTTCTTGGGTGAAAATCTTGAATTTTATGAAAATTTACCGGATATCATTTAAAGCACTCCTCATTAACTGCTTGGACGATTTCAACCAGACTTGGATGGAAGGACCCTATAGTCGCAGGCTACAGATCCTATGTGCAGAATTTTGATTGCTAACTCTTTTTACAGCCATCTTGGATTTTCCATGTTTTGGTAAATTGGTTAAAAGACTACCCCTCATTAACCGCTTGGTAGGATTTAAATCAAACTCGGTTGGATGGACCTAGGTGGGTATGCTTCAGAACGTGTATACAGAATTCTGATTGGTCAAGTCTTTTGGTGGCCATCTTGGATTTTTTTTTAATTATCCATCATGTGTATTTAAATGCAAATGTTTCAAATGCTAATGGTCCAGGTGAGCGCCACAGGCCCATGGGCCTCTTGTTTTAGTTTTGTAAGCATGTTAAGTTATTTCTGAGTTGTACATATATTTTATGGGTTTACAAAACCTTGGGAAACAATTGGATGTGCTATGGCTAGGATCACAATCTTTGAATGGCCCAGATGCTAAATACAATATGGCCACGGCCATCTTGAAAATCACTTTTCATATGATAAGGTACATGTATAACTTTGATTGAATTATTGAAACATTAAGAATCCTTTGTGCGGGGTTATGTAAAATCCACCAGACAGCCAGTTTAAAAATAAATTGGTTTCCATTGGATGACCATCATTACTACATACAACACTAACCCCTTTAATGGTTAAGATTTGCCAAGAAATGTTTTGCTTAAGTGAACGACCAAGTCTATTTTTGAAAATTTACAATGGCTGGCTTGGTTATTGAAGCAGTCATTCCTGTAATAACATTTCAAAAATAGTCTAGTGTCAGGAAAATGGACATTTCACATGATAACTGCAGAAGCCAGTTTTGGCTCGCTTGAGCAGTACATGTACAATTTTCTGAAAAGTCCCAACTCAGGACTTTATAAACGAGTTTAGTGCCATGAACACGCTGTTATTTCTAAAAGTCCTAGCATTTTCCAATGTTGGCATTCTACACAACATATTGTATTTATGCTAAAAAGTTCCAGCTTTCCCCAAGGCTGGGACATTTAAAAAAAATAGAATACATGTATTTAAATGTTCTAGCTTTTCCACTGTTGAAACTCGGGACATCCTAGGATTTTTCAAAGTTTAGGACCTTTTGGCTTTCATGGAAAAAGAATCCTGTGATTCCCAGGAATCAGGAAAAAGCCAAGAATTTTTTTCTGCAGTGTTCATGCCATGTTATAGAAAAGATAACTTCATGCCATATTAATTACAAAACATAAGTATTGGATTCACTACATGTACCACTATTTAAGGTCAATATTACAGACATCATTACATACTGTAGATATTTCTTAATAGGACATAAAGATTTGTTTATTTTTTGCAGATTAACCATCTTCATGTCAGTCATTTTAATGGAGAATCAGGTGTCAAGGAACAGTCTTTCATCTGATGTCACTTTGTTTTCAATCGTGTTTTCAATTAACTGGCCATAGCAAAATGAAAAATTAGGCTTTGGGACACTCGGCTCCAGATCATTGTCACATGTAAGTTTTATATATAGTAATCACTATGTCCGTGCATGTGTCTGCGAATGTGTGCATCTGATCCGACTTTTTGCCCGGACCATATTTTCTTGAAATGGTTTTTCCTGTATACGCACCATTTGAACTACGGTATATGAATGCATCATAGACTAAAGGCGCGGCATGTATCAAAAGTAGGTCAGTGTGACTTAATTTTCACTGATCACTGAACATCATAGTTTATTCTTGTCCAGGCTGTAGTTTCAAGGTTTTGTCTCGCCTTCGAAGCAGAAAGCAAGACATATGTGTCACTTTTATGGTGGTGATGATGGCGACAACAATGTTAAGTTTTTGCGATTAGCCAAACGTCTCAATATTTCAGGATCAGTTAATCCTATTAGAACTAAACTTGGCTATGTGGTTACTTATACTTTTAGGAAGCAGCATGATGACACTGAGGTCACACGGTCAAAGGTCAAGGTCACTGTTTAGCAAACTTCTCGTTTTATCTTTCAGGATTGATTAATCCTATTGGAATTAAACTTGGATACAATGTTACCTATAATGTTAATGTAGGAAGCAGCATGCTGACATGGAAGTCTTGTGGCCATCTAAGATTTTCCCCTCGATTTTTTTGCTCACCATCCGTCCTTCAAATCACAATTCACTTATGCTTTGAACGATTGCAACCAAATTTGGCTGGAAGGATCCTATCGTGGTAGGCTCCAGATCATCTATTTAGAATTTTGATTAGTTAATCTTTCTGGCGGCCGCCTTGGATTTTCTGAAAATTTTCCGGAAATCATTTACAACGCTGGTCCCCCAATATAAATGTGCTGACTTCAACGAAAATTTGGGTGGACTAATCCTATGCTGGTAGAGTTCAACACTTCTAACGAGAATTCTGATTGGTCAGTATTTTTGGCGGCCATCATGGATTTTCTGAAAATTTCTGGAAATTAGTTAAAAGGCTAGACTCCTTATTAACCTCTTGGCCGATTTCAAACAAACTCGGTTTGTAAGGGCCCTAAAGTGGCATGATCCGAAACCTCTATACCAAATTTTGATTGGTATATTTTTTCGGTGGTCATCTTAAGTTTTCTGAATAATGGTGGCAAATCGTTTAAAATGCTACTACTCATTAACTGCTTAGGCAATTTCAACCAAATTTGACTCAAATGATCCTATGCTGGTAGGCTCCAGAACTTCTGAACAAGAATTCTGATTGATCAATATTTCCAGCATCCATCTTGAATTTTCCGAAAAATTACGGGAAATCATTTGAAATGCTATTCATTATTAACTGCTTGGGCCATTTCAACCAGACTTGGCTGGAAGGATACTTCAGAATTCAGATACAGAATTTTGATTGGTCAATTTTTCTGGTGACAATCTTGGATTGCGACACTGACACTCAAATGTCATACAAAGAGGTCCTCGGGGAGCAGCTAGCTGACATCGACATCAGCTTCGATCTGAACGAAGCCCTAACCAAAATACCGAAATCTATGGAATCATCAGCTACCAGCACCATAGGTGTTCTTAAAACAGCCGAACTAGGTATACTGACAACCCTCTAGTAGTAAAACTGTCAGCGGAGCAGAAAGCAGTACGGCTGCGTATCTATCAGTGTCCAAAGTGAAGACCGCACCAAACTACGCCGGTAGCACAATGACATTCTGCGCCACATTAGCGAATGCTTAAAAGATCTTGCTATTCAACAAGCAGACTCCCTAGCAGATAAAATCAATGTCATGAATGACTCACAAATGTTTCGGGCAGCCCGGGCCTGAGAGGATGAGAGTTATTGACTACACACCACCACTCACTGTACACGACTCTGATGGACACTTTATCGGGACTGACCAGGGCACAGTCGAGGCGATGCGAGAATGGTTCAAGGAACAGTTCACTGACCATGATGATGAGCCTTTCAATCTGATCGTGTGGTCATCGTTCATCATTAATTTTCCACTAAAAATTGAGTGTACTGAATTCCCAGTTTTGTATTTTATGTCTTGTTGCTACTGAATTTAAAGTTCTGTGTCTGTTCAAATGATAATGGTTCAAATGTTAGGGGCATTAACATTTGTTCAACAGAAGTTGATACGTAAAAAACATGGCCGCCATGGACCAATCAAAGTGTAACATGCTTGGTGGCCATATTGGATATTTGTATTTGACGGATTTTGAAGACGAAATTGTTTTTATATAGGTTTTTAGCTTACCTGGCCTAAAGCCAAGTGAGCTTATGCCATTGTGACCATCCATCGTGTGTCCATCAGCTTTTCCTTTAAGCGACTTCTCATGAACCACTGGGCCGATTTTAATTATATTTCGCAGGTTACATTCTTTGAGTATATAGATTCAAGTTTGTTCAAAGGAAGCCGATCAGACAATTTGACCAGCGGCCATCTTGGATTTTGACCGATTTTTAGAAATGTATTTAAATATTTTCTCAGAAACCGCTTTGGGGGTTTAATTCAAAACTCATGAAATATCATCTAGGGCAACAACTGAACCAAGTTTGTTCAAGGGAGCTTGACTTCATCTCCAGAACCTTTGGAGAACCGAAATGTGGGAGATATGATTAGGGACTTAAAGGACCATTAATGTTTGTTCAAGGGAAGTTGATCCATCAAAAAACATGGCCGCCATGGAGCAATCAAAATGTGGCATGGTTGGTGGATATACCGGTATCGGATTTTCTTATTTGATGGATTTTGAAGCTGAAATAGGTTTTATCTAGTTTTTTGGGTATGCTGATTTCAAATTTCCCACTCTTGTAACTGTCGGATAAATGGTTTGGCAGCCGTCTTTGATCTTTTCCCCCCACCAAAAACTCCCATACTAAAGTAGTGGGAAAGTGAAAATGTTTTTCAAGCATATTTGGCAGAAAGCATCAGTGCATATAGATCCAAGTTTGTTCAAACGAAGTCAATCAGTTTGGCCAGTGACTATCTTGGATTTTGGCAAATCTTTAGAAATGCCTATAAAAACTTTCTCCGATTCCAAACTAATAAAATGTCATCTAGGGCAAAAGCGTATCCCAGTTTGTTTAAGGGAACTTGATTGGCCAAATAGTTGGGTGGCCATCTTGGATGACCTTGTTTTCTTGACAGCGACTTATTTTCCAGTCCCGCTAAACACTTTAGGCTGAAATTTGATTAGGGACTAAGGGACATTAAAGTTTGTCCATGGGAAGTTGATACATAAAACAACTTGCCCACCGTTGATCAAGTAACATTTAGCGTGTTTGGCGGCCATCGTGGATTTTCTGAAACTCATATAAAAGACTACTTATTAACCACTGGGACAATTTTAATAAAACTTGGCTAAACATTCACAGAAATTAGATTGGTAAATTTTTCCATTGGTCATCTCATTTTGTTCGGTTGTGCCAGTTGCCAATAATTCCAGGTGAGTGATATAGGTCCCTTTGGGCCTCTTTTTGGGTATTCTAATTTCAAATTTGGAGTTTTCGAGCCTCTCAGATAAATGTTTTGCTGTCCATCTTGGATCATTTTCCCGCCAAACGCTCCCATACTAAAGCAATAGGACATTATAAATTGTCTTCTCGAGAATCCACTTAATCGATTTCAAGTATATTTGCCAGAGAGCATCCTTAGACCATAGAGATCCGGATTTGTTGAAATAATGCTGATCAGCCAATTTGCCCGGCAGCCATCTTGGATTTTGGCTGACTTTTTGAAATGTTTTTAAAAATCCTCTTGAGGGACTGATTCAGAATTCATGAAAGGTCATCTCGGGCAACAGCTGAACCAAGTCTTTTCAAGGGAAGTTGATTTGCCTCATGTCTAGTTGTTATCTTGAATGACCTAGTTTTCGTGAAAATGACTAGTACTACAGAATTGCTGAATGGATCGGGCAGAAATTTGGGAGATATGATTAGGAACTAAGGACCATTAAAATCTATTCAACAGAAGTTTATATGTGAAGGAACATGGTCGCTGTGTTCTTGTTATAATTTTGGCCAACTCCTTCAGGTTCTACTAATAGTTTCTAAATATTAAATTAATGCTTCTTAAAAATCGATTACGACATCAAAAAGCAACCATCTTGCAAGGATACTACTACTACTACTACTACTACTACTACTACTACTACTACTACTACTACTACTACTACTACCACTACCACTACTGCTACTACTACTACTACTACTACTACTACTACTACTACTACTACTACTACTACTACTACATCATGTACTACTACTACTACTACTTTTTTTTTTTTGGTAACACGATCAATGGATCGTGTGGAAATCCATAATACCCAAAAATAAACTGACTGAAAGAACATTAAACATAGAATAAATCAAAGAGAACAAACGATTATATCAGTCATGTGTATAAATAAACAATAAATATACGGTGGTCAAACGATTAATTTAAAAATTCAAAACAGCTAAATATGTCCCTTTAAAAATTCCAAGTAACTAGCTCAACAAATTACATTTATTACATTTATAAAAGCTCACGCGAACATAGGCTGTGAAACAACCACAGCGCTCGGACGTATTTAACACACACAGTCACTCGGGAACAAATTAATCAATAATCAACGCCCCGCAGGATAATCTATAAAAAGTAAACACTGAGATATTACACCGAGCTCAGTGAAGTGACAATGTAACCTACATAGTTGAAGAGGGTTGAAACTTAACATACGATTTCAAACAATACAATGTACCTTGAAAATGAGATTCCATAATTATCCCGGGACAAACACAATTATATGTATACATGCTAAGTATTTCCAATCTATTATTAGGAAGCAGTACGTTGAATGTTAAATTTATTTTAGTCGAAAGCAATTAACTTTTGGATTCGGATTCTAAGATTACCCCGGAACAAACATTATTAATACAAAATGTTGGATTGTTTATTAACATTGAAAAACCCCAAAATGAGTTAACCTGTTCAAACGACCACCTAAATTTAGGGACAAGATTTAACCCTTTCAGAGCAAACACTCGCAATTTTCATCTCAAACTGATTAGCAGAGTTTTAGAGTGCATGCGCGTGTTGGAGCTGTTGCTGCGTGAAGTAAATGCTGCTGTTTCACATAGTAACAGTCAGCGCACATGCATGCACACGCACGCACACTCTAAAACCACTAATTTTGCATGTGCTTTAAAATAATACTTTAGAAATATATAGTTAGCTTTTAAATATAGAAAACATCAAAACAAAGTAGTTTGAAACAAAATCACAGCTCCAAGCGCACAAATACATGTATATTATTTAATAAATCACTCCAGAGGCCAATTACGGTGGATAATAAAAAATCAAATTTGTCGAAACAATGGAAATCAAATCACCAGAGCACCAAATAACTTCAAAAGAATGAAGTCTATTTTTAGTCACTGCATCATGAAATTCACGTTTAAGGCAATACGAGAACAAGGCACGAAAAGCGCACTTCAATTTCTCAAAACTGCTGGAGTTAAACCCTGTATATGAGTCACTAACTATCGTACAACGATGCTTCCAAATTGCCCAGACCGCCACACTCAAACAAAATAACAAGATCTTCTTTGCATTATTAGTCAGATTATAAGCGTCTAATTCATGAAATAGAATTGCATCTTGGATTATGTTGATATCAACTGTAACAATTTTCCTAAATATCTGTTCAATGTACATCCAAAATTGGGAGACGGGCAAACACTCTGTAAACAAATGGATAATGGTTTCCTCAGTGTCTGTACAAAATAGACAGTGGTCATTATTTGCTATGCCAACTTTCTTGAGGAGGGGGCCCACCCATAGTTTTCTATGAAGCAATCGCCAGACAACATCCCTTGCTCGATTAGGTATGTGTGGTGAATGGATATTTTTCCAAACCACATCCCAACTCTGGGGAGAATGTTCAGTCCTTTCCCATGCCGTGACAGCCTTTTGGAATAGTAATATTCTGCAGCATTAAAATATTATACCACCCCTTATTCCTTAACGTATATGAAAAACGTCCATCAGTACTTTCCAGGATTAACTTGGAGCAAGCATCATTCACAGACCCATTAGGGAGAAGAAACCATTCCATTGGAATTGCTTCCTGTAACCGTTTTAGAAGGCGCTGCACGTCAATTGGGCGTAAAGATGTTACTCGCGATATGTCATATAGTGATTTCCATTTTCGAGTTTTCACATCCACAATATCACACAAATTTTGAATACCATGCTTAGCAAAAGAAGTGTAATATAAAACTCTGCCTTCATATAGAATATGATCATTCCCCCATAGGTACTGGCTGGAGGCATGCTCCCAGCAAAGAGGTGAATCTTCTTTGCGAACAAACTTAGCTAAAGCAGCTTTAATGTCCAAAAATATCGATGGAATCCGTGTGTAATTCGGTGGAGGTTTAGAAGACCAGAAAAAGGATTTAGCTGAAAATGGCTCAATAAACCTTTCTATAAGGCATCTAGACACATTTGCCCACTGACTATCTGAATGAAGTAAATCATCTAATAATTTCAGCCTTAACGAGACGCATTTAATTCTTAGGTCTGGAATGGAAAGCCCACCATCAAGCTTATTATTAGTACAGACACGTTGTGAGACAAGGTGTGTTTTACCCTCCCACAAATAATCAAATATCATCTTGGTAATTTCCTTTTCAACATGTTTGGGCATATTAACAACTGCAGCAATATACCAAAGTTGTGACAATATCAAATTATTGATCACTATTGCCCGGCCAAAAATAGTCAGACGTCGATGTTTCCATTGAATAATTTTCTTGCTCATTTTAGAAAGCAAGTTTGTCCAATTAATGGAATCATGGTGTGTTCGACTGAAATGAATGCCTAAGATCTGTATTTTGTCAGTGGACCAATTGATGCTTAATGGCTGATCATTTCGATCTTTCCATGAACCCAAAAACAAACCTACTGATTTTTCTTTATTAATTTTGAGCCCTGACGCTTTTTGGAAATTCTCCAAAATAAGATGTAAACGATTAAAATCACTATTTTGGCCAACAAAAATAGTCGTAGCATCGGAATATTGTGATAATTTCACTGGTGTCATAAGACCACGAATACACAGTCCATGATAATGTATATCTTCTCTTATTGTCGCTCCCAAGGTTTCCATACAAATTACAAATAAAAGTGCTGACAGTGAGCAACCTTGTCGAACCCCTCGTTCTAAGACAACTGGCTGGCTTATAAAATTGTTCACAAGGATTCTACTAGTAATGCCATTGTACAATATTCGGATCCATTTAATAAAATTGGGCCCAAAGCCGAATCGATTTAATGACATCAACAAAAACTTCCACTCCAAACGATCGAAAGCCTTTTCATTATCTAATGCCACAATGGCACCTGGAATGTTATCCTTTTCAACTAACTGAATCAGATCTCTAATGAGCGCAGTGTTGGTTAATATTGATCTACCAGGTATTGAACATGTCTGAGCAGGATTAATAACGTCGCCCAGCACCTGACCTAGTTTTAGTGAAAGAGCTCTAGAAATAATCTTGTAATCAACTCCAAGGAGAGAAATTGGCCTATAATTCCGTATATCACTCCGGTCACCCTTTTTAAATAGCAGACGTACATGTGCTTGAGACATTGTCAAAGGAAGTTTTCCCTGATGGAAAATTCCTTTAACAATCTCACAGAATTTCGGACCAATGAGATGCCAGAAAGTAACGTAGAACTCAACAGGCAGGCCATCTCCCCCTGGCGATTTTCCATTCTTCATTGTTTTAAGCGATTTAGTCAGGTCTTCTAAGGTTAAATATTCATCACAAATATCAGCCAACGGAGGAGTCAATGTTTCCTTAATATTAGCAAGTAATTCAGCTGCCAACTCTTCATCAATTTCTTCAGACTTATATAATTGTTCATAAAATGTCTGAACAGTTTCTAGTAGATCTTTATTTGAATTAACAATTTGCCCATTTATTTCAAGGCCCCTAATTATCTTTTCCACACCTCTAGACTTTTCTAGGCCACAAAAATATTTTGTTGGCTTTTCACCTTCAGAATAAAATTGGGCTCTTGATCTGACTTTTGCACCTTCTGCTCTGTAGATTTCTATTTGTGATAATTTTAACCTGGTCTCCTCCAAAACCTCAGTCAAGTGAATATCGCCGTTTGAAACTTTGCGAAAAATTAAGGTTTGTAGACGAATCAACCTTCTCTCCTCTTTGCGCATTTTCCTTGCCTTTTGAATAGAATATCGCCTTGATATATTAGCAAACCCTAGTTTAACATCTTCCCACCAAAAAATCAAACTTTCAAATTCTGATATATTGCGGAGCTTAAAACGCCAGAAACTTTCAATACATCGATGGTACTCAAAATCATTCAGCAAGGAAATCTTAAGTTTCCAAAAACCTGGACCACGTGTAACCCATTCTGCATTATCTAATACAGTGGAAACCAGGCAATGATCAGAAAAAGGTACAGGATATATGCCAGTATCCGAAATTAACCCTTTTAGCTCTCTCTGTACATAAATCCTGTCTAACCGAGAAGCTGTCTGACCATTTGGTGTTACCCTTGTGTATTCACAACATTCAGGGTTTAAAACTCTATAACTATCCAAAAGGTGCTCACTGTCACATATTTCCTGTAAACGCAGATGAGACGTATCAGCGTATATTGATAGCGAACGCCTATCCTTCTCTGGATTTAAAACACAATTAAAATCTCCACCAATAATAATATTTTCTGATCTATCATGAATTACTGGGCGAAGAGATGAATAAAATGTACCTCGTTGAGAATGGGATGCAGGGGCATAAATAGACATCAAATTTAGTGTTGAACCAGACATTTCAACAGTCACCACGACCCATCTGCCATTACTATCAGCTTCCGATGAAATGATATTTAATAAAGTCAAACACCTGGGTAAAAATAAAATCGCCACTCCTGTATTTAAATCAGTGGCATTGGAATAGAATATTTCACCCTTAGAAAGTTGTTTGAAATTTTCTAGTACTTCAACATTATGGAACTTAGTTTCCTGAAGCATGACGATATCAGCTTTCAAATCAGATAATTTCTCTAGCAACATGCGTTGCTTCAATCCATCATTTAAACCACAGCAATTAAGTGAGCAAATTATCATTATGATTACGAATCTATGCATAGTACCCATAATATCTAGTTTGGTTTTGTCTTCTTACTGTTTTTATCCCGCTTAGCCCATTTGCCAATCTTCATAGTAAACTCTGAATTTGTAAGATCAGTAATGGTCAGATGTTGATACCGTGAAATGTCTGAATCACTCCGCAAATGCCTATAGCGAACACCTAAGCGTGTAATGTATGGAACTAAAATCTCGCCCTTCTCTGAGCGATACAGTACCATTTCATCGGGCTGCTGAGATTCCTGCATTTGGATCGACGTGTCAGATTCTGCAATAGAGATAGAGTCATCTATATCGTCATCCTCCCTGTCCTCCGACCCAGAGCTCAAGTCTTCTATCACTCTTTTAACCCCACCAGCAATAGTATCCTGTACAATTGCCTGTCTAGAATGTATTAATAACACACCAGACTCTGTTAGTGGTGGCAAATCAAATGGTACATCAACATCCATTGACTGAGATCCAAATTTTGTTTGTCCCAGTACTAAACTCTGTGTATCATCAACAGCGTCGGAGTCATCATTTTCCTGGGCTATTTCAGCTGTTGCTGGAGCGGTATCAGATATACCTGTCTCCAGAACCTCAATCTCATCAACGTGTTTTGCCAGTACTGGATCACCAGCCTTACTAACAACTGGACCCCCAGTCTTACTAACATTGGGGTCCACAGTCTTACTATCAATGGGATATTCAGCCTTGCTAACAACATGTGCATAGGTGTGTGGCACATTGTTACTACTGTGTACTTCACTGGAATTGAGAGAAGCAGGATGCATATAGCTAGCACTCGCCTCTTCCACATTACTTGCAGCATTCATCGATGATCTTTTATAACATCGAGATTTAAAATGATCAGCTGACCCACACAAAAGACACTTATTCTTGTAAGGACAGGTACTAGCTAGGTGTTCAGTACTTGTGCAGATACGGCACTCTTTAACCTGGCCCCTATACCACACAGGGAGGAAGAAGTTCCCATCAATAGACAATCTACCTGGAATTGGTTTGTCAATTTTTTCCAGGCACACCCGTCTTATCCCATTTTCAAGTGTTCTATCGAAGGCATACGTCTCCCTTTCAATTTTTATCACTCGCCCATATTTTCCCAGCTCGGCTGTAATACGTTCATTCGGAATTTCAAGAGGGGCCTTTACTTTTACAATCAATTTATCTGAATCAACCTCTTCGATCTTACATATTTGTCCATTGACAATCAGGCCCTCTTCCAAAAACCTTTCTTTCACTCCTTGTGAACTGACCGTAAGATTCCAGACATTTTTGCTAATATTAATTATCCCCTTTAAGACATTTGGCCCAGCCCCTACAGTGTCTTTTATTCCATGATAGACGTCAATGGCGCCAACATTCAACCCAGCAGTGGTGAGCCTAAGGCTAAGAGTCTGTTTATAGCGACTTGACATGTTACTAGCGAGCATTCACATTGACCTAGATTACGCCTGTCTACTGCAGTGAATATAAATGCACGTACGAAGCGCGATATCTCGACAGGTCAGCGAGATCGGCCTAAGCAGAAAGCTCAGCCCGCCAAGTACAAATGCGCTTATCAATAACGGAGATATAGTAGGCAAAGAGCCACCTAAACTTATATACAAATGTAACACGACGGTTGCCAAATACAATGGCAGTTTACTTGGCGACTCTAGTTCTCGAAACCAGAAAACCAGAATCACAAAATACGACAAACAACGACGAATAAAACACAAACAGAAAACATCAAACTCAACCAAAACCGCTTATGCAGCGAACAAAACAAAAATTAAGTGTATACGAGCAGTAGTGACGAAAATATTCGTCAGAATTTGCAGAGCCAATTTCAGCACAGCTTTCAATGACTACTACCACTACTACTACTACTACTACATCATGTACTACTACTACTACTACTACTTTTTTTCTTTTTTTTTTTTATTATTGATAACACGATCAATGGATCGTGCGGAAAACCTTTCATATCCAAAAATATACAAAAGACTGATGTACAAATCATACAACATACAAGCATACAAACAGTAAATAAACGGCAAGTGAAAAGGAAAAACCTTTCAAAAATTCATCTGTCTTTCAGTATAATAAAATACTTCAAAATCGCTGCTCAATAAATATACATATTTAACTCTTTGAACTTCAAGGGACAAACACGAAAGAAATCATTTTTATTTTAATAAATATAAGTATTCTGTTGAATATTTTGAAACACAACTAACTGGGAGTCGTTCCTGTATATGGCAGCAACGGGTTCCAGTCCAAACAATTTCAAAACATCCAACAGCTTACACGTACGATTGTCCGGAACGTGATATTCGTGGAAGTCTGGGTTCAAAGGATTAAATGTTAATTAACATTAAAAATCTAATTACATATTTATCAGTCTTTTCGTCCTAATAGTATTTTTGAAATATCTGTTCTGTCACAGTAAGTATATACTAATAAAATAAATGCCATACGTTTATTATTTTGATCAAATTAAACATCCAGTATGCTCTATTCTGAATAGGCCCGGGTAATCTTTTATATAGCCAACAAAGCGCGAGCATTTAAACGCAAACACTTTGTCAGCAGCGCGGCGCGCAATAGTAATATCTCCGCGGCATTTAAATATTTCTCTTTACCTTTTGAGAGAGATTCTAAAATTATCCGGGATTGTACGTTGTTAAACAATGACAAAACTCGCTGCTATTTTATAACGATCTTAGCTACAATGATAAGGCGGTTCCAAAATATAATACTGGATCGTTTGTAATTCATAAACATAGGATGATTTTAGGCCAGAATTTTACAGTGCATTTTGCTCTGTCCAAAACAAATAACAGACGACTGATAATTTTAAAACCGAATGTCTGGAAGCGGCAGTTACATCAGGCTGCAACAGCCTCCATTCAAACGATTTCCTACCAAATGGTAAATCTACATTAAAAATTTATTCTTAAAAATATACCTCAATAATCAACATTAAATTAAACACAAATTGACAAGGATGTAATATAAGTGTTAAAATATTTACGTATTCGGCACATTAAATGAAAGGTTAAATAATCATGGCGGTGTTTTGATGGACAGATTGTCATTTTCAAATGATATTAATCTACCTCTGCACCATATTCTTTTAAACGTTTTTCGATTTTGTTTTTTAATATACTTATGGCATTCGCCTCTAACACAATGTGACAATAACGCATAAAATATCCCATTTAAACATTTTAAATGATCGTGTGTGAGAGTAGCATTTGCATCATGCACTACGGAGCAGCGATGTTTCCAAATGCTCCAAATTCCAATGCTTAAGCAGACTAACACAATAACTTTATTATTTATTTGTAGTGACTCATTTGCAAGGTCATGAAATAAAATATTGTGTGGTATTATGTCCGATGTAGGAACACCGAGATCTGATAAAATCCTATTTACATATACCCAGAACTGAACTACAACATGGCATTCAACGAATAGATGTACCAATGTTTCCTCAGAGCTTACACAGAAAACGCACTTATTATCATCTTCAGCACACAGTTTTACTTTTGTCATGAGATGTTTAACCCAAAGTTTTCTGTGTATTAGTCTCCAAACTATATCTCTTGCCTGATTGGGAATATTCGGTAAATGTATGTTTTTCCATATTATCTCCCAGTTCGGAATATTATAACCATGCTGCTCCCATGCATAAATAGCTCTTGGAGGTATAGCATGTAGTTTCCTAAGGAGCTTATACCAGCTGCTTACTGCCATTCTGCAGGAAAATTCCGTATCATTACTGATGAATTTTAGTTCAGCTTCTTCATCAGTAAGATCGGCACTGTATAGAGAGAACCAAGCTTTCGGTATAGCTTCTTGTATGCGAGCTAACAGACGCGTAGCATCTATTGGTCGAAGAGCAGTAACGTAGCAAATCTCAGCCAATGATTTCCATCCCCTCCGAATAGGGTCAACAATGTCACATACATATTTAATGCCTTTCCCTGCCATTGATGGATAGTACATAGCTTTGCCTTGATGAGTGATGTGATTATTGCCCCATAGCTCCAATTGTAAAACATTTTCCCAGTATAGTGGTACATCGTCAACTTTAATAAACGCATCAAAACCAGTTTTAAGCTCGAGAAAATGTGGAGGAACTCGCGTGTAATTCGGGGGAGGACTTTTGGCACAAAAAAAGCTTTTGGTTGAGAAAGGCTTTATGAAGCTTTCTATTAACGACCTTGATACATTTGCCCACTGAATATCAGAATGAAGCAATGCATTTAAAAATTTGAAACGCAATGACATGCTCTTCATTCTAACATCTACAAGATTAAGCCCGCCATGAATTAAATCATTCATGCAAACATCCTGTGATACAAGACATGCCTTACCTTCCCATACAAATTCTCGGACCGTTCTATTTATTTCACATTCGACATATTTGGGCATATATATATAACAGAGGCTGTATACCATAACTTTGAAAGTATTAAGGTATTTATAACCAAGGTTCTGCCGAAAATAGTTAAATGCCGATGCTTCCACGCATTACAGGTTTTCTTCATTTTAGCTATTCTCTCTTCCCAGTTAAGGTTCTCTTCACCCTCTCTACTGAAGTGAATACCTAGAATTTTAATTGATTCATTTGTCCATCGGATGTCCAGTGGCTTATCACACCTACTCTTCCACTGACCCAGAAATAATCCAACTGATTTAGCTTTGTTTATCTTCAGGCCAGAGGCCATGTGAAAATCCAATAAAATCGTGTCAAGCCTTTTAAAATCAGCATTGGTGCCCGCAAAGACAGTTGTGTCATCGGAATATTGAGACACCTTTATGGGCCGATTTACACCATGAATATCTATACCATGAAAAAGTGGGTCCTCCCTGAGGGTTGCTCCTAATGCCTCCATTGCTATGACGAATAACACGGGAGACAATGAACACCCTTGACGCACACCACGCTCTAAAATTATGGGCTGACTTTTAAAATTGTTTACGAGGTATTTGCTGCTAATATTGCCATAGAGAATTCGGATCCATTTTATGAAATTTGGTCCCAAACCAATGTGACTGAGTGATTTAAACATAAACTCCCATTCTAATCGATCAAACGCCTTTTCGATGTCTAAACCTATAATGGCTCCTGGGGCATTACCTTTCTCAACCAAATGTATAATGTCTCTAATTAAAAATGTATTGGTCAAGATAGAGCGGCCTGGAATAGAGCAAGTTTGATCGGTATGGATAACTTCATCCAGAACACTAGCAAGTTTTTTAGCAAGCGCTTTCGAAATAATCTTATAATCGACACAGAGGAGCGAGATGGGTCTGTAATTTTCTAGGCTCTGTCGATTCCCTTTCTTGAATATAAGTTGAACATATGCTTGCGACATGGTAGAAGGTAGTCTACCATGTGAGAAAATTTCATTTATTACTTGAATAAACTCTGGCCCAATGAGATGCCAAAATGTCTGGTAGAATTCCACACTAAGTCCATCACCTCCTGGAGCTTTGCCACCCTTCATATGTTTTAGAGAAGTGGTCAGATCAGCTAGTGTTAATGGGAGCTCACAGAATTCCGTGCTGGATTTTGAGAATGCATTTTTGACATTGGCTAGCATCTCAGATGACTTTATATCATTACTATTATCAGATTTATATAACATCTGATAAAATGTTTCTACCGTTTCCATAATTTCCTTTTGCGTAGAGCAATTTTGGTTGTTGTTGTTGTTGCCGTTGTTGCCGCCGTCGTTGTTGCCGTTGTCGTTGTTATTTAAACTCCTAATTAATTTCTCAACTCCTCTAGATTTTTTGAGCCCATAAAAGTATTTCGTTGGTTTCTCTCCTTCGATATACATTTGTGTTCTGCTCCTTGTTATTGCACCTTCAGCCCTATATCTATCTATTTGCGTAAGCTTTGATTTTATATCGCTTAGCCGTTCACTATGCTGACTATCACCATTCACAACCTTCCTACTTAGGAGAAACAGAGAACGCTCAAGTGCTTTCTTCTCCTTGCGCATCATTCGCGCTTTCCCAATGGCATATTGTTTTGAAATATGGGCAAATCCAACTTTTACATCTTCCCACCATGTTATTAAATTGTCATGGGAATTTTTGTTTCGAAGCTTATGTTGCCAAAAACTTTTAACACAAGTTTGATATTTAGGTTCATTTAGCAGCGAATTATTAATTTTCCAAAATCCAGGGCCGCGTTTAACCCAGTCGGCATTATCCAGCGTGATGTAAAACATGTCATGGTCAGAGAACGTAATGGGATACATACCAGCAGTTACCAGATTTCCTTTCAATGTTCTTTGAATATAAATTCGATCTATTCTAGAGGCGAGTTGGCCGTTATTTGAATGCCATGTGAAATCACAACCCTCTGGATTTAATATTCGATAACTATCCAGTAAATGTTCTGCATCACATATAGCTTTAAGTCTGCGATGCGATGTGTCACCATAGCTAGAAAGTGAACTTCTGTCTCGCGTCCCATCCATAACACAGTTAAAATCACCACCCAGGATAATATTGTCAGCATTATCATTAAGAATGGGTGATATACTGGACAAGAATGTACATCTTTCAGAATGCAACGCCGGTGCATAGACTGAAACTAAAGTGTAATTTGACCCTTCTATGTCGATTACAACTTTAACCCACCGCCCATTGTTATCAGATGAAGAAGAAATGATATGTATCCAGCTGAGGCATTTTGGGAGAAACAAAATTGCAACACCTGCACTCGGTTCATTGGCAACAGAGTAATAGAGTTCTCCATTCGTCAAACACCTGAACCTCTATATCTTGTAATTTTGTCTCCTGCAGCATAATAATGTCAACTTTTCTTGCCTTTAATTCATCTAATAGTACATGTTGTTTTATTTCGTCATTTAAACCTCTGCAATTTAATGTGCAAATTAACATTAAAAATATTTTAAAACATAAATTTAAAACTGACATATTTTAATTTGATTTGTTTTTCTTACTCAAGTTCTTTTTCGCCCATTTACCAATCTTTACATTGAATTCTGAGGTGTTTAATTCAATTACTGTCAGATGCTGATATTTTGATACATCAGAATCATTGCGTAACTGACGATAGCGCACACCCTTCTTTGTTATGTAAGGGATCAATACCTGCCCTGTTTCTGAGCGGTACATAACCATTTCCGCATTTTGAGAACTCTGTGTACTGACAGATATATCCGAATCAGCAACAGATACGCTATCATCATAATCATATGACATATCATGAACATGGTCTTCTTCAACATCAGAATCTGAACTTGAGTCATCTTTTTGTCGCTTAAGACTACTTTCTGTCTTGCGAGGAATGCTGGAACTGGTGCTTGTTAATTCTTTGCTGGCTCCAACAGCAATATCTGTTTTACCTTCCACACCTTTCAAGGTAACAGTCAGAGAGGCCTGATCTAGTATTGAATTATCAGCGCTTTCAGTGGACTGTGATCTGAATCGTGTTTGCCCTAGTTGTAGACTTTCTGACTCGGATGTTAAACTAACATCCTTAGCCATTGGTACAGGAGTTTGTGTCACGTTCTCGCTCAATACCTCAATAGAATCTGCCATGTCTACTACCACAGGATTAGCTAGTTTATGAACATCAGCTGCAGTAGCCGTTTTGTCAACGGCAGCTACAGCAGCCGGTTCAGGCTCCTGGTGATTCTTTGGTTCTGAAGCACTTCGAGTTTGATTCTTTGTTGCTTCCTTACATCGCCATTTATAGTGATCAGTTGACCCACAAATTAAGCATTTGTCCTTATGCGGACATGCGCTAGCTAGGTGGTCGGTACTGGTACAAATGCGACATGTCTTGATCTGGCCCCTGTACCATAACGGCAGAAAAAACGTATTGTCAATTGAGAGCGTACTTGGAAGAGGTTTTGAAATATCCTTCATCCACACTCGTCTAACTCCATTTTCTAGAGATCTGTCAAATTGGTACGTCTCATTCTCTATTGAAACTACTAGACCATACTTGGCCATTTCTGCGCTAATTCGTTCATTATGTATTTCTAATGGCGCCTTCACTTTAATTAGCAGTTTATCTGAATCTATTTCCTGTACCTTACAGACTTCTCCATTGACAATCAGTCCATCCTCCAATAATTTGTCTTTAATTCCCTCATTGCATACCGTAACATGCCACACTGACCTGCTTATATTAATCAGGCCCTTTAACACCTTGGGACCTGAACCAACAACCTCTTTCAGGCCATGATAAAGGTCAATGGCCCCCACACTCCACCCGCCAGTCGTCACCCTAAGGCTCAATTCCTTTTTATATTTGCTAGACATGCTTTAACGCATAGGGCGATAATATAGCGGCGCTCTAGCTCAACAGTAAGCCGAGAATGTAGCGACTCTCTCTACGACTGAAAATCCAGCACGGACAGCCAGAATATAAAGTCAGCCAACAATAAAAGCGCTAATATAACGGACCGTGAAATGGGAAAAATCCCAACAACAATAGGACAGAAAAAGCGATACACAACAGAGGAGGCCGGCTGAAATGGCCACAGCAGTGATAAATAAATTACTGCAGCCTGAAAACTTTCGTCGCAAAAAACGACCTCCCACAACAAAACTTGCAAAATTAAATATAACTAAACTAACGTATATACACTTATACAACAACAGGACAAAAAATAAGCATGGGTGAGTAGTAGAAACCGTTTAAAATCGACGTAATTAGCAGAGCCAAAAGACAGCATGTGCTATGATTGCCACAACTACTACTACTACTACTACTACTACCACCACTACTACTACTACTACTACATGTACTACTACTACTACTACTACTACTACTACTACTACTACTACTACTACTACTACTACTACTACTACTACTACTACTACTACTACTACTACTATATTTTCTCGCATCCGTTTTGATTTGCTTTCAATTCTGCTGCTTTAACATACTGCACCAGTGTGGGCATAAATGACGCCTCACTGTCGACGCACTGCATCAGTGGGGATGCACTTAAATGTTTATTAGCCTAATCGCTATCATTTCCATTATTCTTCATTTTTGTAGACGCTGCTCGGAAAACATGTGTATCCACAGAGCAATCACTGTATAGATTCATAATGTAGCTGGAAATGGTGGAGTGATGAGTGGCATAATAGGCGACAGATTATGAGCCTATCAACTGATGAGCTAAATATGCAATAAAGCCACAATGAAGAAGCAGTGTGATCAATTGTTCCATAAACACCCACCAGGCCTTTTCAGAACTTATTTGTGTTTTGCAAACAACTAATGACCCTTTTCAGACCCAACTAGTTACATGTACAGAGAACTTACTGTGTTTCATAAACAGCCAACAGCCCTATTCGGAGAGAGCGCGTTGAACATAGCTATTGTCATGAAAGTCACTGATCTTTATGTCAGAGCCTATAGTTGCCTTAAAGATGAATGCGCTTCTTAAAAGGAAGGAGTTTACCTGGAACAAATTTCCCCCTCAAACTCTGCACACATCTACTCTCCCTGTAAAACTTACTGGGAGACCATATCCGCTTATTGCTTCACATCATGTTTCCATCATGTGTTCATTTTAAAAACACATTCTGCTGGAGATGAAAAGTGTAAGTGCCACCGCACACATGGTTCCACAAACAAATTTTTTTTTTAAATGATTATCAATAATAATAATATATATAGCTGTCTGATCGAACCAGAACTGTCTTGCCCAGGGCCTTCTCGAAGAAATGTTCCAGGCCCTGAATTACTGCTTGTAATTCTAGTTGTTTTATATACACCTGTGCAAAAGTTAAGCACCAGCAAAAACAATAGAACGTAGAAACATGATGGTACAACTAGGCTGCCATACTTTTTGTCCCCGCGTTAGCTGACATAATTCCAAGTACGAAATGCACATGCATGCATGACTTCACGCCGCTTGATGTCCGTGCGTGGCGGGAAACAGCACACCTGTTCAGTTATGTAAAAGTCCAGTTTGAGGTGTAGAACATTACATACAGATTTAGGCGACAAGATTAGGAATTTTGTGTTCATGACCGTGGTTTATTTGTACAGAGAGAATTAGCTCTTGATTGTGAACCGCTATGGCAAGACGAAGGTTAAGTGATCGTGTGAAATGGCAAATCATAGGCATGCATACCACTGGTATGTCATGCAGAGAGATTGGCAGACAGCTGAACATTAACCATACTGTAATCAGTCGTTTGATTGCAAAACATGGACAAACTAACGAGGTGAAGGACAGGCCTAGATCTGGAAGACCGAAGAAGACTACTGCCCGTGATGATCGAGCCCTAGTACGCCTTGTTAGGAGATCTCCATTCACCAACAGCAGAGTGCTCAGCCAGCAATGGGAAACGCGCAATAGAGTGTCAATGTCTACCGTCAAAAGGAGACTGTACGCTGCTGGCATGAAAGCTAGGAGACCTGTCAGACGTCCTCTCCTCACTGCACACCACAAAGAGGAGCGTCTGAGGTGGTGCGACGAAAGAAGACACTGGAACATGAGATCCTGGAGACGGGTACACTGGTCCGATGAAAGTCGGTTCCTGCTTCATGCCACAGATGGTCGAACTCGTGTATGGAGGTCCAGACGCACGGCGTACGACCAACGTAACATCATGGAAGAAGTTCCATTTGGTGGAGGTTCCGTTATGATATGGGGGTGCATCTCATTTGATTGTAAGCTGGATCTGTTGACTGTACCTGGAACACTAAATGGACAAAGATATCAAGATTCCATACTGGATAGAGTTGTGGTCCCTCATTTTGTAAACCATGCACCTGGAACCCATCCTATATTCATGAATGACAACGCCCGACCACATCGTGCTAGAGCTGTGCATGAATACCTCCGCCAGAATGCCATCGAAACCCTACCATGGCCAGCAAGGAGCCCTGACATGAACCCTATTGAGCATATCTGGGACATTCTGGGAAACATGGTGAGAAGGAGGGATCCTCCTGTGCAGAACCTACAGGAATTAACAGACGCACTCCATCTTGAATGGCAACGAATACCACAATGGCGTATCAGTCGGTTGGTGACCAGCATGAGACGTCGTGTCCAGGCCGTCATCCAGGCACAAGGTGGATATACCCGGTATTAATAATGACAGTCTCAAACTCGTGCACAGATGTTAAACTTCGTTTTCAGACACCATTAATGACAATCTAGCCACGTGTGTCAACTGTAGGGCAATAGTTGTCAGTTGTGTCAACGTAACCATATTCAGGCCTCGTTTTCAAGTTCAAACAAAAACATACAGTGTTTCTCCACCATCATAATCAGCATTCCTCTAGTTGCATTATTACCTCTTGCACTAGGATGGATGGGTACATAAATGTTTATGCTATTGCTTTCTTCATAGCATATGAATATACCCTCGCATGTGCGTAAAAATAGGGTGGTGCTTAACTTTTGCACAGGTGTATATATATATATATATATATATATATATATATATATATATATATATATATATATATATATATATATATATATATATATATATATATATATATATATATATAAATATATATATACCATCTGTATGATGAATATCAACACAACTTTCATATTTTAGCCTTTTGGACAAGCATGCTTTATCTACATGATAGCGCATTCTTGTGCAGCAGGCCACACATGAAAGCCTCACCCAGGTAGAGATAGGTTTGTTTATAGTAATATTTATTATGCATCCAAATATCCAATTATGTTTTTAGTTGCGAATTGACAACTTCAGTACAGCTAAGAAATAATTGAACATGTGGCCAAAAAAACAGACTGTACTGTTGAATATTTTGACTATAATTGGTTAAAGGCAGCAATGTCTTTTTAATCCAATTATGTTCAAAATGTCGATGGAGCTTTTCTTAATAACTAACATGTTTATGTTTTTGAAACGTGTTAACTTATTTATGAATTGTACTGTGGTATGTCGCCGGTCTGTCACATTTTTGGCAAAGACACCCATGTCGCAAAGTAGCAAGCTTTCACTCGTTACTGATTATTATTGAACTTTTAAAAATATTTTGTTGGTGGGAATATCATGTTTCATGGCACATACATTACATTGTCTAACTATGCGTTTCTAAAATTAATACATAGTTCACATCGTGATGAATGTGAAGGATAGGTGAATGTTGTATCTGACTTTGAGCGAACCAGGTTTTATAGCAAGGGTAGATTTGCGTTCAGAAACTCTGCAATTTAGCACTGAGTTTGAGGTGAGTACTTTTTCACAAAAAATCTGTAATATGCATGCTCAGCTTTAATGCTAAATACATGTACTTAAAGATCTCATACATGTATATTGATAAATGTATCCTAGCTAAATTTAGCACTATTTCTTATTTAAAATGGACACTGTAGCCACCTTTTTAGATCTAGATATTTGCTAGCGCCATTATTTCCAATTTTATTGCCTTCCCCTTGATTGATTGAAAGGGATTGCATCAATGATTTTCAGCCAAATTGTTAACAAATCTTGGCCCATAGACAATTGTATTATCGGCTGATTTTAACAACAATTTGATGGAAAGCTGTTGCTGCTATACGGGCAGCATCTGTTTTCAGTAAACTTGTTATAAATATATTTCTTTTCACTTGCACCATAGAAGATATACAACTAGTATTGAACAATGCTATGCACTTACATGTACTCCACGCTTACCGTGGAAGCCAACAGAAGAATAACTTACGAGAATGGTTTTATACCAACAATTGCGCACTGGCGAAGACAATAGGGTCTGAAATAATGGCGCCAGCAAATGTCTATCTAAAATTGGTGGCTACACTCCTAGTTAGTTAAAGTGTCCATAAAGCAACACATAGTCCTAAATTTAGTTAAGATACATTTACTTATCTTTTATTGATCAAGATATGGGAACTTTAAGCCATGCCTATCATGTTTGTAACTTTGACCTGCAGCTTCTATGGAGTATAGGCTAATGCTAAATAAAGGTTTACTGTGTCATCTAAACCAGGCATCGTTCTGTTAACATGTTTAGTTAAACCCTACGTCCTAACACATTGTACACAATGTACATGTATATACCTCAACTCGTGGGCCAATAAAACAATGAAATTAATTAGGTGATCAATCCTTTCCCCATTAGTATCTAGACTTCACCCAGTTGGGCCTCTAAAAGATATTTTTGATGTTACCATCATGATATCCAAATACCTGTCATCAGGCCAGGTGAGTGTCAAAGAAAACTTAGAGCAGATCATATAGGCCAGATACACCTACAGACCAGATAGAAAAGTCCATGGATGGCAATGTAAGAAATTTATTCTACATTTATTCTAAAATTATACTGCCATGATCCATCACCAAAAAGCAAACTAGCTATATAATGGCAAACCCTCCATTAGCTACACATTTCTGGATACACACAGCTGGATAACTACTGTACCGGCTACACCACTAAAGCAATCCAGCTACATCTCTCAAGTTTGCCATCCATTCCAGCTACACACCTGCCGATGTAGGAACATCTAATCCTGGCTACACAACTTGAAAATCTTAATCTGGCTACACATTGTCTATCCCGGATACAAAATCAATTGCGGTCACACCTCTTCGTGTAGCCGCATCTGGAAAAGTATAAAAGGAAGGCCCAAACCGTGTCTTGGCATCCAGACTCAAACTTACACACAAGTGCGCGTCAGGACAAAATAAGCACTATCAAGCTTCTTGAAGAAGTAAGAAATTTATTCTGTTGAATATTCTGAATGTAACTGCCAAGTCTCTGAGATGGCATACGTTAATGGACCATTCCAGTTTTAGCTATGCCTCGTCCACCCCTAGTTAAGCTCCGCCCACACCTCGCTTGTGTTGGATTGATCGATAACTGATCTTCTTGCCTATCAATTTCCAGAAAACTATACAGAGAAACCTGCCGGATATTTTTTTAACTAATTTGACTGGGTGCTGTTGCTGCCTAAAGCAGCAACAGTGCCCAGTCAAATTAGGTTCGAAATAATCAACAGAATGTTTGTTAAATGGTAAAAAGACATCCAATTTGTACAACGGGTGACCAGATTAGGCGTTAAAGACAGACTATTGTCGAGTCATTCATGACGTCACATAGTTGATTATGAAATCATATGATTGAGTGATGAAATGGATTCATGAATTTTATGGTGCATGTATATCCATTTTGCTTGTCCTGTCTTCAGTATATTAAAGACATACGTGTAACAACAGGCCTCAGTTTCTATTTACATGTAGTTGTATCGAAAATGATATGTCTACCTTTTATCAGGCTGGCCGAAACTGGCAATGGCTATTCTAGGATTTTAACAGCAGGAGCAAACATGAACTTTGGGAGTATAGGACTCCCAGACTTCCACTAGTGGAAGCCCTGTCATATGGTTCTAACTGATACACTGTTTACGAGGAAAATGGCAAAAATCTTTTTTTTTTGTATTCAAATTGCTTAGAGGTGGGCGTCATAAGATGAATGGATGGCAGACAGCTGCCATGCCAGGTGAGTTAAATGTACTGCTGTTAACCCTTTCACCGACAAATAGCTGAAAAAAATAGATTCTTTCCGATATAAATCTTGTTCTGTTGAAGATTTTAAAATTAATTTGGTTGGAAGCCATTGTTGCCTTAGACAGCAATGGCTTCCAGTCAAATTAATTTCAAACTATTCAGCGGTTTTCCTGTATGGTTGCCTTGAAAATGAGATATGGGGAATTCATCTGCGAAAGAGTCAAAATTGACCGCTTTCAGCAGTCCCATTATCAAAGTAATCTCTTCACCACCTCAGCATATCAGCAGAGGGCCAATACTGTGCCATACAAGGCAGACACTGTGCCGCTAGTACTGCTGCTTAAGAAGTAACGGCTTTCACCAGTCCCATTTTCAAAATAATCTCTTCACCAACTCGGCATACCAGCAGGGGGCCAATACTGTAACAATACAATGTCAATACGGTGCTGACACTGCCGACAGGATGCCAATAGAACGACAACATAAGAATCAACAGCATTCAACTATCCCATTTTCAAAATAAACCTTTCATCAGCTGAGCATACCAGCAGAGGGATAATACTGTCCCAATAATTCAAAATAAACTCTTCACCTGCTCAGCAGAGGGCCAATACAATGTTGATACTGTGCCGATTCCATGCCGGCACAGTGCCAAGAGTACTGAAGCTTGTGTTGCAACAGCTTTCAGCAGTCCCATTTTCAAAATAAACTTCACCAGCTCAGCATACCAGCAGAGGACAAATACTGTACCAATACAATGCCGATACAGTGCCGATTCCATGCCGACTGTACCGATATGGTGCCGATAGTACTGAAGCTTGAGAAGCAGCAGCTTTCAACAGTCAAATTTTCAAAATAAACTCGTCACCAGCTCAGCATGCCGATACCATGCCAATACTATGCCGATACGATGCTGATACTGTGCCGACACGGTGCCGATACCGTGCCGATGCATATTACATTGCCGATACTTTGCCGATACCGGGCCGATACAAATTGTATCAGCTGAGTGTCGGCAGCTGGTAATGGCCAGGCACTATCGGACCGATGTCGATGCTGGTCTGACATGCCAAATGGTACCGGGCCGATACCGATGCCGGGTGCCGGTACCGGGCCGATGATTTGTCCGATACTGGGCCGATACCCAGCGATACCGGGCCGGCACTAATGCGTTTTCTGGGTCCCGGTGTGACGTCACAACCCTAGTGCGATACCACCTACAACAAGCTTGCAGCAGGGTAGCCAGCCAGTGCTAAATCACTATAATGAACAACTTGGTAGTATTAGAACTGAAGTAGTCCTCACACAGCCAATGCCACATTTGGACCTAGGTCGTGCTAAATCCAATGCTATACGCTGGGCAAAAAACAATTATAATAGAATGCTCGACATTAATGCGATTAGTTCTTTTTACGATTTTGTGCGACCGATAGATCCATCTCAGCAACCAATTCAAAATCTCGCACAAGCCACGCCTCTGGTCATGATACCAACTGTGGCCCCACAATCACAAATGAAAAAACGCCTCAGATCACCTGAAACTTCGCCGCCAGTCACAAAACGAGTAGACAATAAAATCTCTCCATTGCTACCATTAGACTCTGGCCCTAGAGATATGCTATTTGAAGCATCATTAATCCCACTACCTGACTCTCCACTAGGCAATCTAAATGACCCAAACGAATATCCGCCCTTGCCACAGAGGGAAAGGGTTAATGGTAGCAAATCTGGTCCACGGACTGGCGCTTCTCAGAAATCCCCCCAGAGCAGTCAACCATCGGGTCTCAAGACCCCATCCCCAACAGGGAAACTGCCACAGCCCAGCTTCTCTCCAACTCCAGGTCCAAGTAATGCACCGGAGGTGCGTCCTATTAAATTTGCAAATAGACCCAAACAACCCACCATGTTGGAGAGAAACATTTTTTGGAAATTTCGTCATGAAATCGAAAACAAAATTGACTGGCGACTACCTGTTCTCACGAACAAAGTACTCATCTTTGGAGCTTCGAACCTGAGTCGCATTAATGTTGAGCCCCACCCTGAAACGCAAGTTGCCTGCTACCCAGGAGCTAAATTGTGTCATGCTAGAGGACTAATTCAAAAGCAGAGAAAATAGTGATTAACATTGGCATTAATGATATGAATGAACCCATCTCTAGTTCAAAACATAGATTAATGCTGCTTCTCAGTGCGATTAAGTCCAAATTCCCAAAGACTGCGATTTACTTCGCAAAACTTAACTATTCAAGTCGGTTGACAGCTCAGCAGAAGTTGGCGATTCAGTCCATCAATTCGACGGCTGAATCATCAAAATCTGTGACTGTCATTCCTGCACTTAGACTCTCCGAATTTAATGTTGTTAAGGCTAACATTCATTTGACTGAGAAGACAGCTAACTCGATGTATTCTGCCTGGCTTAAATTCCTAAATTTAAACTAGACAAGGGCCAGGGTAACATCCGCCCGGAAACAGGACTGGGCAGTAATATTGTCAATCTAACTGGCTTCCCATTAGGTGAAGCAGAGCAGTCACTGCTCAATTTTGGTCTTACATTGTCCCAACACCAAAACCTAAAACAGGTTTGGATGCTCTTTTAGATAATGGCTGTATGGAAACATCTGAATTTAGTCACCGTATTAAGTTAGCAGACTTCTTTCGTAACTCTAATAGTAACATTCCACCATTCATTGAAAAAACTGGCTGGGCACCAAACGTAAAAATCCTGGACCCAGCGATCGGTGAAAGCATAGAACTCTTTTCAGAACGTGTTAAAAATTCTACATTCCCTAATGATCAACCAAATTTACCCTATGAGGAACGCCAGGCCTTAATTGAATTGTCTAAAAACAGCGAAATTGTCATCAAACCTGCAGATAAAGGGTCGGCGACTGTAATAATGCTTAAAGATAACTATAAACGTGAAGCACAACGCCAACTTAGTAACCCAAAGCATTACCAGAAACTAAGCAAACCACTTTGGCAAAATAATTGCAGCAAATTTAATGAGATTCTTCAAAAATCTAGATTGTGACTCTGAAAATGTTATTTATTTAATTTCATGCAAATTGTGCCAAAACGGTATGTCGGCCAAACCAAATGTCCATTAAGATGGCGGGCAACTCGACACCTCTCAGATATTAGGCTAGAGGAAGACACACATGTTTCCGAACATTTTAATCTTCCTGACCATTTAGCCCTTCGTGACTTTGAAATCATGCCGATTGAACAGCCACCCCTTTCAGATACGGCAGAAGAAACTGATAAACAAAGAAAACTTCGAGAATCGTTTTGGATTAAAGAACTCGAAACACAGTGGCCAAGGGGAATAAACTCGGACCCAGGCTTATCTGATCAACGTGACAAAATTCCATTCATTCTGACCTATAATCGGAAAAACGTTGAAATTTCCAAAATCTTGAAAGATGAGTATCAAAACCTACAGGAGAAACTGAAACAACCCTTTAACAAGCGTCCAGTAATTGCGTTTAAGAAAAATCCGAATCTACGTGACATCTTGGTAAAAGCAAAACTCAAATAGCTATCCATAATATCCATCTCAATCATTCAACATTAACCCTTGCATGATGGCCAGCCAAAAACGGTCAATTTAGTGATCTTGGGCAATGTCCATTGGCCGGCGGGGATTGGAGTATTTTTGAAATTTTACCACTGTAATGACTGGCTCGGGAACCGAGACAGTCGTTCCAGTGGTATATTCTCTGGAATGACCTTGTCTGTGCCTGCAAATGTACAATAAATAAGTAAGCGCATATTTGGATCTTACTGAACAAATTTAACCAGTAAAGGGTTAACATTAATGCCATATGGCTTTCCTCAAACAAAATGACAAATCTCAGGCAGTAAGATAAACCAAAATATCTTAAATTTGTGAATTTTTTCAATTATTGAAGATTCTGAGCCAATGCGTTGACAATATTGACTACTACTACTACTACTACTACTACTACTACTACTACTACTACTACTACTACTACTACTACTACTACTACTACTACTACTACTACTATATTTTCTCGCATCCGTTTTGATTTGCTTTCAATTCTGCTGCTTTAACATACTGCACCAGTGTGGGCATAAATGACGCCTCACTGTCGACGCACTGCATCAGTGGGGATGCACTTAAATGTTTATTAGCCTAATCGCTATCATTTCCATTATTCTTCATTTTTGTAGACGCTGCTCGGAAAACATGTGTATCCACAGAGCAATCACTGTATAGATTCATAATGTAGCTGGAAATGGCGGAGTTATGAGTGGCATAATAGGCGACAGATTATGAGCCTATCAACTGATGAGCCAAATATGCAATAAAGCCACAATGAAGAAGCAGTGTGATCAATTGTTCCATAAACACCCATAAACACATGGTTCCACAAACAAATTTTTTTTAAAAATGATTATCAATAATAATAATATATATATACCATCTGTATGATGAATATCAACACAACTTTCATATTTTAGCCTTTTGGACAAGCATGCTTTATCTACATGATAGCGCATGCTTGTGCAGCAGGCCACACATGAAAGCCTCACCCAGGTAGAGATAGGTTTGTTTAAAGTAATATTTATTATGCATCCAAATATCCAATTATGTTTTTAGTTGCGAATTGACAACTTCAGTACAGCTAAGAAATAATTGAACATGTGGCCCAAAAAAAATACTGTACTGTTGAATATTTTGACTATAATTGGTTAAAGGCAGCAATGTCTTTTTAATCCAATCATGTTCAAAATGTCGACGGAGCTTTTCTTAATAACTAACATGTTTATGTTTTTGAAACGTGTTAACTTATTTATGAATTGTACTGTAGTATGTCGCCGGTCTGTCACATTTTTGGCAAAGACACCCATGTCACAAAGTAGCAAGCTTTCACTCGTTACTGATTATTATTGAACTTTTAAAAATATTTTGTTGGTGGGAATATCATGTTTCATGGCACATACATTACATTGTGTAACTATGCGTTTCTAAAATTAATACATAGTTCACATCGTAATGAATGTGAAGGATAAGTGAATGTTGTATCTGACTTTGAGCGAACCAGGTTTTATAGCAAGGGTAGATTTGCGTTCAGAAACTCTGCAATTTAGCACTGAGTGTGAGGTGAGTACTTTTTCACAAAAAATCTGTAATATGCATGCTCAGCTTTAATGCTAAATACATGTACTTAAAGATCTCATACATGTATATTGATAAATGTATCCTAGCTAAATTTAGCACTATTTCTTATTTAAAATGGACACTGTAGCCACCTTTTTAGATCTAGATATTTGCTAGCGCCATTATTTCCAATTTTATTGTCTTCCCCTTGATTGATTGAAAGGGATTGCATCAATGATTTTCAGCCAAATTGTTATCAAATCTTGGCCCATAGACAATTGTATTATCGGCTGATTTTAACAACAATTTGATGGAAAGCTGTTGCTGCTATACGGGCAGCATCTGTTTTCAGTAAACTTGTTATAAATATATTTCTTTTCACTTGCACCATAGAAGATATACAACTAGTATTGAACAATGCTATGCACTTACATGTACTCCACGCTTACCGTGGAAGCCAACAGAAGAATAACTTACGAGAATGGTTTTATACCAACAATTGCGCACTGGCGAAGACAATAGGGTCTGAAATAATGGCGCCAGCAAATGTCTATCTAAAATTGGTGGCTACACTCCTAGTTAGTTAAAGTGTCCATAAAGCAACACATAGTCCTAAATTTAGTTTAGATACATTTACTTATCTTTTATTGATCAAGATATGGGAACTTTAAGCCATGCCTATCATGTTTGTAACTTTGACCTGCAGCTTCTATGGAGTATAGGTTAATGCTAAATAAAGGTTTACTGTGTCATCTAAACCAGGCATCGTTCTGTTAACATGTTTAGTTAAACCCTACGTCCTAACACATTGTACACAATGTACATGTATATACCTCAACTCGTGGGCCAATAAAACAATGAAATTAATTAGGTGATCAATCCTTTCCCCATTAGTATCTAGACTTCACCCAGTTGGGCCTCTAAAAGATATTTTTGATGTTACCATCATGATATCCAAATACCTGTCATCAGGCCAGGTGAGTGTCAGAGAAAACTTAGAGCAGATCATATAGGCCAGATACACCTACAGACCAGATAGAAAAGTCCATGGATGGCAATGTAAGAAATTTATTCTACATTTATTCTAAAATTATACTGCCATGATCCATCACCAAAAAGCAAACTAGCTATATAATGGCAAAACCCTCCATTAGCTACACATTTCTGGCTACACACAGCTGGATAACTACTGTACCGGCTACACCACTAAAGCAATCCGGCTACATCTCTCAAGTTTGCCATCCATTCCAGCTACACACCTGCCGATGTAGGAACATCTAATCCTGGCTACACAACTTGAAAATCATAATCTGGCTACACATTGTCTATCCCGGATACAAAATCAATTGTGGTCACACCTCTTCGTGTAGCCGCATCTGGAACAGTATAAAAGGAAGGCCCAAACCGTGTCTTGGCATCCAGACTCAAACTTACACACAAGTGCGCGTCAGGACAAAATAAGCACTATCAAGCTTCTTGAAGAAGTAAGAAATTTATTCTGTTGAATATTCTGAATGTAACTGCCAAGTCTCTGAGATGGCATACGTTAATGGACCATTCCAGTTTTAGCTATGCCTCGTCCACCCCTAGTTAAGTTCCGCCCACACCTCGCTTGTGTTGGATTGATCGATAACTGATCTTCTTGCCTATCAATTTCCAGAAAACTATACAGAGAAACCTGCCGAATATTTTTTTAACTAATTTGACTGGGTGCTGTTGCTGTGTTGCTGCCTAAAGCAGCAATAGTGCCCAGTCAAATTAGGTTCGAAATAATCAACAGAATGTTTGTTAAATGGTAAAAAGACATCCAATTTGTACAACGGGTGACCAGATTAAGCGTTAAAGACAGACTATTGTCGAGTCATTCATGACGTCACATAGTTGATTATGAAATCATATGATTGAGTGATGAAATGGATTCATGAATTTTATGGTGCATGTATATCCATTTTGCTTGTCCTGTCTTCAGTATATTAAAGACATACGTGTAACAACAGGCCTCAGTTTCTATTTACATGTAGTTGTATCGAAAATGATATGTCTACCTTTTATCAGGCTGGCCGAAACTGGCAATGGCTATTCTAGGATTTTAACAGCAGGAGCAAACATGAACTTTGGGAGTATATGACTCCCAGACTTCCACTAGTGGAAGCCCTGTCATATGGTTCTAACTGATACACTGTTTACGAGGAAAATGGCAAAAATCTTCTTTTTTTTTTATTCAAATTGCTTAGAGGTGGGCGTCATAAGATGAATGGATGGCAGACAGCTGCCATGCCAGGTGAGTTAAATGTACTGCTGTTAACCCTTTCACCGACAAATAGCTGGGAAAAAAAGATTCTTTCGATATAAATCTTGTTCTGTTGAAGATTCTAAAATTAATTTGGTTGGAAGCCATTGTTGCCTTAGACAGCAATGGCTTCCAGTCAAATTAATTTCAAAATATTCAGCGGTTTTCCTGTATGGTTGCCTTGAAAATGAGATATGGGGAATTCATTTGCGAAAGAGTCAAAATTGACCGCTTTCAGCAGTCCCATTATCAAAGTAATCTCTTCACCACCTCAGCATATCAGCAGAGGGCCAATACTGTGCCATACAAGGCAGACACTATGCCGCTAGTACTGCTGCTTAAGAAGTAACGGCTTTCACCAGTCCCATTTTCAAAATAATCTCTTCACCAACTCGGCATACCAGCAGGGGGCCAATACTGTAACAATACAATGTCGATACGGTGCTGACACTGCCGACAGGATGCCAATAGAACGACAACATAAGAATCAACAGCATTCAACTATCCCATTTTCAAAATAAACCTTTCATCAGCTGAGCATACCAGCAGAGGGATAATACTGTCCCAATAATTCAAAATAAACTCTTCACCTGCTCAGCAGAGGGCCAATACAATGTTGATACTGTGCCGATTCCATGCCGGCACAGTGCCAAGAGTACTGAAGCTTGTGTTGCAACAGCTTTCAGCAGTCCCATTTTCAAAATAAACTTCACCAGCTCAGCATACCAGCAGAGGACAAATACTGTACCAATACAATGCCGATACAGTGCCGATTCCATGCCGACTGTACCGATATGGTGCCGATAGTACTGAAGCTTGAGAAGCAGCAGCTTTCAACAGTCAAATTTTCAAAATAAACTCGTCACCAGCTCAGCATGCCGATACCATGCCAATACTATGCCGATACGATGCCGATACTGTGCCGACACGGTGCCGATACCGTGCCGATGCATATTACATTGCCGATACTTTGCCGATACTGGGCCGATACAAATTGTATCGGCTGAGTGTCGGCAGCCGGTAATGGTCCGGCACTATCGGGCCGATGCTGGTCTGACATGCCAAATGGTACCGGGCCGATGCCGGGTGCCGGTACCGGGCCGATGATTTGTCCGATACTGGGCCGATACCGGGCCGCCACTAATGCATTATCTGGGTCCCGGTGTGACGTCACAACTCTAGTGCGATACCACCTACAACAAGCTTGCAGCAGGGTAGCCAGCCAATCGATCCGCAACAGAGCAGCCAGCCAGCCCATCTTCAACAGTGCAACCAACCAGCCTACCAGCAACATGGACACCGGACAAACCAACAGAAGTATGGCATCCAGTCAGCCCGCCAACAGTATGGTACCCAGCCAGCACACCAGCAGCCATGGCAACGGGGTAGCCAGCCAACCCAGCATCAGCATGGCAGCCAGCCAGCACATCAGCAGTCATGGCAATATCGTAGCCAGTCAGCACACAAGCAGTATGATAGCCAGCCAGCTCACCTACAACCTGGTAATCAGCCAGTCCATCAGCAACAGAGCAGCCAGCCAGCCCACCGGCAACATGGCATCCAGCAAGCATATCAACAGCCATGGCAATATCGTAGTCTGTCATCACACAAGCAGTATGATAGCCAACCAGCTCATCTGCAACACGGTAATCAGCCAGTCCAACAACAACAACAACAACAACAACAACAGAGCAGCCAACCAGCCCATCAACAACAGGGTAATCATCCAGTCCATCAGCAACAGAGCAGCCAGCCAGCTCACCAGCAACATGACAGCCAGCTATCTCAACATCAACATGTTAGCCAGCAAAACCATCAGCAACAGATTATCCAGCCACCCCACTTGCACCATAGTGGCCAGCCAAGCCATCACAAGTATGGTGGCCGTTCAGCTCAACATCATTATGGTAGTTCAGCTCTCCAGCAGTATGGTAGACAAAAAGCTTACCGGCAACAGGGTACTCGGCCATCCCATAAACAGCGTGGTAGCCGGCTACCAAATCAGCAATGTGGCAGTCAGCAAACCCACCAGCAACGTGGTGGCCAGTCATTCCAACAACATGGTAGCCATAACTACATGACACAATATTATGCTCAGCAGCAAATGAACACGGAATGTGTCATCACATGAATCTAAGCCAAATTGAACTTCGCAATATGCACTCCCAGCTAATGAGTGTCCTAAATGTGAATATACAGTACGTAACAACCCAGCAGAACGGAGGCCAAATTGCACCGCGCTCTTTAAATGTTAACAACTTAACTCAGTATAATGGCATACAAAATCAGTCTGAAATTGGTAGCCAGTCAAACCAATCTGAATCTGCTAGTCACTCAGTCCAATTGCATGATAGCCATTCAGCCCAACACCACGATAAAGAGTCAATCCAGGAGTGTGATAACCAGTTAGAACAACATCATTCTGGTGACCAGTCAGTCTAGCAGCAGCATGGTGAGCAGTTAGTCCAACAACACGGATCAGTCAGTCAAGTATTGTGACGAGTCAGTCAAGTATGGTGACAAGTCAGTACAATGTGGTGACCAGTTAGTCCAATGTGGTGACCAGTTAGTCCAATATGGTGACCAGTCAGTCCAGTATAGTTACCAGTCAGTAAGTCAGATAGTCCAAGAGCAGCATGGTGATCAGTCAGTCCAAAAGCAGCACGGGGACTTGTCAGTTCAATGGTGCTATGGTGAACCGTCAGTCGAGCAGCAGTATGGTGACCAGTCAGTCCAACAATATTATGGTGACCTGTCAGCAAAATATGGTGACCAATCATCCATGTATGGTGACCAGTCAGTCCAGCAGCAGTATGGTAACCAGTCAGTCCAGCAGCAGTATGATGTTCAATCAATCAAATACGCTGACCAGTCAGTCCAGTATGGTGACCAGTCAGTCCAGTGTGACGACCAGTCAGTCCAGCAACAGCATGGTGACCAGTCAGTCCGGCAACAACATGGTAACCAGTCAGTCCAACAGCATCAAGGTGATCTGTCAGTCCAGTATGGCGATCAGTCAGTCCAGTATGGTGACCAATCAGTCGAGTGTGGTAACAAGTCGGTCCAGTATGTTAACCGGTCACTCCAGTATGATGACAAGCCAGCCAGTCAGACAGTCCAACATCAGCATAGTGGCCAGTCAGTTCAACAACAGCATGGTGATCAGTCAGTCCAGCAGCAGCATTGTAACCATTCAGTCCAGCAGCAGTAAGATGTTCAATCAATCAAATATGGTGACCAGTCAGTTCAGTATGGTGACCAGTCAGTCCAGTGTCACGACCAGTCAGTCCAGCAACAGCATGGTGAGCAGTCAGTCCAGCAACCACATGGTGGCCAGTCAGTCCAACAAAATCAAGGTGACCTGTCAATCAACTATGGTGACCAAACAGTCCAGTATGGTGACCAGTCAGTCCAGTGTGGTAACATGTCAGTCCAGACAGTCCCACAGCACCATGGTGACCAGTCAGTTAAACAACAGCATGGTGACAAGTCAGTCCATCAGCAGCATGGTAACCATTCAGTCAAGCATGGTGACCAATCAATAAAGTATGGCATCATTCAATATCAAGAACTTAAAGGGTAACTTTATGTATACCCAGAAATTGTGTGAGAGAGATCAAATAGACATTATAGCCCTGCAAGAACATTGGCTATATGACTGTGAAAAATACTGGATGGAAAAAACTACTTCCTGGTTTCCAGCATCATTCCAGATCTGTGGATGAAGGCAATCCATCACCACCCCCCCCACCCCCCATACAGTTACCACGGAGATACGGCGGATCAGGTATAAGCTGGAGAGACGAGCTAAACAGTATAATTGAAAGTCTACCTGATGGTTCAAACAGAACAGTCTGCATAAAAATAAACTCATCACCTTCAGTCATCATTATAGCAACATATGCCCCATGTAAAGGGTGTAGCAAATATAATGAGGAATATATGGAAATCTTAGCAGAATGGCAGGAAATACTGAACAAATATAAAGACTCCAATGATGTCCTGATATGCGGCGATTTAAATGCATCATTGCATTCAGAATATCCAGATGCAAGAAACAAACTATTAAAAGGTTTCTGCACCAAGAACCAGTTAGAATTAGTTCCAAATTATCCAGTTGGAAAAACCTTTGAATGTGCAAATGGCTCTTCACAGATTGACTATATCATTGCATCAAACATAGATCTCATAAAACAAGTTCAGCATGTATCAAAGAAATACGACAACTGCTCAGATCATATACCAATTAGAGCTGTCATTACAGTTAAGGAAAGCAGCATGATTAACAATGTGCTGAAGCCAGTACAAGAAAGAAAGCTTCAGTGGGGAAAAGGTGATCTGGTTCAATATAAAGAAAATCTGGAAAGAATGATGCATCAAAAGGATCTCTGCTCATCAAACAAATCGGTAGACGAACTTATCCCTACTGTCACCATATGTATGAAGGCCAGTACTAAATGGGCAATCCCAGAGAGGAAACCAAAGATTTCAAAGAAGGATCGGTCGACTCTGGAATTATAAACTTGCAGAAACATCAAACATATCCAAAACAATACATCATCAATGGGTTCGTGCCGGTAGACCTTCAAATCCAAAACATCCATCAAAGATCAAATTAAGAGAAGCTAAAAAGGCATATCGGAGAGAGCAATGGCAGGCTGAAACAAGAGCAGAGCAAGATACTACAAACAGGATCATGAATGCCCTACCCTCAGATCAATCACTGTTTGCACAGCTAATACGAACTCAGAGAAAAACATCACAGAACATTCTGTCAACAGAAGTATTGCATGTGAATGATAAGGAGTATCATGGAAATGATATAATAGAAGGATGGGAAACTTACTTTGAAGAGCTAGGAACACCAAAGGAAAACCCCACATTTAATAAGGCATATAAAGATCAGGTTGAGGGTAATATAACCAACATTAAACCTATCTGTGGTGATGATCGGTCCAGTCCAGATCCCTTCACGAGGGATGATGTAAACAGTGCTGTGAATGAGCTACACCTGAAAAAGGCCTCAGATTCTGATGGACTCTCATCAGAGCACCTACAACATGGTGGTGTCTTATTAATCCACACTCTTCTGATACTGTATAATAAGATCATAGCTGAAGGCATATATCCAGATGCATTTAAAACTAGTCTGATTACATCAATCCATAAGAAGGCAGGAAAGCCGGTGACGATCCCAGATAATTACCGGAAAATCACAGTGACATTCATAGTGGGGAAAGTCTTTGAGAAGCTTTACCTTAAACGCATTAGACCATTGATTTCAGAAAGCCAAAGTAATCTACAATTTGGTTTCACACCTGGAAAATCACCATCAGTTGCAACAGTACTAATGACTGAAGTTATAGCGGAATGCAGAGAAAATAAAGTGGCCTGCTATGTTGGCTTTATGGATACACAGAAAGCCTGTGATGTTATCTGGCAGTCTTCATTATTGCGTCGTCTTTACCTCCTCGGTATAACAAGGAAGCTATGGTTGATTGCAAATGAAATGTACAGAAACATGTCAGCACAAGTCAAGTGAGAGGGACATAGAAGTAGAACGTTTGCTCTCAAATAAGGCCTTCTACAAGGTGCGGTCACATCTCCTGATTTTCATAAACCATATAAGGATCCGCTACTAAAATTACTTGAGCAAACAGCAACTGGTCTACATATTGGTTCAATATATCTGGGCTCAATAACACTATGTGATGATAAGACAGTTCTAGATACATCCCCAGATGGGTTACAGGTGGGACTGAATGCTGCAACAATGCATGCAAATAAAGAACGGTATGTTAATGGCATTGCCAAAAAGCAAGTGATGGTTTTCAAACAAGGCAAAGAAACAGAATATGATTGGACACTAAACGAAGAAAAGATGGACTTGGTAAAGGAATATAAACATCTGGGACTAATAAGAACGGACGACAAAAGTGGCCTAGGCCAAAAAATTATAAGAAAAGCTCGTGCAACAGCTTATTCATTGATGGGTGCTGGCTTTCATGGAATTAATGGACTAAGCTCAATTGTCAGTATAAAACTATGGTCAACATATGTAATACCACGATGTACGTATGGACTGGAGGCATTAATTATACCAAAGAAGGAAATGAGTCAGCTCACTACACATGAAAGGAAAACCTTAAAGCAATTGCAATCACTGCCAAATAGTTGTGCAAATTCACTGGCATATTTACTTCTCGGTGCACTGCCGATAGAGGCGCAAATTGAAAAGAAGCTGACATTACTTGGTGCAATACTAAGGAGTGAAGGCTCTGTTGAACAACAGTTAGCAATTCGTCAGCTCGTTATGAAAAGAGAAGGCAGACACAGTTGGTTTCAAGATGTCGAATTGATTTTACAAAAATAGCAATTACCATCAGCCCACCTGCTGCTACAAGACCCACCACCTAAATGTGTATGGAAGCGTCATGTCCAAAAGGCTGTAAACACAGTAGTTCTAGTGATGCTAAAGGAAGACATTAAGCAGAAATCATCAGCCCAGTTTGTGAATGTTGACATCCTTGATATCGGAAGGCCACATCCGATCTGGTCAACAGTGACAGCAACTACATATGATGTAAAACGTGCCGCACGTCATCAAGGCAAGGTTACTAACCGGTACAGACTATCTGCAAGCACATAAATCCAAATCTAATCAATGTGAGAATGATGCCTGTCCTTTTTGTAAGAACGTTATAGAAGACCGTATGTATTTCCTAGTTCAGTGTCCAGAATTTGCAGATATCAGAAGCACCTATATAGCGGAAATCGAGCATCTAGTGGCGGCAGATAGCTGGGAATTAATAAGCAAGGATGAGAATCTTATTCTTCAGATGTTACTCGACACAACTCTCTTGTTTGGCCTGATTGGAAGCGATTCAATGTCGAAAATTGAATCCATCTCCAGGAAACTCTGCTATAAACTTCATATCAGACGTAATCATCTCTTAAATGAAATGAATTACCTAACAAAGCTTGCATCATAAAATATCAAGTTAGTATAATTAAAGTCAACTGCACATAGAAAAATACGGTGCACCTTATGCTTTCTGGATGCTCCTACATGTATTTCAATAACAATGAACTCATTTACGCGTCTGGTGAATATAAATTTACTCGTCTATGAACTGTGAACATTTACCTATATACAAATAGGAAAATCACTTGCATGTGTACATGCATGTACATACATGTCAGATTTAATTATCGTTTGCGTGTGTGTATATAATATAATATATAATTAATGGAAAACTCCAATAATTTGCGGATTCTAGAGATTCCCGGACAATACACCGAAAGGTGATGCGCCAGACATTGGCAGAAACTCCAAGAACAGAACAGAACAGAACAGAACACAGATAGCTAAAAACGTTTGGTTGTCAAGGTGGTTGCTATATGCTTATCTCAGCTTTGGCTGGGCTGATTACAAAAATTTAAAAAGCATTTTGTTCTTCTAGTAAAGGAGAATCTGTATTATGATTGTCAAGTTAATCAGAGCGATCGGGTATCTAGTCCTCACAACATCTGGAACATCTTACAAGCTATTGAGACGCCAAATGCCAGCAAGTCTTGCTTAATATCAGCCTGCATCAGATCTGTCAATACTGTGTGCGATTTTACATCCAATCCTGTGTAAATCACAGGCTTCTTAATAGACATTAAAAAAACTAGTCAGTTAAAAGTCCAAAGTACGCTCCGCTATATATTACATGTATCTAATAATGTCGCTTGACGAACACACAGGCTTCTAGGCCTACTAAGGCATTTAAAGTCGGGCATAATTCTAACATCAGGTTATGGATAATAATGTGTGCATTCGTTATTGGTTGCTATTTGATTTAGCAACAATATCAGGAGGCAAGTACCTGATATGGCAATGGCAACTTATACTGTAAGTAAGTGAACTCAAACTACTATTAATTTCAACAGCAACTAAATCTAGCGGCCTAAATGGAACATTGATGTCCATCTGTCCATCCATCTATCCATCCATTCATCCATCCTATTTGTTTGTTCATTCTCAGAATAAGTGATTACACCGCAATATTACACACGGTAGTAAAATCATACAGTATTAAATGCGCTATCACAACATCATTAGGTCACCTGGCCAGAATGGCCAAGTGAGCTTATGGCATGGCGACAGTCCATCGTCCATGTGTCCATCAACTTTTGCTTAAAAACGCTACTCCTCATTAACCGCTTGGCGGATTTCAACCTACTTTGGCTGGAAGGTCCCTATGAGGGTAGGCTTCAGAATTTGTATACAGACTTATTGGTCAATTATATCGGCGGCCATCTTGAATCTTTCGAAAAATTGCAGGAAATTGTTTAAAACGCTCCCGCATTAACTGCATGGACAATTTTAACCATGCTTAGCCGGGAGGATACTAGCGTGGTAGGTTTCAAAACTTGTATACATAATTTTGATTGGTCGATATTTTTGGCGGCCATCTTGAATTTTCTGAAAATTTCTGGAAACCACTTAAAAACCTACTCCTTGATAACCACTGGGCCGATTTCAATCAAACTTGGATGAAAGAACCCTAGCCTAGTATGCTTCAGAACTTGTATAGAGAATTTTGACGGCTTGATTTTGATGGTGGCCATCTTGGGTTTTCCGATAAATGGGAATTTATATAAAATGCTACTCCTCATTAATCGATTGGGCAATTTCAACCAATTTTGGCTGGAAGGATCCTATTGTCGTAGCTGCTAGAAATTCTATTCAGAATTTTGATAGGTCAATGTTTTGGCAGCAACCTCTGATTTTCTGGAACCATTTAAAAACGGTACTCCTTCAATCAATAACTCGATTTCGACAAAACTTGGGTGGAACGATCCTATGACGGTCACGCTTCAACATGTTAAACGAGTCTTGATTGGTCAATTTTTGGGTGGCCATCTTGGATTTTCCTAAAATCCTCCATCATGTCTATTTAAATGCAAATGGTTTAAATGCCAATGGTCCAAGTGAGTGCCACATGCCCTTGGGTCTCTTGTTCTAAAATTACTCATACAGTGACATTTAACATTCCCTATGTAAAGCTCCATAATATTTGTCTCTATGGGGAATAGCACTATTATTAGGTTAGTCCTATTCAAAATTAGAACAACTTATAATGACGATAACATTACTGAATATTCTTTTATAACTACATGTTGACTGGGAAGTTGTTGGTAAACTTCAAGTGAGGAAAGTGATGACCATATTAGCCTGATTGGTTGCTGCCTATAGGCTCCATTGTGTGGAGTTGGTGTATCCAGTGGCTCTCCTTCCCTTTCCTCCTTATTGTGGAGTTGCTGTTCACTGGGTTGGACTTAAGGGCCTGAATTATCCTGAAACCCATGTCGTTTCTGGCGTGTCCGTTTTTTGTTGAAGTGTCTGGATACTGGTGTCATACCGTTCATTCTTGTACAGGTTTTCGATGGAGCTTAGGTTCTCTTGAATGTGAATTTTGAAGGTGCGCAACGTTTCTCCCACATTTTGTTTGTGGTATTTCTTGCAGGTGAGCAGGTAGACAATGTTTCTGGTTTGACAATTGCCTATAATTTTGGCACTGTAGGCCAAGCCCGTGTCTGTTTTTGGAAAATCTTTGCTTGTCCATGTGTTGGCAGATATTGCAGCTTGTGGTGGGGGAAACCCTGAAGGGGTTCCTGAAAGTGAGTCCTGATGAAGTGGATGCCGATGGTAGTTTGACCCTGACTACGGTGTCCTTGATAGTCCTATTTTTTCTGTAGCCAAATAGTGTTTTGTCTGGGAAGGCCAGTCTGCATCTGTGGCTGACCTCTAAAATGGGCCAATATTTGATGATGATGTCCTTTAGAAAGATGCCTATGCATGTATATTCACAAACAAAGATTGGTCTTTGTTATTTTTCTTGGCTAGGTTTGGACATTGTATGCAACAAGTCCTGACTGTTGTGTTCTATAGCCCTGGCTCCAGCTATGGTGAGGATATCAATTGGATAACCTCTGTTCTCAAAGCATCGTTGTAGGAGGAGAATATTGTGATCAAAATCCATGGTCCTGGTGCAGATACGCCATGGGCGCAGGAATTGGCCATATGGGCTGGCGTCTTTACAAGATGATAGGTGTGCTGATTCATAGTGGGGGTAGCCGTGTGTGTCCATTGGTTTTGGTGTAAAGGTCAAAGATGATGTCCCTTGACTCAGTTTGGATGACCAAAGTATCCAAGAAGGAAACGTGTTTCTCTGAAAATTCCATTGTGATTTTGATGCTGCTATGTGAGGAGTTCATGTGTGAGACGAAGTCTTCAAGGGCTTTTTCTCCATGGTCCCATATGAAGATATCGTCTATGTATCTAACATAGAGGGCTGGTTGTGATGGAGAAGATTGGAGTAATTTGGTTTCCAGATCTGCCATGAAGATGTAGGCAAACGAACAGGTGGCCTTGCTGCCCATAGCGGTCCCTCCGACTACTAAGAAATGTTTGTCGTTGAATTCAAAATTGCTGCATTCAAGGACTAACTTCAGGAGATTTAGGATACCCCTGGTCATTAGAGTAATGGGTAGTCCATGTTTCATGTAGAATTTCGCTACCGCGTGCATCACTCCTTGGTTAGGGAAGTTAGTCTTCTCTTCTGTTGGCCTGCATATGGACATTCCTCAAGAGCACTACAGAGGCTGGCTTTGGCCCGCTTCACCATACCCTTTCACCGACAAGTCCAATTACATTCTTTGCAAATCTGTAACATATTTTGTTCAATATTTTGATATTAATATGACTGGAAGTAGTTGCAGCCTAAGGCAAAAGTGGCATCCAGTTATATTAATTTTAAAATATTCAAAAGATTTCCTGTTTGTTTGGCTTGAGATTGAGATACATTGAATTTATCGGTGAAAGTGTTGATGTTCAAACTGACCAAAACCCAGCATTTACACTTTAAAGTGAGTTTGAGAAATGTGCATTTGTTGGCCAAAAAGACTATTTTTGAAATTGTACCACTGGAATGACAGGGCGAGTCATTCCAGTGGTAAAGTAAAAAAAATAGTATCTTGGTCTGCCTAAAAATGGATGTTCATAAAGCAACAATTTGAATTTTCTTGCGATTGCTAAGGTTGTGATTCTTTTTATTTAGACCATACATGTAATATTTTGTTTACATTTCAGACAACATGCCAACCATACACGGTTTCATCACCAGGCATTTGATGAGCTGCTGCACCCAGCGAAGTATTTACATATGCAAATACAATCCTGTTGACAATATCAAATAATTGTACATTTCAACATAGAGCACGCCGTAATTTGTGCATTCAGGATGCTAGCCAGACCTTTGTAAACTGTGCATAGTATGTGTAGCTCGCGGGGTAGTGTCGGGCCATTCCAGTGTGCAGTGTCGACTCGCTGCGTCGCATGTACACGACGAGTGATGACGTTGGCTAGCTCACGGTCTCGGGGTTACGGATCCCATGCCATACTGCCCTACAGGTAACAAAGACCGGCTCCTAAGGCTGGTGGAACTCAATCGTTCCAGTGAGGCCATGCGACCATTGTCGCCAACATTAAACACAATGGTCTCATCTCAAGAGTTTGTGTCAACGGTATGCCTGTCCATAGCAATTTCGTGATCTATGGACTTACAATATTTGATTGGTGACCTAAAAATTAAGTCTATACAATAGTTTTACCTAAACAGACCGTCAAGTATGCTAGATAAAAATGAGCATACGAGAATACAAGCGATAGAGACAGCCTGGTGAACTTTTAAATGCGGGACTCCCGAAGGTACCACACAGACTCGTAGGTCCGCAGAGGTATCCCCACAAGGGAGGCGCCCGTACACAAGATCACTAATTAACTTAATATAAGTTATTATACCTCTAAGCTGAAAAGGAAAGAAAGTTATCTTTTATAGTGTCGAAAAGCTATGTGCCTCACGCGGGCGCTACTCCTGGTGCTAGTTTTTGGTGGGAAGTATTAGCCTCGTGCAGGCCGTCGTCACCGAATCCTTGAGAGAGGCAAGTACCTCGCGCGGGCCTCCATCACAGGAAAATGTCGCCACTGCTTAACGCAGGAGAAGAGTATTGGCCAGAAAGGGCCCACTCTAATATTCAACCAAAATGCTATAAAGAAAAGACCATACCTAGTGAAATCATGACTATAATGTTGCGTGCTGTTTTATATGAAGATGGGACAAGTGATTCCAGAGGGATTCCCACGCCACCGTCTTATGTAGTTTCAAGTATGCTGAATTAGTAGTTGCCGCTTTTATTTATGCGGGCCTTCTATACCTAACCTAACATTTAGTTTTTAGAGACAAGAACTGTATTAGGCCGCAAATGGCGGGCGCCTACCTAGCTTTAGATATGGCTGTCATTGAGAACGGATGTCCAAAGACATCAATACTGGAGACGGCGTGCACACATGTTATTTCTCAAGATCTCCGAGCTGGGTGAGAATCCGGACATCCTGCTCCATAACCACATAAAACGCCACAGGACATTGGTTACTTTTCACAAAAGCAAGTTTAGGCAACTGATCTATCGTTATGGTGGGGGTAAGAGAGACGAATACTCACCGTGAATGTCCTTCCCGTGAGGGCGTGGCAGATCCTAACATCTTGCCCAGACATTCTTACAGAATTCGGTGGGGATGCGTATCTCGCCCATCAGCAGGTCCTATGAAGCTAACCTTTTTAACCTAATGTTAGGTTTAAACGCAAGTTGCCAAGTTATGCACTGCGGTGCAGGGGAGACTTTCTTAGGTGAAAAAGAAATTAATAATTATAATACATTTTCGCAGTGCTTCCTACATTGGCAAGGATAACTAACTACTTGGTATCTGAAGATACACGGGAAATGGATGTGACACCACACCCTGACCATCACCGCTCGGAAACCCCAATAGTTTCCCAGGGTCGGGTCAGTCCATGGTGCGGATAGCGACATCCAAACATCTAAGAAGCCATAAGGCTTAGTGGAACATGAGGGGAGACAATAACTTATATATATGAGGCCCGAAAGGTATGTTGGCCAATTTTACACAACCTTGCCGGAGTGCGGGGCTAGATATCGCAACTACCGGAAAAGAGGCGTACACGACGAAGAAATTGTCTCTAATCATGTTAAACCTATCCTATCGAGCTGAATAGAAAGGCTTTTTAGTCGGTAGCATGCCGGGCTAAACAGAGTTATAGCACGGACAGCGACCTCAGTGAAAAATTGTTGGTGGCGGGAGAACGTGATGCATATATAAATGTTGCTGTATAGTGTTTCCTACGTGCACTGCAGTCCTACATTTTCTACAAATAAACAAAACATATGAACGAATGGCTACTCGCTATATATAAGACTAACCGTTACAAATAATACAGTGTGAAATGATTATAAGAATAATATATGAAGTACAGGTTGGCAGACCTACTACGGTGCCGTTCGTAAAAAAAACACCTTACAGTAAAATAAGAATAACTATAAATAAATAAAGAAATTATAACTAGCGGTCCTCAGACCGTTACGGTTCCTTTTAGTCATCGGGACCGTTTTACACAAATAAAGTATAATAAATACAAATGTAACTAACAGAATAATTAAGATGTTAAGTATAGTTACTTGAATAGTCGGTAGCCATTCTTAATGACGGGCTATCGTGTTACTGAAATTGATACGTCATCCTTGGTGTGACGTGAGTTGACACGTTCTCTGGAAGCTGGAAAGTTCCTGCATGTCGGTTCCCGCCAACAGAATTCCTGTATGCAGTCCAGGACGGGAACGGATCGAACTCAGGACGGTAATCACAATATAAGAATGTCTAATGAGCAGTCAGTAAGTGATACAATAACATTACTGCTAGGAAGAAAGTTCCCATACACCGATGGTACGGATGGAAGTTAAGAACAACCCGTTCATAAGCGGGGGTTGTTGAATACGGATGAAGATATACAACTAAGCTTACGGTGCAGGGTACATCAATTAGCTCTAAAGACATACCTGGCAAAGTTTACTTGCTGCGGTGAAAAAGTTTAAATAAACGTGCACGACAGGGAAGGTTGAACAACCACTTTTTGGCGTGGGCGGCAGATCCGACGAGTCATCCACCAAAGAACATCGCTGCCTCTACATCTGTAGACTCACATATTGAGGCCGGGAAAGGCCTCACCGCAAGTTTGTGTTCAGAGTTAGTTCTTGATTTAGTTGTGAACAATATTCAAAAATTCCACAAATGCAATCGGGAGATACTAAATTGCTTTAGGTGATGTGGGTTGGGTTGCTACTGTTGGCTACGAGAGGGGAACTGACGGAGACGGAAGTGATCTATTTAATACCCGTCTCGCTGATAGTAGCTGTAACAGATCCAGCCTATTCGGTCCCTGGCCGAGGCTCCTCTCGAGTTCTGGATTTCATCTCCTTTTATACTACTCGTGACGTCAGAGGCGCGGGCTTCAACCAATCATCGGTCTAGCAATAACCAATCAGCGCGTAGCTAATAATGACGCAGTCGATTGTTCTAGAACATTCTAGAATTTCTGCGTACGCGTGGTTACGACGTCACAGCAATATTTTGAAGATAATCAAAGGGGTTTTCCGTGGATAACTCAGCCATTTCTTAACCGATTTTGAAATGGTTTACAGATTCGGAAAGCCCGTCGAATTCTGGTCTTGATTGATGCCAGATTCGGCGGAAACAAGCAACTATAAAGAATTACAGTGTACCTACTCGGTACCCTAAAAGCGCCATCCTATCTTGGTTGTGAAATATGCGCTCTGTCAAAACAGTGTTAAGCGCGTGCATGCGTGCTTTAACGAACTTAGTCGTTTTTACGACGCGATCTCTCCCATAGGCTCATATACGCCTATAGCCCTACCCAGGGTGTGTGTTCAGGGAACGAATCCAGGATGGGCGGCGCGTACCCAGCTTAGCTGGTATGGCCGGCACCTGGCCGGTCGATCCGAACTACATATGGTGATATGTTAAGGAGAATGTAATCAATAATCTTGAAAACGAGTTAAATTCAGTTCATAACATTTAAAACTCAATACCACTACTTGTAATTGGCACCAGTACAAGATTCCTGACCCATCGTCCATTTCAACAGTGCTCTTTAACAAACCTACTCCGATTTACTTATGAAATTTTGTACCGATCTGAAAAAACAATCGCATGATTAATCAAATGGAATCGTCAAGGTTGCAGAGCTCTGGTCTCTGCTGAACATACTGGATTTGCAACAAATCTTGAACAATGGCAATATTGTAAAATATATTTAGAACTGATGGCGAGACTATAATGACAGTCAAAATGTGTAACATCATCATCAGATGTCATCTGACAGAGGGTTCCAGTGTAAATGTTCATTCGCCTGGATGACTTGGAACCTAAACGCATAACACATTACATGAATTAGGTATTGATAATCTGTTACGTACTTATTTTTAAGTGACACTGAAACTTAACATATGGATGAATTGGATTTGTATCAATCTACAATTCCACCACTGTGAACAGAACCTGCTATAGATCTATTTCAGTATTTCTATCATTCAGTATTGGTATCCTCTCATGTTTTAAGTGCTATGAATCTGAAAATGTTATCCCATGACAAACTACAGGCTATATTTATTCAATAGAAATAAATACAAGATCCTAGTAAACTGAATATCTAATGTGTAGTGAATTTTTGTTGCGACTATTACTATCGACTACTAATATAATTCCTACTACATTTTCTGCTAAACGATTGGAAGCATGGAAAATTAAAATTGTATCATGTGTGATTCCCATTTGCAAAATAATATAGATAATATTGATACGCCCTAGTAGAGCGTATCTCTGTTATCTGTATTATTTTTCAGCCAGTAGGGTTCTTAATTATAAGATGAGTTTTATGCACAATTTTGTTTTGAAATGGAAATTGACTGGAGGTTTAATAAAATTGGACTGGAAATTGATAAATTAGTTATGGACAATGTATGGAATTTCATTCTGCAGGTCTATAAATCCTGTTCACTATGTAGCATGAAGAACGTCCATTTGCTGGACAAGAAAAGCATGTTTTTTGAACATTTACCACTGGAATAGCTGGCTAAGTTGATAAGCAAGCCAGTCAATTAATCTTGTGGTGATTTCAAAAAGTAATATTGTTGGCCTGAAAAAATGTACATTCAGTGAGCAAAATCTTAGACTTTTTTTTTACGAATCTTGGCCATTGAAGGGTTAAGTTGACTAATCCTGACCATTAATCCATTTACCACTCAAGCCAGCCAAAACTTCTTTTGCAGGGATCTTGAGAAATGTTCATTTTCAGACCAAGGACTGGCAAGGCTATTTTTGAAAATCTACTACTGGAATGACTGGCTCGATAACTGAGCCACTCATTCCAGTGGTAAATTTGTCAAAAAATCATATCTTGGTCTGCAAATTGACATTTTCTGTGAGAAAATTACAATTTTATGGAACAAATTTGAGCATGAATATAAAGTATGGTATTAAACTAAAAAAAGGTCTTGGCTCTCTTGGAGCTTAGCCAAGTAAGTCAGAATGAACATGGTAAGTATTTACTGCCAAATTAGTTGAGCCAAAGGCTTTAATTATGCATGCTATGCCTGGATTATGTAAGATGACAAATACAGTTAATGTTGGATGTGCTTTGAACAACTCGGTTATGATTTAATATTGTACCCTTATTATATGGGTGCCCCCCCCCCCACATGCTCACGCTATGAATGAGTAATTAGACATTATGCTAGAATAATTGTACACAGGTCTCTGACCAGTTTGTGTATCTCATTCAAGAACCGTCACTATCCAAAATACTCATTTGCGCAGGTCAAAGCATTATTTAGCGATATGGGCAGTGATCTCTACGATAACCTTTAAGGTGTCATGGTTGGCCTTGTATCTAACTACTCAATTTTATCAATTTGTAATTTTACTATTATAATATTTCTAACAACTTTCAGACAGATCATGCTGGTCCGAAGAACATTATCGACTTTGGTGTCAATGGTCAAGGTCACGGTGACCTAATTAATTTCATAATATTGCGTATATGTATGATAACTCGAGTTCTATTGAAGGGATCATTACGAATCTGGTGTGGCAGCTTGTCCTCGGTGGTCCGAAGAACCCTATCGCGTTTGGCATCAAACAATAAACAAGCTATATCCGTAGACAAAATGCCATTTAAAAGAGCATCCTTCACTGAATGAGGAAATGTATTAACCTCGTTTTCAGGGTGCAAATCAGAATTTTTTAGGCTTAAAAAACTGCTTCAAATGTTGATACTAACTTGGTATTGTCAAATGTATTGAATGATGTTGGCACATGTTGGATATTGGTCTTGCAAAGTTTTGGCTTACTGGTTGTAGAACCTACATACTTCTGAAACAAAACTGTTACTGTGTCATGACTACCCACATTCCAGATAGATTGGCCTCATCATGATCGAAGTTGTCAACAATATCCATGGTAAACTCCATATGTCATAGTGGGGGCGAAATGAAACTGTCTCCGTGCTGCTCACTACAGTGAATGATGACACATCAATATGATGACGCATGAGCTCGTCTATAGCGCATGGAGGAGCTTTCCATGTACACAGTTTTGCTAGTGGTTTACCAGTATGGCACATTGAAAACTAGGTCAGCCCATCCATCCCTTCATCCGTATGTCTATTTGTTCTCTACAGCTGTGTTTGGACCGTAGTTTCAAGACTTGTGTATGATCATGAAACTTGGTATGTGCATAGATCTTAGATAGGTGTGCAGGTATTAAAACTATGGTAGTCTGGTCATTTGTCCGGTTACCCGCTATACGTTTGTCTGGGCCATTATTTTATGACTTTCTCTGCGAGGTATGCCTTCGAGTAGCCGCCATCAGTTTATTGATATGCATTGTGAGCTCAGTCATGTCACCTGACTAAGCTATAGCAATCACACGTCATCTGGCACCCAGCCATCTGTTCGGGCCAGCATAAACAAGTGGCATGTTTTGTTATTTCTGGATGGATTGAAACAAACGTTGTGTCAAAATGGTCATGTTAGCATCTAATATATGCATTGTGAAAATGAAACTGATTCGATCTCAAACTCAAGAGTTATCACCCTTTGAGATTTTCCACAGCATGGAATACAATGGGGAAAGATATTTCTTCAGTGCACTTTTCTTCATATTTGGAGCTATTAAGACATTATTATAAGACAATGGAGCTAGGCTTGCGTGATTATTGCGTTGAATGATCGCGATCGATTATTAGCTCACCTGGCCAGAATGGCCAAGTGAGCTTATGGCATGGTGACCATCCGTCGTCCGTCAACTTTTGATTTAAAACGCTATTCCTCATTAACCGCTTGGCGGATTTCAACCTAATTTGGCTGGAAAGTCCCTATGGGGGTAGGCGTCAGATCTTGTACACAGAATTTTGATTGCGGCCATCTTCGATTTTCTGAAAATTTCTGGAAATCACTTAAAAGCCTACTTCTCGATAACCACTGGGCCGATTTCAATGAAACTTGGATAAAAGGCCCCTAGGTGATATCCTTCAGAACTTGTATACAGAATTTTGATTGGTCAATTTTTCTGATGGACATCTTGAATTTTTTTTAAATGGCGGGAAATCCTTTAAAACTCTACTCCTCATTAACTGTGTGAGTAATTTCAACCAGACTTGGCTGGAAGGATATTAGGCTGATAGCTTTCAAAACTTGTATACAGAATTTTGATTGGTCAATTTTTTCGACGCCTATCTTTGATTTTCTGAAAGTTTCTGGAAATCACTTAAAAGCCTACTCCTCGATAACCACAGGGCCGATTTCAATCAAACTTGGATGGAAGAACTCTTGGCGAGTATGCTTCAGACCATATACACACAATTTTTATTGGTCAATTTTTCCGGCAACTGTTTTGGATTTTCTTTAAAATGGCAGGGAATTGCTTAAAATGCTACACCTCATTAACTGCTTGGGCAATTTCAACCAGACTTGGCTGGACGGATACTAGGCTGGTAGATTTCAGATATATACAGAATTTTGATTGGTCCATTTTTCCGGCGTCCATCTTGGATTTTCAGAAAATTTGGGGAAATCAGTTAAAAGCCTACTCCTCATTAACCGCTTTAACGAGTTCAAGCACTCAGCTGGAAGAACCTTAGGCCCGTATGCTTCACAACTGGTATACAGAATTTTTATGGCTTGATTTTGATCATGGCCACTTGGGTTTTCTGATAAATGGGAATTCATATAAAATGCTACTCCTCATTAATCGCTTGGGCAATTTCAACCAATTTTGTCTGGAAGGATCCTATTGTCGTAGCCTCTATAAAGTCTATTCAGAATTTTGATAGGTCAATGTTTTGGAAACAAATCGACCCAGACGTATATACTTGTCTGGCGTTTTGTTAGCTTACTAAAATTCCACTCAATTCACTGTTAATTAATTAATTTTCTGAGATATCTAAGTCAGGTGACTTATAGCAAACAGTGAATTGAGTAGCTTAGTATTTTTGTTGTGTTACAAAAATGATTTTCTGAAAGGTTTCTGGAACCATTTAAAAATGGTACTCCTTCAATCAATAACCCGATTTCAACAAAGCTTGGGTGGAGTGATCCTATGATGGTAGGCTTCAACATACTAAACGAGTCTTGATTAGGCAATTTTCTGGTGGCCATCTTGGATTTTCCGAAAATCATCCATCATGTCTATTTAAATGCAAATGGTTTAAATGCCCATGGTCCAAGCCATAACAACAAAAGAATATCAATGACAAAAATTGCAATGGTGCTTAGAAAAGTCCATTTGCAGGGCAAGAGAAGACTATTTTCGAGCCAGGCATTCCAGTAATACATTTTCAAAAAGTCTTCTCTTGCCCTGCAAATGAACATACATTCACTAAGCAAAATGTAATTTTTCATGATCGATCGCATTAAAAAGTAATTGAAAGTTAGGTTTTGAAATATTTTATGCAATAGAAAATATTCACGATTATTCAATTATTTAATTTTTAATCATATAAATTCACGATTTAAAACATAATCTCGATGTTCGATTTAATCACATAATCGCGCAAGCCTAAATGGAGCCAAGATTTATCTCAAACACATATACATGGTTAAATTTCCAGTTCTCTGTGACTAGTAATAGACGCATGTGATTATGAATCACGACGTATGCCCATTCTTGGTTTTTTCAGACATAAGGCATCATGTACATGCTAGGTCAGAGATCAACCCATAATGCACTTTGATGGATAAGAACTCATTGAACTCCAAGGTTTGCTCATTATAAATTGAAAGGACAGACTTAGTCACAGAGCTGCCAAAGTTAAACTGGAAGCAAAATTATGTGGTATTTCCAGTTGATTGGCAAGTCAAAGCAATATTTGTTATTGCTAGCTATCATCAAGCCATCAAACTGATCATGATTGTATCGGATCAATCCGGAGCATAACTATGCAGATGGAAGTTTCCTGATGTGAATAAATGAAGATAGATTGAGTCATAATAACGTAATGTATGTAAATGTGCAATCAGAAGAGCTTGCGGAAAAGTAGCAATGTAGGCTGAGCCTATCTTTGTGTGTAAAAGTAGCAACGTAGGCTAAGCCCATCTTTGTCTGTAAAAGTAGCAACGTAGGCTAAGCCCATCTTTGTGTGTAAAAGTAGCAACGTAGGCTAAGCCCATCTTTGTGTGTAAAAGTAGCAACGTAGGCTAAGCCCATCTTTGTGTGTAAAAGTAGCAACATAGGCTACGTCCATCTTTGTGTGGGGGTACCTTCTCAGTTCACCATATAACACAGCAGATGATGTTCATTTGACGCTATGGGTGTACCTCATGAATTCCAGGTGGATTTGTCCATAATGATTAACCATCCTAGGTTCTGGACAATAGAAAGGATCTGGGGACAACTGTCCTGTAACATCTGAGGTGTTGAAGACTACCACGCTAGAATTCTTCAGCCAAATTGGGTTAAAATCGTGTTATAAGGAGCATATACATTTTCAGTAATTTCTGAAGTTTTGGAACATCAAAGAAGCATGTTAGAAAAATTGACCAATCAAATTTGTGTAAACAACTTCTGAAGTCTACAGACAAGTTTAGTTGAAATTAGCCCAGTAGTTAATGAGTAGTCGCTTAAAGCAAAAGTTGATGGATGGACAGATGACGGATGGTCTCCATGGTATAAACTCACTTGACCTTTGACATGGGCTATTAATAGTTGTTCATGAAACCTGAAACATAGATAGATGCACAATATGACTGTATTAATTTGGAAAAAAAAATTTAAATCAAGAGAATATTATTCAAATCCTGTGTGTCCAGATATTTGAGTACATGTTGGTGGCTGGGCAGTGGGCACGTGTGTGCTTTGTCCGGTATTGTTGAACATCTATCAAAGCACAAGGCAAGAGAGGGAGTTTGTGACAAATGTCATGTGATATTACACACGCATGTCAAAATTTATTTGTCTTGATGAAGACAACGCAGACCTGTTCAGATGTTTCAGTGTGAATAACTATCAAGTAAACATCATGGCGATCTGGACAACATTAACGCGTGGGTGAATAAGAGGGTGAATTGAAACTTGAGTTTTTGAGAAAACTGCAATTTTACGCTTGCAATTTGGCTGTATTTTCATAGAAATTGTATTATGTAATAATACACTATGTTGATACCCTCACAGAAATCACGAATGTAGCTGTTTCATAAAAGCCGTCAGGCCAGTTGTTCGAAAGGGTGTTATTTTATGCCCATAGTTAAACACAAATAGACTTAAATTTCTTATGTCAGTATTACTTAACACATGCAACTAATACTGCTGATCGATTGCATTTTAAGTCCGGACATACATAATACTGGTATTATCTTTTGAGTACATTCTTAAAAGTGGATAAAAGGGGCATCAAAAAATCAGACTGCCTACATGGCCACGGCATGCCATTTCTCCGAGTGGGAATCTAAGAATAATCCATAACTGCCCTCCTGGACAGGGCCACAGCATGCTATTCCTCTGACTGTGAATCTAAGACTAATCCATAACGGCCCTTCTGGACAGGCCCACGGCATGCCATTTCTCTGACTGGGAATCTAAGACTAATCCATAACTGCCCTCCTGGACAGGGCCACAGCATGCCATTTCTCTGACTGTGAATCTAAGACTAAACCATAACTGCCCTCCTGGACAGGCCCACGGCATGCCATTTCTCCGACTGAGAATCTAAGACTAATCCATAACTGCCCTCCTGGACAGGGCCCCAGCATGCCATTCCTCTGACTGGGAATCTAAGACTAATCCATAACTGCCCTCCTGGACAGGGCCACAGCATGCCATTTCTCCGAGTGAGAATCTAAGACTAATCCATAACTGCCCCCCTGGACAGGCCCACGGCATACCATTTCTCTGACTGGGAATCTAAGACTAATCCATAACTGCCCTCCTGGACAGGGCCACAGCATGCAATTTCTCCGAGTGGGAATCTAAGTCTAATCCATAACTGCCCTCCTGGACAGGGCCACGGCATGCCATTCCTCCGACTGTGAATCTAAGACTAATCCATAACTGCCATCCTGGACAGGGCCACGGGATGCCATTTCTCTGACTGTGAATCTAAGACTAATCCATAACTGCCGTCCTGGACAGGCCCACGGCATGCCATTTCTCTGACTGTGAATCTAAGACTAATCCATAACTGCCCTCCTGGACAGGCCCACGGCATGCCATTTCTCCGAGTGGAAATCTAAGACTAATCCATAACTGCCATCCTGGACAGGCCCACGGCATGCCATTTCTCTGACTGGGAATCTAAGACTAATCCATAACTGCCGTCCTGGACAGGGCCACAGCATGCAGTTTCTCCGAGTGGGAATATAAGTCTAATCCATAACTGCCCTCCTGGACAGGGCCACGGCATGCCATTCCTCCGACTGTGAATCTAAGACTAATCCATAACTGCCATCCTGGACAGGGCCATGGGATGCCATTTCTCTGACTGGAAATCTAAGACTAATCCATAACTGCCCTACTGGACAGGCCCATGGCATGCCATTCCTCTGACTGTGAATCTAAGACTAATCCATAACTGCCGTCCTGGACAGGCCCACGGCATGCCATTTCTCTGACTGTGAGTCTAAGATTAATCCATAACTGCCCTCCTGGACATGCCCACGGCATGCCATGTCTCCGAGTGGAAATCTAAGTCTAATCCATAACTGCCCTCCTGGACAGGGCCACGGCATGCCATTTCTCTGACTGGGAATCTAAGACTAATCCATAACTGCCGTCCTGGACAGGCCCACGGCATGCCATTCCTCTGACTGTGAATCTAAGACTAATCCATAACTGCCCTCCTGGACAGGCCCACGGCATGCCATTCCTCTGACTGTGAATCTAAGACTAATCCATAACTGCCCTCCTGGACAGGGCCACAGCATGCCATTTCTCTGACTGTGAATCTAAGACTAAACCATAACTGCCCTCCTGGACAGGGCCACAGCATGCCATTTCTCCGAGTGAGAATCTAAGACTAATCCATAACTGCCCTCCTGGACAGGCTCACGGCATGCCATTTCTCTGACTGTAAATCTAAGACTAATCCATAACTGCCCTCCTGGACAGGCCCACGGCATGCCATTTCCCTGACTGGGAATCTAAGACTAATCCATAACTGCCGTCCTGGACAGGGCCACGGCATGCCATTCCTCCGACTGTGAATCTAAGACTAATCCATAACTGCCCTCCTGGACAGGGCCACGGGATGCCATTTCTCTGACTGGGATTCTAAGACTAATCCATAACTGCCGTCCTGGACAGGCCCATGGCATGCCATTTCTCTGACTGTGAATCTAAGACTAATCCATAACTGCCGTCCTGGACAGGCCCACGGCATGCCATTTCTCTGACTGTGAATCTAAGACTAATCCATAACTGCCCTCCTGGACAGGCCCACGGCATGCCATTTCTCCGAGTGGAAATCTAAGACTAATCCATAACTTCCCTCCTGGACAGGGCCACGGCATGCCATTTCTCTGACTGGGAATCTAAGACTAATCCATAACTGCCGTCCTGGACAGGGCCACAGCATGCCGTTTCTCCGAGTGGGAATCTAAGTCTAATCCATAACTGCCCTCCTGGACAGGGCCACGGCATGCCATTCCTCCGACTGTGAATCTAAGACTAATCCATAACTGCCCTCCTGGACAGGCCCACGGCATGCCATTCCTCTGACTGTGAATCTATGACTAATCCATAACTGCCGTCCTGGACAGGCCCACAGCATGCCATTTCTCTGACTGTAAATCTAAGACTAATCCATAACTGCCCTCCTGGACAGGGCCACAGCATGCCATTTCTCTGACTGTGAATCTAAGACTAAACCATAACTGCCCTCCTGGACAGGGCCACAGCATGCCATTTCTCCGAGTGAGAATCTAAGACTAATCCATAACTGCCCTCCTGGACAGGCTCACGGCATGCCATTTCTGACTGTAAATCTAAGACTAATCCATAACTGCACCCCCTGGACAGGGCCACAGCATGCCATTTCTCCGACTGTGAATCTAAGACTAATCCATAACTGCCCTCCTGGACAGGCCCATGGCATGCCATTCCTCTGACTGTGAATCTAAGACTAATCCATAACTGCCGTCCTGGACAGGCCCACGGCATGCCATTTCTCTGACTGTAAATCTAAGACTAATCCATAACTGCCCTCCTGGACAGGCCCACGGCATGCCATTCCTCTGACTGTGAATCTAAGACTAGTCCATAACTGCCCTCCTGGACAGGTCCACGGCATGCCTTTTCTCTGACTGGGAATCTAAGACTAATCCATAACTGCCCTCCTGGACAGGGCCACAGCATGCCATTTCTCTGACTGTGAATCTAAGACTAATCCATAACTGCCATCCTGGACAGGCCCACGGCATGCCATTTCTCTGACTGTGAATCTAAGACTAATCCATAACTGCCCTCCTGGACAGGCCCACGGCATGCCATTTCTCCGAGTGGAAATCTAAGACTAATCCATAACTTCCCTCCTGGACAGGGCCACGGCATGCCATTTCTCTGACTGGGAATCTAAGACTAATCCATAACTGCCGTCCTGGACAGGGCCACAGCATGCCGTTTCTCCGAGTGGGAATCTAAGTCTAATCCATAACTGCCCTCCTGGACAGGGCCACGGCATGCCATTCCTCCGACTGTGAATCTAAGACTAATCCATAACTGCCCTCCTGGACAGGCCCACGGCATGCCATTCCTCTGACTGTGAATCTATGACTAATCCATAACTGCCGTCCTGGACAGGCCCACGGCATGCCATTTCTCTGACTGTAAATCTAAGACTAATCCATAACTGCCCTCCTGGACAGGGCCACAGCATGCCATTTCTCTGACTGTGAATCTAAGACTAAACCATAACTGCCCTCCTGGACAGGGCGACAGCATGCCATTTCTCCGAGTGAGAATCTAAGACTAATCCATAACTGCCCTCCTGGACAGGCTCACGGCATGCCATTTCTGACTGTAAATCTAAGACTAATCCATAACTGCACCCCCTGGACAGGGCCACAGCATGCCATTTCTCCGACTGTGAATCTAAGACTAATCCATAACTGCCCTCCTGGACAGGCCCACGGCATGCCATTCCTCTGACTGTGAATCTAAGACTAATCCATAACTGCCGTCCTGGACAGGCCCACGGCATGCCATTTCTCTGACTGTAAATCTAAGACTAATCCATAACTGCCCTCCTGGACAGGCCCACGGCATGCCATTCCTCTGACTGTGAATCTAAGACTAGTCCATAACTGCCCTCCTGGACAGGTCCACGGCATGCCTTTTCTCTGACTGGGAATCTAAGACTAATCCATAACTGCCCTCCTGGACAGGGCCACAGCATGCCATTTCTCTGACTGTGAATCTAAGACTAAACCATAACTGCCCTCCTGGACAGGCCCACGGTATGCCATTTCTCCGTCTGAGAATCTAAGACTAATCCATAACTGCCCTCCTGGACAGGGCCCCGGCATGCCATTCCACTGACTGGGAATCTAAGACTAATCCATAACTGCCCTCCTGGACAGGGCCACAGCATGCCATTTCTCTGACTGTGAATCTAAGACTAAACCATAACTGCCCTCCTGGACAGGGCCACAGCAGGCCATTTCTCCGAGTGAGAATCTAAGATTAATCCATAACTGCCCTCCTGGACAGGCCCACGGCATGCCATTTCTCTGACTGGGAATCTAAGACTAATCCATAACTGCCCTCCTGGACAGGGCCACAGCATGCAGTTTCTCCGAGTGGGAATCTAAGTCTAATCCATAACTGCCCTCCTGGACAGGGCCACGGCATGCCATTCCTCCGACTGTGAATCTAAGACTAATCCATAACTGCCATCCTGGACAGGGCCATGGGATGCCATTTCTCTGACTGGAAATCTAAGACTAATCCATAACTGCCCTACTGGACAGGCCCATGGCATGCCATTCCTCTGACTGTGAATCTAAGACTAATCCATAACTGCCGTCCTGGACAGGCCCACGGCATGCCATTTCTCTGACTGTGAGTCTAAGATTAATCCATAACTGCCCTCCTGGATAGGCCCACGGCATGCCATGTCTCCGAGTGGAAATCTAAGTCTAATCCATAACTGCCCTCCTGGACAGGGCCACGGCATGCCATTTCTCTGACTGGGAATCTAAGACTAATCCATAACTGCCGTCCTGGACAGGCCCACGGCATGTCATTCCTCTGACTGTGAATCTAAGACTAATCCATAACTGCCCTCCTGGACAGGCCCACGGCATGCCATTCCTCTGACTGTGAATCTAAGACTAATCCATAACTGCCCTCCTGGACAGGGCCACAGCATGCCATTTCTCTGACTGTGAATCTAAGACTAAACCATAACTGCCCTCCTGGACAGGGCCACAGCATGCCATTTCTCCGAGTGAGAATCTAAGACTAATCCATAACTGCCCTCCTGGACAGGCTCACGGCATGCCATTTCTCTGACTGTAAATTTAAGACTAATCCATAACTGCCCCCCTGGACAGGCCCACGGCATGCCATTTCCCTGACTGGGAATCTAAGACTAATCCATAACTGCCCTCCTGGACAGGCCCACGGCATGCCATTCCTCTGACTGTGAATCTATGACTAATCCATAACTGCCGTCCTGGACAGGCCCACAGCATGCCATTTCTCTGACTGTAAATCTAAGACTAATCCATAACTGCCCTCCTGGACAGGGCCACAGCATGCCATTTCTCTGACTGTGAATCTAAGACTAAACCATAACTGCCCTCCTGGACAGGGCCACAGCATGCCATTTCTCCGAGTGAGAATCTAAGACTAATCCATAACTGCCCTCCTGGACAGGCTCACGGCATGCCATTTCTGACTGTAAATCTAAGACTAATCCATAACTGCACCCCCTGGACAGGGCCACAGCATGCCATTTCTCCGACTGTGAATCTAAGACTAATCCATAACTGCCCTCCTGGACAGGCCCATGGCATGCCATTCCTCTGACTGTGAATCTAAGACTAATCCATAACTGCCGTCCTGGACAGGCCCACGGCATGCCATTTCTCTGACTGTAAATCTAAGACTAATCCATAACTGCCCTCCTGGACAGGCCCACGGCATGCCATTCCTCTGACTGTGAATCTAAGACTAGTCCATAACTGCCCTCCTGGACAGGTCCACGGCATGCCTTTTCTCTGACTGGGAATCTAAGACTAATCCATAACTGCCCTCCTGGACAGGGCCACAGCATGCCATTTCTCTGACTGTGAATCTAAGACTAAACCATAACTGCCCTCCTGGACAGGCCCACGGTATGCCATTTCTCCGTCTGAGAATCTAAGACTAATCCATAACTGCCCTCCTGGATAGGGCCCCGGCATGCCATTCCACTGACTGGGAATCTAAGACTAATCCATAACTGCCCTCCTGGACAGGGCCACAGCATGCCATTTCTCTGACTGTGAATCTAAGACTAAACCATAACTGCCCTCCTGGACAGGGCCACAGCAGGCCATTTCTCCGAGTGAGAATCTAAGACTAATCCATAACTGCCCTCCTGGACAGGCCCACGGCATGCCATTTCTCTGACTGGGAATCTAAGACTAATCCATAACTGCCCTCCTGGACAGGGCCACAGCATGCAGTTTCTCCGAGTGGGAATCTAAGTCTAATCCATAACTGCCGTCCTGGACAGGCCCACGGCATGCCATTTCTCTGACTGTGAATCTAAGACTAATCCATAACTGCCCTCCTGGACAGGCCCACGGCATGCCATTTCTCCGAGTGGAAATCTAAGACTAATCCATAACTTCCCTCCTGGACAGGGCCACGGCATGCCATTTCTCTGACTGGGAATCTAAGACTAATCCATAACTGCCGTCCTGGACAGGGCCACAGCATGCCGTTTCTCCGAGTGGGAATCTAAGTCTAATCCATAACTGCCCTCCTGGACAGGGCCACGGCATGCCATTCCTCCGACTGTGAATCTAAGACTAATCCATAACTGCCCTCCTGGACAGGCCCACGGCATGCCATTCCTCTGACTGTGAATCTATGACTAATCCATAACTGCCGTCCTGGACAGGCCCACGGCATGCCATTTCTCTGACTGTAAATCTAAGACTAATCCATAACTGCCCTCCTGGACAGGGCCACAGCATGCCATTTCTCTGACTGTGAATCTAAGACTAAACCATAACTGCCCTCCTGGACAGGGCCACAGCATGCCATTTCTCCGAGTGAGAATCTAAGACTAATCCATAACTGCCCTCCTGGACAGGCTCACGGCATGCCATTTCTGACTGTAAATCTAAGACTAATCCATAACTGCACCCCCTGGACAGGGCCACAGCATGCCATTTCTCCGACTGTGAATCTAAGACTAATCCATAACTGCCCTCCTGGACAGGCCCATGGCATGCCATTCCTCTGACTGTGAATCTAAGACTAATCCATAACTGCCGTCCTGGACAGGCCCACGGCATGCCATTTCTCTGACTGTAAATCTAAGACTAATCCATAACTGCCCTCCTGGACAGGCCCACGGCATGCCATTCCTCTGACTGTGAATCTAAGACTAGTCCATAACTGCCCTCCTGGACAGGTCCACGGCATGCCTTTTCTCTGACTGGGAATCTAAGACTAATCCATAACTGCCCTCCTGGACAGGGCCACAGCATGCCATTTCTCTGACTGTGAATCTAAGACTAAACCATAACTGCCCTCCTGGACAGGCCCACGGTATGCCATTTCTCCGTCTGAGAATCTAAGACTAATCCATAACTGCCCTCCTGGACAGGGCCCCGGCATGCCATTCCACTGACTGGGAATCTAAGACTAATCCATAACTGCCCTCCTGGACAGGGCCACAGCATGCCATTTCTCTGACTGTGAATCTAAGACTAAACCATAACTGCCCTCCTGGACAGGGCCACAGCAGGCCATTTCTCCGAGTGAGAATCTAAGACTAATCCATAACTGCCCTCCTGGACAGGCCCACGGCATGCCTTTTCTCTGACTGGGAATCTAAGACTAATCCATAACTGCCCTCCTGGACAGGGCCACAGCATGCAGTTTCTCCGAGTGGGAATCTAAGTCTAATCCATAACTGCCATCCTGGACAGGCCCACGGCATGCCATTTCTCTGACTGTGAATCTAAGACTAATCCATAACTGCCCTCCTGGACAGGCCCACGGCATGCCATTTCTCCGAGTGGAAATCTAAGACTAATCCATAACTTCCCTCCTGGACAGGGCCACGGCATGCCATTTCTCTGACTGGGAATCTAAGACTAATCCATAACTGCCGTCCTGGACAGGGCCACAGCATGCCGTTTCTCCGAGTGGGAATCTAAGTCTAATCCATAACTGCCCTCCTGGACAGGGCCACGGCATGCCATTCCTCCGACTGTGAATCTAAGACTAATCCATAACTGCCCTCCTGGACAGGCCCACGGCATGCCATTCCTCTGACTGTGAATCTATGACTAATCCATAACTGCCGTCCTGGACAGGCCCACGGCATGCCATTTCTCTGACTGTAAATCTAAGACTAATCCATAACTGCCCTCCTGGACAGGGCCACAGCATGCCATTTCTCTGACTGTGAATCTAAGACTAAACCATAACTGCCCTCCTGGACAGGGCGACAGCATGCCATTTCTCCGAGTGAGAATCTAAGACTAATCCATAACTGCCCTCCTGGACAGGCTCACGGCATGCCATTTCTGACTGTAAATCTAAGACTAATCCATAACTGCACCCCCTGGACAGGGCCACAGCATGCCATTTCTCCGACTGTGAATCTAAGACTAATCCATAACTGCCCTCCTGGACAGGCCCACGGCATGCCATTCCTCTGACTGTGAATCTAAGACTAATCCATAACTGCCGTCCTGGACAGGCCCACGGCATGCCATTTCTCTGACTGTAAATCTAAGACTAATCCATAACTGCCCTCCTGGACAGGCCCACGGCATGCCATTCCTCTGACTGTGAATCTAAGACTAGTCCATAACTGCCCTCCTGGACAGGTCCACGGCATGCCTTTTCTCTGACTGGGAATCTAAGACTAATCCATAACTGCCCTCCTGGACAGGGCCACAGCATGCCATTTCTCTGACTGTGAATCTAAGACTAAACCATAACTGCCCTCCTGGACAGGCCCACGGTATGCCATTTCTCCGTCTGAGAATCTAAGACTAATCCATAACTGCCCTCCTGGACAGGGCCCCGGCATGCCATTCCACTGACTGGGAATCTAAGACTAATCCATAACTGCCCTCCTGGACAGGGCCACAGCATGCCATTTCTCTGACTGTGAATCTAAGACTAAACCATAACTGCCCTCCTGGACAGGGCCACAGCAGGCCATTTCTCCGAGTGAGAATCTAAGATTAATCCATAACTGCCCTCCTGGACAGGCCCACGGCATGCCATTTCTCTGACTGGGAATCTAAGACTAATCCATAACTGCCCTCCTGGACAGGGCCACAGCATGCAGTTTCTCCGAGTGGGAATCTAAGTCTAATCCATAACTGCCCTCCTGGACAGGGCCACGGCATGCCATTCCTCCGACTGTGAATCTAAGACTAATCCATAACTGCCATCCTGGACAGGGCCATGGGATGCCATTTCTCTGACTGGAAATCTAAGACTAATCCATAACTGCCCTACTGGACAGGCCCATGGCATGCCATTCCTCTGACTGTGAATCTAAGACTAATCCATAACTGCCGTCCTGGACAGGCCCACGGCATGCCATTTCTCTGACTGTGAGTCTAAGATTAATCCATAACTGCCCTCCTGGATAGGCCCACGGCATGCCATGTCTCCGAGTGGAAATCTAAGTCTAATCCATAACTGCCCTCCTGGACAGGGCCACGGCATGCCATTTCTCTGACTGGGAATCTAAGACTAATCCATAACTGCCGTCCTGGACAGGCCCACGGCATGTCATTCCTCTGACTGTGAATCTAAGACTAATCCATAACTGCCCTCCTGGACAGGCCCACGGCATGCCATTCCTCTGACTGTGAATCTAAGACTAATCCATAACTGCCCTCCTGGACAGGGCCACAGCATGCCATTTCTCTGACTGTGAATCTAAGACTAAACCATAACTGCCCTCCTGGACAGGGCCACAGCATGCCATTTCTCCGAGTGAGAATCTAAGACTAATCCATAACTGCCCTCCTGGACAGGCTCACGGCATGCCATTTCTCTGACTGTAAATCTAAGACTAATCCATAACTGCCCCCCTGGACAGGCCCACGGCATGCCATTTCCCTGACTGGGAATCTAAGACTAATCCATAACTGCCGTCCTGGACAGGGCCACGGCATGCCATTCCTCCGACTGTGAATCTAAGACTAATCCATAACTGCCATCCTGGACAGGGCCACGGCATGCCATTTCTCTGACTGGGAATCTAAGACTAATCCATAACTGCCGTCCTGGACAGGCCCATGACATGCCATTTCTCTGACTGTGAATCTAAGACTAATCCATAACTGCCGTCCTGGACAGGCCCACGGCATGCCATTTCTCTGACTGTGAATCTAAGACTAATCCATAACTGCCCTCCTGGACAGGCCCACGGCATGCCATTTCTCCGAGTGGAAATCTAAGACTAATCCATAACTGCCCTCCTGGACAGGGCCACGGCATGCCATTTTTCTGACTGTGAATCTAAGACTAAACCATAACTGCCCTCCTGGACAGGGCCACAGCATGCCATTTCTCCGAGTGAGAATCTAAGTCTAATCCATAACTGCCCTCCTGGACAGGCTCACGGCATGCCATTTCTGACTGTAAATCTAAGACTAATCCATAACTGCACCCCCTGGACAGGGCCACAGCATGCCATTTCTCTGACTGTGAATCTAAGACTAATCCATAACTGCCCTCCTGGACAGGCCCACGGCATGCCATTCCTCTGACTGTGAATCTAAGACTAATCCATAACTGCCCTCCTGGACAGGCCCACGGCATGCCATTTCTCCGAGTGGAAATCTAAGACTAATCCATAACTTCCCTCCTGGACAGGGCCACGGCATGCCATTTCTCTGACTGGGAATCTAAGACTAATCCATAACTGCCGTCCTGGACAGGGCCACAGCATGCCGTTTCTCCGAGTGGGAATCTAAGTCTAATCCATAACTGCCCTCCTGGACAGGGCCACGGCATGCCATTCCTCCGACTGTGAATCTAAGACTAATCCATAACTGCCCTCCTGGACAGGCCCACGGCATGCCATTCCTCTGACTGTGAATCTATGACTAATCCATAACTGCCGTCCTGGACAGGCCCACGGCATGCCATTTCTCTGACTGTAAATCTAAGACTAATCCATAACTGCCCTCCTGGACAGGGCCACAGCATGCCATTTCTCTGACTGTGAATCTAAGACTAAACCATAACTGCCCTCCTGGACAGGGCCACAGCATGCCATTTCTCCGAGTGAGAATCTAAGACTAATCCATAACTGCCCTCCTGGACAGGCTCACGGCATGCCATTTCTGACTGTAAATCTAAGACTAATCCATAACTGCACCTCCTGGACAGGGCCACAGCATGCCATTTCTCCGACTGTGAATCTAAGACTAATCCATAACTGCCCTCATGGACAGGCCCACGGCATGCCATTCCTCTGACTGTGAATCTAAGACTAATCCATAACTGCCGTCCTGGACAGGCCCACGGCATGCCATTTCTCTGACTGTAAATCTAAGACTAATCCATAACTGCCCTCCTGGACAGGGCCACAGCATGCCATTTCTCTGACTGTGAATCTAAGACTAAACCATAACTGCCCTCCTGGACAGGGCCACAGCATGCCATTTCTCCGAGTGAGAATCTAAGACTAATCCATAACTGCCCTCCTGGACAGGGCCACAGCATGCCATTTCTCCGAGTGAGAATCTAAGACTAATCCATAACTGCCCTCCTGGACAGGCTCACGGCATGCCATTTCTGACTGTAAATCTAAGACTAATCCATAACTGCACCCCATGGACAGGGCCACAGCATGCCATTTCTCCGACTGTGAATCTAAGACTAATCCATAACTGCCCTCCTGGACAGGCCCACGGCATGCCATTCCTCTGACTGTGAATCTAAGACTAATCCATAACTGCCGTCCTGGACAGGCCCACGGCATGCCATTTCTCTGACTGTAAATCTAAGACTAATCCATAACTGCCCTCCTGGACAGGCCCACGGCATGCCATTCCTCTGACTGTGAATCTAAGACTAGTCCATAACTGCCCTCCTGGACAGGTCCACGGCATGCCTTTTCTCTGACTGGGAATCTAAGACTAATCCATAACTGCCCTCCTGGACAGGGCCACAGCATGCCATTTCTCTGACTGTGAATCTAAGACTAAACCATAACTGCCCTCCTGGACAGGCCCACGGTATGCCATTTCTCCGTCTGAGAATCTAAGACTAATCCATAACTGCCCTCCTGGACAGGCCCACGGCATGCCATTCCACTGACTGGGAATCTAAGACTAATCCATAACTGCCCTCCTGGACAGGGCCACAGCATGCCATTTCTCTGACTGTGAATCTAAGACTAAACCATAACTGCCCTCCTGGACAGGGCCACAGCAGGCCATTTCTCCGAGTGAGAATCTAAGACTAATCCATAACTGCCCTCCTGGACAGGCCCACGGCATGCCATTTCTCTGACTGGGAATCTAAGACTAATCCATAACTGCCCTCCTGGACAGGGCCACAGCATGCAGTTTCTCCGAGTGGGAATCTAAGTCTAATCCATAACTGCCCTCTTGGACAGGGCCACGGCATGCCATTCCTCCGACTGTGAATCTAAGACTAATCCATAACTGCCATCCTGGACAGGGCCATGGGATGCCATTTCTCTGACTGGAAATCTAAGACTAATCCATAACTGCCCTACTGGACAGGCCCATGGCATGCCATTCCTCTGACTGTGAATCTAAGACTAATCCATAACTGCCGTCCTGGACAGGCCCACGGCATGCCATTTCTCTGACTGTGAGTCTAAGATTAATCCATAACTGCCCTCCTGGACAGGCCCACGGCATGCCATGTCTCCGAGTGGAAATCTAAGTCTAATCCATAACTGCCCTCCTGGACAGGGCCACGGCATGCCATTTCTCTGACTGGGAATCTAAGACTAATCCATAACTGCCGTCCTGGACAGGCCCACGGCATGTCATTCCTCTGACTGTGAATCTAAGACTAATCCATAACTGCCCTCCTGGACAGGCCCACGGCATGCCATTCCTCTGACTGTGAATCTAAGACTAATCCATAACTGCCCTCCTGGACAGGGCCACAGCATGCCATTTCTCTGACTGTGAATCTAAGACTAAACCATAACTGCCCTCCTGGACAGGGCCACAGCATGCCATTTCTCCGAGTGAGAATCTAAGACTAATCCATAACTGCCCTCCTGGACAGGCTCACGGCATGCCATTTCTCTGACTGTAAATCTAAGACTAATCCATAACTGCCCCCCTGGACAGGCCCACGGCATGCCATTTCCCTGACTGGGAATCTAAGACTAATCCATAACTGCCGTCCTGGACAGGGCCACTGCATGCCATTCCTCCGACTGTGAATCTAAGACTAATCCATAACTGCCATCCTGGACAGGGCCACGGCATGCCATTTCTCTGACTGGGAATCTAAGACTAATCCATAACTGCCGTCCTGGACAGGCCCATGACATGCCATTTCTCTGACTGTGAATCTAAGACTAATCCATAACTGCCGTCCTGGACAGGCCCACGGCATGCCATTTCTCTGACTGTGAATCTAAGACTAATCCATAACTGCCCTCCTGGACAGGCCCACGGCATGCCATTTCTCCGAGTGGAAATCTAAGACTAATCCATAACTGCCCTCCTGGACAGGGCCACAGCATGCCATTTCTCCGAGTGAGAATCTAAGACTAATCCATAACTGCCCTCCTGGACAGGCTCACGGCATGCCATTTCTGACTGTAAATCTAAGACTAATCCATAACTGCACCCCCTGGACAGGGCCACAGCATGCCATTTCTCCGACTGTGAATCTAAGACTAATCCATAACTGCCCTCCTGGACAGGCCCACGGCATGCCATTCCTCTGACTGTGAATCTAAGACTAATCCATAACTGCCGTCCTGGACAGGCCCACGGCATGCCATTTCTCTGACTGTAAATCTAAGACTAATCCATAACTGCCCTCCTGGACAGGCCCACGGCATGCCATTCCTCTGACTGTGAATCTAAGACTAGTCCATAACTGCCCTCCTGGACAGGTCCACGGCATGCCTTTTCTCTGAC